>CM045759.1:66948415-67348415 GCA_025200525.1 Camellia lanceoleosa | reverse complement strand
GCATGCCTTGTCACAAATGGCGCCTATGTCAAGAACGAGCGCTTGCATCTTCGAGCCTATCTGGATGTTGTTTCTGCTTCCTACCGCTTTAGGTCTTTTTGTATCAAAATTTTTGGATACCTTTTAGTTCGCTGGGAAAGAATCTGGCTCAATATAAGCCCTTGACTGAAAGTTACGAGATGTCGCCGTGTCCGTAAAACGCCTTGCTTCACCAACATATTTTGTCGGGCTGAGAAATAAACTCGAAGTTTAAATCCTTCAAACTCAGATTTTAAATACATCACCTATGCTCCTCCCTATGAGGCCTTTGCCACCATTGATACGATGGCGTCGAGGCGCCCCGTTCAACCTAATCCTTCTCTCCTATTCCGGGGCCATTTGATGAGAGGCTCTTGCTTGCAAAGTCCGGGTTCTCGAGGTTCCACTGTCCGGCCATTTTGTCATCATTATGGCGCTTCGGGTCATGTTGCCTGCTGTTTTAAACTTCATCCCCGAGCCGAGGCACTGCCTTTCACCTCAGGCGCTGGCACTCGTGACTACTAGCCTAGTGGGATTCCGCTTATACTGTTCTCGAATCTCCTCATCTCCTAATTTACAGAGTTGGCTGCACTTCTAGATTGGCTCACTGCACTCAACTTGGATTCCCATCGCGCTCACGCCCATCTACCACTGCCGCCACCTTTTGTAATGTGTGTACTTCTACTACTTTCACATGTTTGGTCTACTAGTCCTCACGTGGTTCCGTACAAGATGCCGGGCTAATGATCTCATATGACGAGTGAGTTTTTTCTTTCTTCTTCACCGGCCCTTACTACTTGTCTAATCTATGTGTCTTGCTAATGATTTGTTATCCCCTGTTATGTCATAAGGGTGTGCTGTCTTTATCCCCTACCATTACTTTTTATCATCTCTGCTTTATCGTTTCAAATTTTGTATATAATCTCTTATCCTTTGTAGTAGTCGCCTTGCTAAACAATTTAATTGTATCAAGTTATCTTCTTTAACTACCCTCTTCTTGCCTTTACAGACTCTGAGTTTGGAAGAGGGTTTTAACAAAGGGCTAAGTGGGCATGACATTCAGTATTTCACTTAAGGATCCACCAGACGCAGCCTTCCTCTTCTTTCTTAGCTAGGTTTTAGGCCTCTGCTTTTGCCCTTCGCTTCCATGTCTTATATTTTTAATATTTAGACTTTTAGAATTATGGCACGCTTTAGATGGGCTGTTAATTTTCAATATTTATGCCAACTTTTTCCTTCATTTAATAAAGCTTGCAAAGATTCTAAGTTTCATTGTGTGGTTTGTGAATTGTCTAAGCACAATTCGCATCAGCTATATCCCTTATATGACCTCAGGTTCTAGTGCTTTTGATCTTATACATTCTCGATGCCGGCCCTTCCCTGCCAACTTTTTTCCCGTCATAGCTATTATGTGATTTTATTGATGATCACACCAAATGCACTTGGGTTTATCTACTTCGTCATCGTACCTAACGTTAATTTTTGTGCAATTTTGTGCAATTTTACAGATGGTTAAAACTCAATTTCATACTTGTTAAGACTATCTCTGTTCTAATAATGGTGAGAAAATATATTTCTAATGCATTTCGCTCCCATCTTAATCAAACCAATATTCTTCTTCAACAACTTACTTGTCCTCGGACCCCAAAATAAAAATAATAATGTTTGCTAACCCAAAAATCATCATATTATGTTTGTCGTCCAATGTCTTCTTCTGCATAGGTGTTTCCAAGTCTTATTGGCATATGGTTGTCCTTATCACGCTTCATATTCCATTTCTTTCATAAATTTATGCCCACCAATTACCTTTGTTTTACTCTACTCGTGGTCCTTAGGGTGTTCAAAATCTGAGTCCCACTCAAGCACAAAGTTAGATGACAAATCTATCTTTCGAAATTTTTAGATACTCTTCCATGTCCAAAGGGTATAGGTAAGTTATGATCCTATGTCTCGCCACTTTCACCACACACTTTGATGTTACATTTTATGCAGAATCTTTCTTTCTTCAAGATTAACCCTTCTTCTTTGCGTGCTTCTCCTGCCGGCATTTCCACTATTCGCCTGGGATGACTATTTTGGATAAGGTTGAGAATAAGGTTGTCCCTCCTCCATCTCAACCTTCACCTCCTCCCATTGCAAGTATACCTCATCACATGACTTAGCCTTCTCTGTGCCTCCGATCCATGGGTCGCAACTCTTTCTTCTTTAGGTCCTTTCCACCTCCTCGTCAGAATCTCACGCCAGATCAACGCCCTCCAAATCGCTTGAGTTATTTAGTAATACTAATCATCCTATTTTCCAAAGATCTTCCTATAATAGTGGTTTTCCCTTCTTATCGCTTTTTCTTGTGCAAGCTTTGAGTTGGAGTCCATTCCTCGCTCAGGTCTCGAGGCCTTCGTAATCCCAAGTGGGTAATGGCTATGCAGACCTAAATGGTGCCTTAAAACAGAATCACACTTGGGATCTTAGAACCTTTACCTCCTCGAGAAAAGCACAATTGGTTGCAAATGGTAACTACTATAAAGTACTGCCATTGACGTTTCGCCGACTGCTACAACTTGTGGCTAAAGATTTCACATAGATTTTCACAAGAATTTTGTTGCCACTTTGCTGCCCCATCGCTGCTTATTCAGACGCCTCCTTATCTCCCTTGCAAAGATCTCATTCTTTCCTCTTCATCACCGATGTCAAGCATGCATTTCTCCATGGAGATCTTCTTTGAGACGATTTATCGCTCCTTCCACCCAATTTTCGGCCGAGGAAGAGTATTTAGGAAAGGTACCATTACGTTGGAATCCTTATATGGTCCAAATAATTCCATGCATGGTTTGGTTGTTTAGTTCTATTATTATATCTATAGGCTTTTGTTCAAGATTATTCCGATCACACTTGTTTCATTTGCCGGAATTCTCGCAGTCATGTATAGTCTTGGTTAGTTTACGTGGATGATATTATTCTTCATGGTAATGACTCTGCTGACATCGGGTCAAGTAAAAAGGACTTGAGCCAAACTTTTGATATTAAGGATCCGGGATGTCTCAAAAATATTTTCCGGGAATCGAGGTGGCTCACTAAAGGAGGATCTCCTTGTCTTAAAGAAAGTACACCTCGACTTGCTTCAAGATACCGGTATGTTAGGGTAAAACCGCTTACTCCTCGGATCCTAATGTCAAACTCACATCAAAGTCCGGGTGATTTGCTAGATAACCCAAAGCATGTATCGTCAGCCTTTGTCGACACCCTCATTTATTTTGACCAACACTAGACCTCGACTTAGACATTTGCAGCTAGTGTTGTGAGTCACCATACATGCATCTCGTGAAAGAGCACCTTGATGTGGTTTATCATATTTTTGAAGTATTTGGAAGACTTCTCCTCGCTTGAATTGTTCTTACCTGGGTCTCCAATCTGGGCTCTCCACGTTTAATCGATGCGCCATGCAGGATCTAGGATCGATCGGGTATTTCACTTCTCTCGCTTCAGACTTTTCTATGGTGATCATCTAGCTCATGGAAAGTAAGAAGGTGCAAATTCTAGGTCTTCCGGCAGAGGTTCAAAGATTCGGGCTATGGTACATGAGACATGCGGAGATTCTTTTGGATTCGCCTATTTTGGCAGAGTCAAGTTTTGAGGAAATTGTTCCTTCCTCTTTATTTTGTATAAATAAATATGCCATTATGTTATCCTTGATTCTATGCCTATGTTGCATTACAAGCATATTGAGGTTGACGATATTTCATTCAAGAAAATATTCTGACCCACATTGTGGGTCCATCTTTTGTCTCTTATTCTCAATTGGCAAATATGTCCACAAAATCTATAAAACCAACTTTGTTCCGCTTTTCCATTGACAAATTATGCTTTGTTGCATATCTTCAAGCCAACTTGAGGGGGGATGTTGAATATAGGAATCAAAATATTATGTTTGAATACGAAATTAGAATAGGAATTAGAATTGAAATTATTTTGATTGTAGAATCTTAATTTTGTGTATTATTTCCAAATTGTATCATGAATACATTATATATACATGGCATCTACCTCATTGATTGGTAAGCCAAATAATTCTTCCATTCTTTTGAAGTCAATTTAAAAAAAATTATAATAAAAAAAAAGAAGAAAAAGAAGGAAGAAAAGAAGAGAGTTGTAAAAGTGAATGCGCCTTATTAAAATGCACTACAAGCAATAGCCTCAATTTTATCATTACACGACTTTTTATGATTAAAAAAGAAATATTTTCCTCTAGATACAAAAAGCTTTTTGATGATATTGACCAACAAAATACTTTCAAAGTTATATATAGAACATTACAGAGGCCTTGTTTATTTGTTATCAAAACCTTTCTCAACCCATGCAATTAAAACCATGACTTTTATTTTACATGATCCAACTTCTAGGAGTTTATACATTGATCACACTAAATGACTTTCAGGTCCAAATTGCTACAATATGCAATACAAACAGAGCCCAAACTTTACTTCTATGTTTTGTTGACCAATTCTTGCCTATTTAATTTGATATCTCAAGTTTCAAATTATTCTAATAAATTGATAATCTCAATTAAAGTTCAATGACAAGACACTACTAGGAGGTTCTAGAAAAGAATGTATGCACAATCATACAATGAATGCACATACCAACACTCAAAGACATCAACGCTTTCTTTTATTCCACCAGACAAATTTAAGGTCAAAAGCTGCCACAGAATCATCAATTGTATCCCTGTCTTGAGCACCACAGATGCAGAGTCTGCATCTTGTTGAGGCCGCCCCATCACACACCTCCATAGAAAATTTTGTTTCATTGTGTATTCTCAATAAAGGAGAAACCACAATTGAAAAAACCATCCTACAACATATTGCAGAAAAGAAACAGGGTTAATTAAATTACAGCAGTTCCTCATACACTTCACCAAGAAATTTGCAAAGCTGTAATTTGAGAGAATACCTCACTTTTTCCTGAGATGTCAACCACAAGAAAATGGCCCAGGATAGGTTTTTGAATCTGTTCGAGGATGAAAAGGAAAGGTCAAGCACAGGTAGAATTTGTAATTTTTTTTTAATGTAAATAAGCACGCGTAGAATTCAGATTATATCATATTCGAAGTGGGAAACCAGAAAAAAAGAGTCAGAATTTATTTATTTTTTATTTTATTTTATTCTGATTAGTAGAAAATAAGAATCAGATGACGGGCGGATTAAGCAGCTAAAAAATTCTATTACCAACTGGTGCATCAGTCTGGGTTGCTGGGATAGCTAGACTAAGTAAAGGCCTAACCTAAGCTTTATTTGCAAGTAACTTCTCTAGACTCAACCAGGCTTTTTTTTTTTTCTTTTTTTTCTTTTTTTTCAGAATTTGGTGCAGAAAACCAAATTCAAAAAGAGGAAAGTCCCTGATGAAAGGATTGTGCCCAAGCTTGATATATGCTTCTTGACTGATTTAAGCCCAACCAATTGCAGGTCAAGTTGCACTAGCAGCCACAACTTGATTGATTCTACCTTTTATTTTAACATAGAAGCTATCTATTTTGATGTTCAAATATTGGTTGAACTCACATACCAATGTTCTGTTTTTAGGATATACAATATATTTTACTCACCCCAGATTACAACAACAAAATTTATTTTCATGGTCAAGATAACCACTCGAATTTTTCCACTCTCTTTCCATATATTGTTGAGCCAAGATACTGACAGATATCTATCACAGGTATGAGTTGCCAAGCAATCATACTCTCTTCAGACCAGATGTTATTAATGTTGGATTCCTTGTGTTAAAACCAGGTCTGCCAGTATAAAACCCTTGTTCCATTAGATCTATCCACAATTTTAACTTCTATCTTCCTCCTTTACAATTTTGTCATCCCACACTGCTTATTCAACAACTATCATGTCCCAATCATCCGCAGTAAGTCAAGGACCAGTTCAGTTAGAATTTATCCCCTCAATGTATTGCAAACTATCATTCTACAAACTCCAACATATGTTTCATCTAGGCCATCAAAAACCTTATAGATCTTCTTATTTGTTTTAATTTAAGTAGTAAATCTTGACAAACCAGTAATGATATTTTCTTTCTCACTGATTTGTTTTAATTTAGTAAATCTTCAAGCTTCTTTTGGTTTTCACTACACAATGAAGATAGGTTATCCTTAATCCTTTTAACTCCATCTTTTGATGGAGTTGACATAACTACCATTTCAATAGCACCATTACCTATCTTTTCATCAACACCATTCACATTCTCACACTGAGTGACACTGAGAGATAACAGTTTCCTCCATTCTTTCATCACAATCTTGATAAGATGTACTGCAAGCCACACCCTTTATAACCCATCTTTCATGGTACATTCATCTAGTATAGCAAAAATAGTTGCAGGGCAGGATGCTAGTTTAAGAGTTCAAATGTTAGCTGCACATTATTTACAGCCAATAACAGAAAAGATAGCAAGGTTTATAACCAAAAATACTTTCGACTACAAATGTAATATTAATAAGGGTTGTTAGAATAGATGTAGTTTATTTTATTGTTATTAGTGAGGGTACTATTGTTCTTGTATTCAATCATTATATATAAATAAATGGTATGAGGTGAAGGGTATGATACAGAAATAATCTAGCACTTAAAATTTTGACTTTATTCACTAGTTTCTAGATTTCATATGCATGTTGATTAGGATTAAACTGACACCATAGTTAATATTCTTGAACAGCAGTAGTAGTATGTAAAAGCCATGCCCAGGTGTGAAGACTGGATGCAATGATCCCAATGGCCATCCTTGTATCTTACACAATCAAAAGCATCCTTGAAATTTATATCTAAACCACATATTTTTTGGTCATTTCATAGGGAGGAAAGAGGCTGAACAAACCTTGTACTGACACTACACGTGTTCTCCAAGCAAGTGATCTAGCTTCTAAGAGAGTAAGATGGATGGGGAGAAGTCAAATAAGCTGCTCCTCGCTGAGCAAGTTGGATTGAAACATATGACGCTTCTGGAGGTTGATTCACAAGACCTAAGTGCCTTCAAACATGTAATAATCAAGATCAATAGAAGTTCAAAATCAAAATGCAAACTCTTTCAAAGACACAGAGATGCACCACATGCAAGGCAAAGATCAATATTAGAAAATCATAATGGAAACACACTATCATTTCGCTAAATTAGACCATGTGTTCATATGTTCATGGATGTCTACTTATGATGGAGCTTAATAATTGTGTCAGTATATAGACAAGGAAAGAATTTAGAACGTGTAGCAAGAAAGTTCAAGCTTAACAAAGTGTTATCCTAATTATATGGGTCAGCTAACAAATTCTTTTTCATATCCCAGCTGTTCTGGAGACATCATGTCTTCTTTTAAAGCCTCAATCAAGTGTTCCATCTGAAGGTACATATCAAGGAAAAAAAAATGATGCAATAAAAGAGAGTAGCATGATGAAAATAAAACAAATTATTCAATATCTATTGATCCTAACAATGAAGCATGGATATGGATACAAGATACAAATGCAATACGGATACGGATACGCAATATGACAAATAAAAAAATAAAAAATTGGATACAAATATGGTCAAAATACATTGAAGAAAAATTATAATTTTTAATATTATAATATACATGAGCTCAAAGAATAGTAAGAAACCATTTTTTAGGAATTATATATTAATTTAAGAGCCAATAGTCTACTTCCTTCTCAGTTTATATGTTAATTTGATTAAATCTGAAAAAGTAGGGTCTACTTTTAAATTCATTATTTTTTCTTCAATAAGAAATAAACAATTATATGAAAAGCTGTTCTTGCATTTATTTTAACAATTATACTTTAATATTATGCAAAAAATTATTGCAATCTCAATTTTCTAACAGTTTGGATACATGACATTGACATACAATGTCCAATCAACCACAAACCATTGGACCCTTTAATCAACCGAAGCTTTCTATGATCCATATGGTTACAACCAATTACCGCGTGATGTTACATAGCAACGAACTAGGGTTCATTAACCAAAGAGTCACCAATTGGTTTTAGGTTCCAAGAAACCGTGCCTAACCCAGCATATTAAATCACAAGCAATTTCTAACCACCAACATTCAAATATAGAAGGACAAGGAGAGCGACCTCAAATCGAAATATAGCAACCTCAGGCAATAGACTCTTGCAAATATTTATAGCAACAAATATGATATCGAATGGAAATTTTCAGAAAACTAACTCAAAACAAACATGCTAACATAAAAAGAAAAGTGAGCAAACAAAACCCTAATCATGACAAATTTGCAACGTAATTCTAATCATAAAAAACTTGGCAAGGCAAAATTGGCATTTAAACCAAAAAATTCAGCAAACTTACAGTGCCTCAATTATGTGAAAATTGATGGCAAAGATCACGATGAAGCCTAGTTATGCAATCAAAACAATTTCCATATACGCATAATCATGATGTAAAAGTGAAAAAGGTGCAATAGGCTTAAACAAAAAGAACTCATGTTTCTATCATGTATAACCTCTAAAACATGTGTCACAATATAAGATTTCATGAAATAACCTCTAAAACATGTATCACAATATAAGATTTCATGAAACATAAAACCCTCGAGTTATCAATAAAAAAAATCCCTTGATTGAACAATTGCACAAAACTCATGTTTCTATCAGAATTACACTCTAAAACATGTGTCACAATATAAGAATTCATGAAATAACCTCTAAAACATGTATCACAATATAAGATTTCATGAAACATAAAACCTCGAGTTCTCAATAAAAAAATCCCTAGATTGAACAATTGCACAAAACTATCCTAAACATGGCTCAAATGATGATTTTAGGAATATATTTTACATCATCATATTTCATGAAAGAATCAAAGATGTGCTGATGAGATCGTCAAATCATGAATAGATTCCTATGTAAACTCTGGGAGCTTCTATTTCCAGACACCAATTCCCCTCTAGTACACACTTAATGAATTTGGTTCAGTGGTTGATATCTGAATGGCGGCGATTCTGTTGATGTTGATAGTTCAAATGGTGAGAAATATAGTCGTCTTCCTAAACCTATGGTTTCAAGGTGCCTCTGAGGGTAAAGGGAAGGTTAAGTGGAGCGTGGGGAAGAGAAAGGTCATTGTAATGGATGCTGGGAAGGGGGTAACATGAGAGAAAGGATTGCGACAGGAGGGTACTAGAGAGGAGCAGCGATGGGATGAGGAGGGGCTGCTTGTTTAGGGTTAGGGTTTTAGAGGTGGTAGCAGTGGTGACAGGTGGTGGCTACGGTTAGGTTAGGTTAGGTTTGAAGATTGAAGAAATTAAAGGTTTTTTACATGAAAAGGATGTGTACTGAACAAAACATTGAGAATAGATGTGTGCATGAATGTAGGTTGAGAAAAGAAAAGAAATGATCGTGTTTTTTACACTATTATGTTTGAATGAGTAAGAAAGCAAAGCATGTGAGAGAGGGATCTGAATGAGATTTCTTTTCCTTCCTTTTATATTTTAAGAGGCAAACTTGCTATATTTTACAAACCAATCAACTCATTTCTCACCAAATCTCACCACTTTTGGTGAGAAATGAAATAACTTAGTAAGAGAGTCTCTTTTCACAATTTCACTCAACTTATAAACCAAACATGAGAAAAAGAGTACCTTTTTCATCATTTCTATCGTTTTCACCTAATCAACCAATCCAAACGAGGGATGTTAAATAATGCATGAACTCTGTTGAACCTCATTCCATTGCATGCTAAAGACATGCAACAAGTGAAAATCATGCTTTCCTAGTGATATATATGCAGAGGGTACCAAGTGGCAAAACACGCCAGAAGCACCGAAGACAAAGGGATGACTAGGAGAAAGTAGTCATCTAGCCAAGGAGAGCGAAGCGAGAAATCAAGGTACTCAGCTTTGGACCTGGATGATGTATTCTAACTGTCCTGTAATGATAAGTACCACATTCTATGTATAGGAATTGCTGAAATAGAACAGGTATTTTCAAACTTTAAAGGATCACATACAGTTTCCTTTTGGACTAAATGTGAATTCAGTATCACATAGGGGCATACATTTTCCCCTTGCACGTTCAACACCTGTCACTAAATTTAAATCTAATTTTCCTTCAACTTGCCAGTCGAAAATAAACTAAGCACAAAATAATTTCCAATTCCAACCAACCTACATTGTCACAAATGGTCAAATTCCAGATTAACGAGGAAGCCAATAGTCACCTTCTGCACTAATGTTAACTTGAATTAAACCTTCCTTCAACAACCGCAACTACAAAAAAAATTGTGATTGCAATCCCATTTCCCATAGAAGGGATGAAAGGAGGAGAGAGGATAAGCTTCCTTACCAAGGTTTCAAACAGGAAAAATACTTTATAATAGAATCCTCCTTTTAATCTCAATAAGAAACAACATTATAGAACTAGTAAGTAGTAACTAGTAGGAAATTCTTTACATAAACTATAAGGATCAAAGTAGTTGGAGGGTAGTACCTTAACACAAAGGTACTGGACTGTCTGCTGGCTACTGATGCATCTTGATTATCATAAAAGTGACAAAGAAGATTCAAGCCAGACTGGTTTTCCACCTGTATTTTAGAACTATCAACGATACATCTCAATAATGTGAAGTTCATACTTTAATATTGAAAATTCAGAAAATAGTCATGGGGACAGATAATTTAATGAGACAGCAGAAATTTCCCACCCATAGGACTCTCAGCAGCTTACATATATAAATTATTGAGCAGAAACAACTACTACATAACATGAAGCTGCCTTGACATTCTATCAATCCACAAATTATCCAAATCCAATATCATACACAAATAGAATGATCAAATTCATGTCTTGCACTTAAAGCACTATCAACGCAGAGCAGAAATTAAAGGAAAAAGGTAATATTGAAATTTTAGATGCAGCCTCTTTAGGACCTTATACAGTCAGGGGTAGGTTGGTTGGAGTCTTCATATTTTATAGATTTTTACAAGTTGGTATGCCATTGAACAGATTTATTTATGTCTTATTATCTTTTAATGCTAAGGAGCATGCTAATTTCTAACATTACCAAACGTGACTTTTATGAGTCTCTGGATGTTATTTCGGTCAACTAATATCGTTAAAAAAAAAACTGTGATTTTTGTTAGGTCTAGAAAAGTCTCTGTCATCAAAGAATCAAAATTTCCTGTTGTATGTTGCAGTTCTGCTTAAGGAGAAGCCCAGCATCCTGTAAATATCTTATGAAAAGTTTCTATACTCCTTAAGAGATGAATTCAAGGAGAACCCCTTCCTCCTTCCTCTGTATCTTCTTCTCTTCACGGAGCAGTGAAATTAACATACCCTCAATACTATATTATCCACAACCTCTAAAAACAATCCCAACTTTAATGCAAAACCATAACCAATCAAGCTTAAATCAATCCCAACCCATTCCCTTAATTTAGACAGCAATTCCATACCAAAAACCATAAATCAGTAGCTGTCCGACTATGAAGAGGGGACACTTCACGGATACACATATCCTATGTTTGGACATGCTTCAGGACTCCTTTGTGAGTTTTTGTTTTGGTATGATTTTAGAATGATGATTTAGGTTCAAGTAAAATTTATGAAAACATGAGGGAGGAAAATAAAGAAAATAAAAATACACCCACACACTTTCTTTTTTTTTGGATAAATAAAGTACAAATTTTATTAGAGAAAAAGCATCAAGACGATGCTAAAGAAAAGTAATCGCAGAACTACATATGAGCATGTAAAAACTCAATAAAATACACCCACATACATTGATTTCTCTTATATCGCTATGCCAAATTTAAAATCATATACATAGCAAATAAAAATTTTAAAAAATAAATTGTCATATCCCTGCCATGACCGTATCCTTATTTTTTCAAAATTTCCATGTACAGTGTTCGTACCCATGTCGGTGTTTGTCCTCTTAGCAGGATGACAACATCCAGTTGTTTTATGCATTTCAAACTTTAAAGTATCGTAACTTTTTTTTTTTTTTATAGAAAAAGAGCATCAAAAAGATGCCAATGAATACAAGCAAGGCCAAAAGAACTACATCTAGACAAATAAAGAATCAACAAAATCTAAAAAAAGAAAATAAATCCGGCTCCACTCTTCCCAACACCCAACTCAATCAAACCAACAGAAACTTAATCTTCAAATAAAGTATCATAAATTTCATTGTATAAATCCATTTTTTTTATAAAATTTACATTTTTGAAACATGTTTGTTGAGATCTATAAGACAAGATCCATACTAAATATAAAATTATGTCCAAAAAAAAAAAGAACTAATAAATTTCTCAATTTTTGAAATTGAGAAGTTTGCCAATTCCGAGAAATTAGTCATTTTTGTGCAACTATGAAATATCTCAATTTTCAAAACCTCAAAAGTTGATACTAATGACTAGAAACTGAGAATTTTCTCAAACTCTAAAATTCTCAATTTCAAAAACTGTGAAAATTGTCAATAAACTCAAAACTAATAAATGTGAAATTTAAATTTAAAAACTATATCTATATATATAAACTATGAAATTTATGGCACTACCCTTTCCAGGCACTACTCTTTTAACATATTTTATTTGTAATCAAACTATAACTATAAAATTTCTTAATTTCAACAAAATATAATAGTTGACTGATGAGAAATTATTGTATATTTTCTTTTTACATCCAACTTCGAAGTATTCAGGTTCTCCCATTATTTGATCCAAAAAAAAAAAAGTTCTCCCATTACCAGAAAAGGTTTTTAAAAAAAAAAAATTAAAAAAAGATGAAAATAAAAATCCATCTATTCACCTAGCTAATACAGTGAATCCGACAACTATGACTGTATACAGACAAATTTTGGCATAACTTCAATTCAAATGGCTGTCAAAGCACAGGTGTGTGTGATAAACACAGACCATGTGGCATCAGTGGCTAGTAATTGCCAATGTAGCCCTGGACAACAATGCCAACAATCTTGGTAAGTGGCAGTGGGGTATTCAGATCCACTATGAAGAGCTTCAAGCGCATACAATTTAGAAAGAGAACAATGGATCTATATATATGTATATATATATAGAGAGAGAGAGAGAGGAGGGGGAAGCAAAGGAAAGAGGGAGGAATTGGAAAATTTTATCATTAGCGCATTATTAGAGTCGGGTGATTTGGTCATTTGATGGGTAGTGTTTAGTGGTTATAAGAAAATGGATGGCACTTAATGTTGTATAAGTTCCATGGACCTCCAGTTAAAAACCAAAATAAATAAATAAAACTTGACAATATCAATCCACTTAAATCCCTTACAAGGTCTATCGGGGGAAAAAAAAATTCCTACAAAAAGGGACCACCACTTGTCCTGGTAAATTGGATATCCTTTCAACATTTTTTTAGTCAGTGGTTCTCTCTGCTGAATGAAAGACTGTAAATTAAGCTATGATTTCAAATAGAACAGAGTAATGAAAAAGTTAATTGTACGAATCAACTAAAAAGATATTCTTTCCATATGCTGCTGGATAGGGCCATGTTTGCTGTAATATCATAGTTCATTATGTACATTTTAGAATATATCTAACTTCAGTCTATACCATTCCAGTTTTTGTTTGGCCAATTGCAAAATTCTACATCCACAGGGACAATAAGAACATGAAGCTTGCAAAATCATAATATTAGAAAATTAGAACATAATTGTTTGCTCCTATAATAGAAACAGAGAATATGGATAATATTGTTCAAGATATGCATACACAAATAGATAAAAGTACAAACACACAGAGACATGACAAACACACAAGTTCACAAACACAAGAAATGACAAGCAAAACAAGTGGTTCATATGAACCAATTACATCACAAAGTACAGAACCTTGCAGCAGTTTGCCAAAATTGAGGAGGTTTTTATTGCATAGGGACCTGCCAAATTCAACTTTCCAATCACAAAGAGAAGTATGTCCAACGAAAGCTCAGTCACTGATATCCCGAACTGCAATTTGCCAAGATATGAGTTCATAAAAAACATAGTAAGCAATAATAAAATATAGAAATGACAATAAAGTGATTTATCATGATCCTGACCTCTTTCAATCTAGCATAAAAATGAACAGACACCCTAGGCAAAACAATTTCTGAACTTTTAATTTGGAACCGAGAGCGATAGTAAACACATATTTCAATTGGGTGAATGAATTCTTCCCTGCAATATTACAAATACAAGGAAAAAGAACGAAAACATATTCATGTAAGAAAAGTAATTATATTGGAGCTAAAATTTAAAGAGTAGACAAGGGAACAATTAAAAGTGGAATTTTACGATTTACAAAACATGACCACTTACCATAAGTTACTTCGGGCATCAAAGTAGCATATCACAAAACTTAATGTGCTTATAACTCTCACTTTAGCAAATATAATTTGTACGATGAATTCAACGGTACTGATGGATGCCTGGAGCAGTGGGAATGTTTCCTCTGCATCTGGAAGTTCATCAACAATGGTCAAAATGACCTTGTCAACTCTAATATCTATACAGGGAATATTTCCCTGTGAATTATGCTGCAGACTGGTTCTAGAAGCCTGCCCTGAGTAACTATCTAGCAACAAAACATCACGAGCTAGAGAAAAATCACGGAAGATTTTCCACTTGAAAGGATTTCCAGGCTTGCTGACAAACTCTGGAACCCCGTCAATAAAAGCAACGGCATGGTCATTCTTCTTGTTCACAAGGTAAAATGTATTCCTAGCCAAAAAATTGTAGGAGTCTGACTCAATATCACCATCATGACTGTAAGATTTACAAGAAGATAATCTCCAAAGTGCCTGCCCACCATCATTAGTGCTGGATATATCAACAAAACCAGATCCTGGGCGACAATTCAATCGCAATGGTTCCCCTGAAGCACTCTTTGCATACAATGAAATTAAGGAAACCACAAAACTGATGACTTCCATCTCTTTTGATTCTGATACTTCACCTAAGCATAAGTTCAATCAGAGATTAGGGATCTAATAATAATGGCCTCAGGCCGAGAAGAGTGATAAATAAATGCAAAAGTGAAAGAAAAAGATGGTAAAATAATTTGCTAATACATTCTTGTGAAAAAAAATCAATAAAGAAAACATCCTACAATATCGAAAGTTCCATAAAGATGCTGCGTAGAAAGTAATGGAAATGCAAATTCTCCACATAAAATTCCATTTCCTTGCTTGGAAAGAGGGGCTCAGGAAGGTCAATTGCAAATAAGATGCAAAGATTGCCACATGGACCATTTTTAATGAGATTCAGATGTGGATACTAATGAAGATCCTAGAAAATTGACAGGAACTTCTCAATGGGGATCTGGAACTACAGTTACACCCCAAGAGTTCATCGAAGGGTTCCCCATTCTTCAAGCTTCAAATGACCGACTGTTAGCCTTCTTGATAGACAAGAAAAGGGTGCCAATCTTTCGCTAACCCTAGTTTTATTTTCATTTCTTTATCCCCTTGTGAATCCCACCCCCTCCCCATTTTGAGAAAAAAAGAGAGCATAGCACAAATGCAAGCACAAAAGGAGTTAAAAAACAGACCAAAAACCTCAAACTCAGTACGGAAGGATTGACAAAACAATATCACGAGTGTAAAAACTGAAAGAGTAAACCAAGCTTCAAACATCTCTCAAAACAAATAAGATCAATTGTTGAAGTTTGCCTTGTCATGGATCATATATTATCAACAAACCAAACCAAACAAAACTATGCGGTGTGTCCCAGTGGAGTGGGGTTGGCCACATGAATCCTTTTTCTCCATTCAGCTCAATGCGTGTTTAGTTAAATTAAATAAATTTACATATTTTTTCACTATTGATTCCCATGTCAACTTAGGTCTTTCCCTCCCCCTAGCATCTCCATTTATGGTTCCTTACCATTGTATCTATAGGCCTTCGTTATGCAGACCAAACCATCTTAATCAATTATCTCTCAACTTATCTTCAATAGGTGCTACTCTAACCATTTCATACATACAGCCAATTCTAATTATATTTTTTCTAATCTTATCACACATCTATCTAAGCATTCTCATATCAGCTACACTCACTTTATGCACATATTGTTTATTAGTTGCCCAACACTTTGTCCCATAAAGTATTGTTGGCCTCATAACGGTTCTATAAAAATTTCCTTTGAGTTTTGTTGATATTTGTAATATGCTAGACGTACTCCTCCACTTACTGTTTTTCAATCTTCACTTCATTCTTTTCACTTCTATTGTTGCTAAAGTTACTCTCCATATATTCAGTTTTATTTTTTGACTCGCATGCTCCTCTCTAAATTTTGAATTTATTGTTAATTCCTTTCTATAGTTTCATCTATTAAGACAATATCATCAGCGAATGACATACACCATGGGACATCATTCTCAATGTGTTTAGTTAATTCATCCATAACCAAGGCAAATAGGTAAGGGCTTAAAGTAGACCCTTGATACAACCCTATAGTGATTGGGAACTCACTAGTTTCTTCTGCAAGTGATCTAATTGTAGTCACAGCTCGATTATACATGTCTTTTATCACATCAATATATCCTTTGGTTACATCTTTTTCTCCAACACCCACCACATTATATCTCTAGGAACCCTAGCATAAGCTTTTCTAGATATATAAAAACCATAATGAGATCCCTCCTTTTCTATGTATTTTTCTATTAATCTTCTTAGTAAATAAATTGCTTCCATAATTGATCTACCAGAATAAATCCAAATTGGTTCTCTAACACGTTGTTGTTACCCTTAGGCGATGTTCAATCACTCTCTCGCACAATTTCATTGTATGGCCCATTAACATAATGTCTCTATAGTTGTTGCAATTTTGAATATCTCCTTCATTTTATATACAGGTACTACAATACCTTTTCTCCACTCATCAAGCATTTTCCTACTCACTAGAATTTTGTTAACCAAGACACACCCTCCTTACCTAATTTCATCTTCTTCAACACCACTTCTAACTCAAACTCCCTTACTCGATAATAAAACCTATATTCTCTAATTCTATCAACTCTTCTCTTAAATTTTCTAAATGTTTTTCATTTAAAAAATCTCAAAGTAACTCTTCCACCTTTTTCTAATGTCCTCGTCTTTCACTAACACCATTAAATCATGACTTTTTAATCATCACTGATTATGTTCTTTTATTTTCCTTTCCGTTAATTTAGCAAGTTTGTAAATATTCTTTTCTCCATCTTTAGTATCTAATCTAGTATAAAGATTGTCATAGGCTGTTAACTTAGCATATCTAATTGTCCTTTTAACCTCCTTTTAGCCAACTTTTATCGCTAAAAGTTTTCCTCATTCTTATCCTTTTGCAACTGTTTAAAACATTCCTTTTTGTTTTAACTTCGCTTGTATCTCACTATTCCACCACCAATTTTCTTCTTTAACCATTTCCTTTGACTCTCCAAAGACTTCTTTTGATATTATTCTACTGAATTCTGCCATTGTATTCCACATGTTATTAGCATTACCTTCCAAACTCCACATTGCTTCCCTAAGCATTTTATCCTTAAATATTTCTAACTTCTCACCATTTAGATTCTACCATCTAGTCGTGGGTTTTTAGTATCCTTTCTGATTTGATTTTGCCTTTTAATGTATATATCTAGTATTGTTAGCCTATGTTGTGATGTTATACTCTCTCCAGGATAACCTTGCATCTTTTACATATTAAGCAATCTGTTTTTCTTACAAGGATATAATCTATTTGACCTACTTTTAAAAGTTATTAAGTGTTCTTTTCTTCTTTTAAAGAAAGCATCAGTTACAAAATGCTACTACGAAATCTAAGATGATCTCTCCAGCCTCATACGGACACGGAAAACATATCCGCCATGTACCCTCTCGTAGCCTTGGTTATCCTTTCCTACATGGCTGTTGGAATTTCCAACTTTAATTAACTACTCTCCTACAGGAATTTGTTGCATTAACTCATCTAGTTGCTCCCAAAGTTGTCTTTTAATATGTTCTTCTATTCCTATTTAGGGTGTATAGGCGCTAATCACACTAATCATGCTTTCTCCAAATATAAGCGTAGTTAGCATTATTCTATCTCCTAGTCTTGTGACTGTTACTACCTTACATTTAAGATGTTTAGCTACAATTATTCCTACATCATTTCTACGTCTATCTTTACCAATATAGTAAATTTTATACAGTGTTTCTGTACCCTTTGCTTTATTACCTACCCACTTTGTTTCTTGTAAACATGCTATACTAATCTTCCTTCTAATCATAGTATCTACTAATTCCATAGTTTTACCTGTCAGTATTCCTATATTCCAAGTGGCACTGCTCCATTTCAGTGCCTTCCTCTAACACTACAACTACTCAACAAGAAAATCCATTGTTTTCTGCATAAATGTAAGAACCATATCAATCAGTGCTTGTTGATTCAAATCCAAGGAAAGCACAATTAAAAAGCATAAGGGATGGGGAATGGGGGATAACATTTAAAAAGTGTAACATATGTCTAGCAACAATCAAGGACTAAAGGAATTACAAACCGGCAGTGTGAAAACAACAAAAGGGTAAATATTTTCTTGTGCCACAGACTTCTTTTTAGGAAGTACCAGCGTGATCCATACGAAACTAAAATATGAGCTCATGAGATGGCAGAATAAGACAGTGGAGGAGCAATGAAATGTCTTAAAGCACCATAGAGATACTGAACAGGAGCAGTATCTTGGTCAACCATTTTTACCAAAATGACTTATATGTCGTGAATTCAAAGAAAGGAAGAGAAATTTAAAGTTCAACAATATTGATAAAACTTGACATTAACTTTGGTTCTAATCTAAGACAATTGAAGTATTTGAATTCAAAATTTTCACTACTTTTTCAAAAAACTTAGGCTTATCACCCATTTTGAAGAAACTTCTGTCTCATTTCAATGACAGTGGAAGCAAACAGATGCTGCAACCAAGATAAAAATCTGGAGGCAATTCCAGTAACATTTACAACCCATAAGGCACTTCGAACAAAAATAAAGTAGATTAATGACTCATGAGAGTAGGGGAAGGGCCTTGATATGTCTGCCACAATTAATTGAGATCACTTTTGGAAGGAGTAACCCATAATTAATTTGGTTTCAACTTAACCTATTACAACCAGAAAATACGCCATAACAAGGGGTGAAGTTCAATAAAGGGATTTGTACGTGTTAGCATGCACATTTCAGCAACTGCCACATGCCTTGTTAACTACAATGAAAGAGTTCCAGAACTCCAACTGACCTAGCAACGCATTTTGAGTAAATATTTGTAGTGCTCCTATTTTGTGTTCAAACACATGCTATGGATGAACTAGCCATCAATAAGGAAACTAGTATTTACCAAGCTTATATGTTGGATGGAACTTGAAGTTCCAGAAATTCCATACCCTGAAAAGAGCCCTTTCTCCCACAAGAGAATAATGAATTGTGCCAACCAAATTGTACTTGCTTTCTACACCTTCAACTGACATATACATGTGCTGATGGACATCTTGGATTGCAACAAGAGCTCCTAAACCAGTCATGAAGTTCTGTTAAGTTAAATCTCCCTCATATTTCTCTGGAAAGAAATCTATACTACAACAAAAAGCTTACAGAAAAATAAAAATACCATCAGGAACTGTTTCATCCAAACTTCTATCAGATTCTTGGTTACTGGACCATTGCCTTTGTTCAACATTGCCAGATGTCTCCTTGCTGAAAACCCCGGACAAAGATTCAACAGTTGACAAAAGCATCTGATGCAATAAAATCAAGTTAAGCCAAGTGACTTGTGCCTATTGCCTGAAGTAACATTAGGAAAAGGTAAAACAAGTTAACCATCCACATCTTCTCAGAACAGTACACAAAGCGTCTGTGACATCAGACAACTTGCATTAATTTATGCTTCAATTACTTATGAAGTATCCTTTGATATGCTTCTAACAATAACATATAAAGCATTAGTAGCATCAGGCCCATTGTGTTGGGGCCTTGAAAACCTCAAGGAATAGTAACACAACAAAAATATGGCTCACCTGTAGTTCAGGAAGAGAGATTGTCATATCAAAACCTGTAATAGATCCACTACCAAGCCAAATCTGATTTAAAAGCTGAGGTCTGATCCCCTCTCCCAGTGCAGGCTTCTCAACAGCAATGGATGCACTTAACTGTTTCAAGATATAGTTTTGGCGACTTAAATGCAGGACTCCAGACACTGAATTATCCACAGGAGACTCCTTTCGGGTGCCACGAGGGCTTGAGCAACTTGCATCATCAAGAACTGAATGAATCCCATCTGTATGTTGAAAAGCTACTGTAGGATCTCCATGTACAGAGTGAGAAGATGAAGAAAAATGAGGAATCTGAATTTTGTTGGTTTGCTGCCCCTCAATTTCATGAAGGATTTGTGAAAGAATGGACAAGCGGGAAAGATCAAATGAAAATCTTTTATTCATGTTTGCCAATTCAAGGTTCAAATGAAAATCAGCCTCAAAGTGAAGTTCTTTAAGTGCACCTGCATAAGAGTAGAACATTCAACAAACTCTGCATATTTTATGACATACAGTAGGAATGGAGATAAATATACCAGATTCATCTGTGGCCACAAGAAAAAGAGAAAATTGAGAAAGATCTAAGGTGAGCGCTTCCAACTCCTCCCATATCATTTGTTGAATGGTATTTTGTTTCCCTTGGCTGGGATAACCATCCTGTACAGCCATATCTTCACTAGTTACAGTAGCCATGTGCTTCTTAGACAATTGTACAACATGTACAAGATTTACAATGCAACGAAGATGAAGAATAACATTCAACAAACATCGCCAATGCTGTTGTTTCAAGGAATATAGAACCACCCTGTTCCAAAAAACATTTTCACACACATCATACAATTTGACTTGGGCTATTAATAAGAAAATACAATATTCTCCAACAATATAGTCAATCTAAGTTCTATAATAATAGATAAGTAGAAAATCATATGACTAAGCATAAAACTGCAGCAACATGGACTTCAGCAACATCTATCTAATGCACAAAATTAGCACCTGCGATTGGCAAGCAATCGCCTGAAATTCCTCCCGATAGAAAGTGAGAACACAAGCAATTGATTTTTGAGCTCCAATCAAAATCTTCTTTACTGACAATCCTGCCATATAAATCTCACTGATTGTAATGCTCATAATTAACCAATGACCAGAGGCGGGTGCCACCCCACTTGGAGGAAAACCCAATTTCTGACCGAGATGAATATTTGATCTTTCTGTGTCAATTGCTGAAGGGGAATCCTCCGCTACATGCGAAATCTTAGCAACAGAAGTAGAACCTTCAACTGCATCACTCACACTTCCTGAAGGTAAAACTTTCTGAAGGAAAGCTAACTGTAAAGCAAATGCACAATGGGGAAGAGATACTTCATACAGGCAACTCAGAGAATGCAGCAGATTCGTACATTGAAACTGATCAGAGGTTTTCCAAATCTCACTCTGCTCCCTGAAAATAACAGACCTAATTTCACAGATATCAGCAACAACTTCCACTTTCCCTTCTTCACAAGAAAACTCCAAAGATGTTTGTTGAACAGAAAGCAAAACTCCATAGTCTGGCAGACCATGCATGGCCAACTTTTTGCTACTTACAGTGTCAAAGGTTGTGACTTGATTCTCCATATTATAGCTTTTCCTGGAGTTCTGGATGACTATATCTATTGACCTGAGCTCAAACATGCCATTAACAACAAAAAGAGCTTTCGTCAAGATCAAGGATGCCCCTTTTGTCGTTGTCAGCAGTGGAGCCTCTTTCTCAGAATCAGCACATGTCATCTCTTGCCTCATTAACTCTTGAAAGCTTACAACACCATATGAATCAAAACCAGAAATAGTACATGACACTGCAGAAAATAAGCTAACAAGCACCTGCAAAAAAGGAAACTCTTCAATCATTCAAAGAGAACAAATAATTATTAAATTTAGTGTGAAAACAAAACAAGACAAAACAAAAAAGAAGCATCCATTCACTGATATCATAAAGATAAGAAAGGATTAGGTAGTGTAAGATGAAAAACTCTTCAAGCTTGACACACCTCCAAAAAGTGCAGCTCAACTGGCATAAGAATCATAATCCTGACCCAATTGCACGAACATATGGCAAGGGAATGTGAAGGATCGCCCTGTCTTAGACCCCTAGATGCTAGAAAAGAATCCCCAGCTTTACCGTTCACAATGACTGACAGATTACATGACGACAAGCACTCCCAAATCCACTTTCTCCACCTAACTCCAAACCCTTTCTTTTCCAAAACAAAATCCACAAAGCCCCAATCAACATGATCATATGCCTTCTCGAAGTCTACCTTGAATACAACACCTTCCTTACGAAGCCCCCTATACTCCTCCACAACCTCATTAGCCACTAAGACTACATCCAATATCTGCCGACCCTGCACGAACGCACCTTGTGCCAAAGAAATAGTTTCCCCAAGAACAACTCTAAGTCTCCTAGAAAGCACCTTTGCTAAAATCTTATAGAGAGAAGTAACCAGACTAATGGGTCTAAAATCCCCAATCTTGACCGACCCCTCCTTCTTGGGAATTAGACAGATAAAGGATGCATTGGTACACAAATTAACCTCCCCACTCTCAAAGAACTCACCAAACACTCTGAAAAGATCATTTTTTACGATATCCCAACAATCTTGAAATACAGCCATTGAAAAACCATCCGGACCTGGGGCCTTATCTCTCTCACACTCAAATACAGCCTGTCTTATTTCATCCTCCTCAAAAGGCCTTTCAAGCCAATCAGCCGTCACTACCTCCACTGGAGCCCAATTAATTCCAACAATCCCTGGACAATCCACACCCCCGTCAAAATATAAATTTGAATAAAAATTAAAAATCTCCTTGACAATAAGCTCCTCCTTACACACAACCTCATTCCGATCCACTACCAAGTTTTTTATAAAATTCTTCTTTCTCTTCCCCGATGCAACTCTATGAAAAAATCTAGAATTGGTATCTCCCACTCTAGCCCATTTTAACTTAGCTCTTTGACCCCAGAAAATCTGCTCCCTAAAAACAAGCTCTTCCATCTTCACTTTGAGCATTGACCGCCTATCCCTTAATTCTCCAGATAAACCCTCTCCGACCTCCTTCACATCTAATTCCTCAATATCCGCGGGAATGTATTCAGATGCTTCTTGCTCGGTTTATAGGGTTTGGGAGAACCAAGAGAACCAAAACAATGTGGATATGTATTGTTTTTGCTATTTTTTGGGCTATATGGTTGGAGAGAAATGCTAGAATCTTTGATGATAAGGAAGCAAGTGTAGAGGCTTTGTGGGATAGGGTGAATTTTTTGGCGTCTTTTTGGGCATTTGTATCCCTTCCTTTTAAAGGAGTTCCCTTGTTTTTGATCTCTAAGGATTGGGCCGGTGTTTGCTGTCCCTAGGGCTTTGACTTTTTTGTTTTTGTTTTACTCTTGTTCTTTCTTTCCTTGTATGAGGACTTCTTGTCCTCTTTCTCTTTTTATTTTTAATAAAATTTTGTTGTTGCTCTCTCAAAAAAAAAAAAAGACTATCATTCCACTTGAGTTTCACAACTTCACTTCAGATAGAGTATACTTCAGTGATTAAGATCTTTGTTGAGTTATCTATCAAACTGTTAGTGGAGGAATTAAAAATCAGTATCATTGTTTGGTATTATGTAAGTGAAAGTCGCTGTTAGACGATTGTGTACATTTGTTGTTGTAAAGTCTGGTAGGATAATTGGAGTTAAGCGAAGAAGTATCTTACCCTGTCTCAGTACTTCGTTTAATTCTGACAGAATTTCTTGATATATCTTAGAAATCAAAGTAATAAAGTTTTTTTTCCCCTGAAAGGTCCAAAGTTGTTTTAATAGTAGAGTAGTTTTTTTTTTCTTTTTTTCCCCCTTTTATACAACAGATAGGTGTTTCATGAAGTGAGCTACATCAGTTCTTACTGTCATTCAAAAGTTCAGAAATCTTTTGCTCCATTACTGACCAATGTAAGGGACCAATAAATGTCAACTAGTGAATGAAAGAACACTATAAAGTTAGTAACCTCAAATTACTGAATTAAGAGATAGATAACACAATATCTAAGTTATGAAACTGAGAGACATTTCATATGAGCAAAATGTATGCAAGTGGGAAAAGGTTATTGACAAGTTTGAGCACTGATAAAAGTTTGTGCACTATCACCAGTTTTAGCCTCCCACCAAAAGTAGTTGAAGCCTGACAACTGTTCTTATCTTAGTTCACAGTACTCAACTAGAATTCATCAATATTGACAAGAGCAAAGTTTTAGTTGGAAGTAGCCATCTATCCACAAACACTATGTAGTATCAGGATTTCACAGTCTTATGTACGAAGGCTGTCCATAATGTAGTGTATATTGTAGCTGAGATGGCAGAATGCTAAAATGAGGTTTGAGATGCAACCAAGGATGACTATGTAACCATGCGAAAAGTGATCCTGGTCATAAACTATAAAACATTAAATTACCAAAGCAAACAAAACAGATCCCCTATAGATCAGCACCCAAAAGCAACAGTCCTACATTCTATAGAACTAAAGAAAAATGATTTTACATCACACTGCTCAGTGAGAAATGCAAAACAAACACCACAGTTATCAAAAATCAAAAATTTATGTAGGCCATTCTTCTAAAATGACGTTAAATGCCTGACACTATTCACCTAACAAGCACAGACACTTTTAAGAAAGTGGCATAATTGTGTCATGTTTGTGTCCAATATGTGTCAGACATCAACACTCATTGGACACTTCCGACACACATATCCATCACTTAGACACACAAAAAACTAACTATAATTTTGAACAAAATAGCATAGAATAAAATGATAAAAGAAATAAATGTAGATTTATAGGAATTAATATTATGTTATATTTTTTTATTATCTTTGCATTATATATTCATACATATAACATAATATATAACTATATATTTTTCATTTTTCTCCTACATGTTGTGTTCTACATTTTTTGAAAATTGCCATATCAACATGTCCATGTCATGTTTGTGTATGTGTCGTGTCACATGTCCATATATGCTTCTTAGTTTGTACTAGAGTTTTAAAAGGCTTTCTTGAGGCTCACCTCACCTTGAGGCTAAGGTAAAACGCATCAAAGCTTTGATTTTTAGGCATTACTCCCCAAAGGCTTATACATCATAGTTTGAGGCATGCACCTTAAGTGCGCTTTGTATTTTTTTTGCGCATAAGCATGTAAGGAGTATGCACATGCAGAGGTTGCCTTTTTCTTTTTTTGAGCATCAACAAAATTTTATTAAAACCAAAAAAAGAAAGGGGACAAGAAGTCCTCATACAAAGAAAGAGAAAGAGAAAGAGCAAAACAAAATCGCAAAGGTTGCCTTGGGCTTTTGTTAAACTTAGTCTATTGGATTGTTTAAACATAAAAAAATAAAAAGAATTCATTTTTGCAACTATATTCTACAAGAAAATTTAAGTAAATGATCGATCAAGAAAAAACATAGTTAATGGTCAAGTGAAAAGCTCAATCACTGAATTTAAGAATATCAATTTCACTTTCAGTAAAGGAAAACTTCCTTCTATGCAGTAAAATGTTCAACACATTAAAGCGAAAAGTATTTACACCTTTATATTTAATTTTGTTTTTATTTTTTTTACTATTTTAAAATATTTAATTTATTCACTAAATATTAAAATTTGAAATTTGAAATGCTTACGCCTCAACGCCTTGAGGCTTTAGCCTCGCCTCATGAGGAGTAAAACGCCTCGAGGAACGCATTCGCCTTTAAAAACTTGGTTTGTACCAATTAATACCTCTTTTAAATTTTAAGAATTAGAGTGGTATTGCATTTTTTTTATTATCATTGAATGAATACCCATATATATGACATATAATAAATAAACTATACATTCTACGCATTCCCCACGTTTCGTGTCCTGCAATTTTTTAAAATGTCCTAGAACGTGGATTGTTCCTGTACATGAAACAGGAATGGGGACACGATAGACCACATGCTCTAAATTGTGCCCAGGTGCCAATCAAAAAAATATATTTGACGGTACGATAGGGGTAGACTTGTATAGTTTACACTATAAGAATTTAAGGTACTTCTAGTCTAGAGAATTTTTTTTAACAAATAGACATCCAATAAAATGTATGGTTTTTTTCAAATTACTCATATGGCTAGACATTCTATAAGCAATATGACCTATTTTTTATGTTTGTCATATTAAAATTTCACTCAGCTTACTCCTAAGGAAACCTTAAGGAAATATATTAGAAAAAAATTGTCTTCTTTTTATTCGTTACATCGCCTTGATGCTTTTCTAATAAAGTTTGCTTATTTATCAAAAAATATACATATATATATATATTGGGAAAAAAAAAATTGGGATCACTTTGGATCGCCATATTTACCATTATAGAAAGAAAGTGTATCATGTTTTGAAACGTGTGTTCCGAAACATAATTTGCAAAGGTACCAGAAGTTCCAAAACATAATTTGCAAAGGTATCAGCGTTTTCTGGTAACACTATGTCAACGTGTCCACGTTTGTGTCACACATCTATATCCTTGTCCATGCTTCTTAGCTTTTCATTGATTTTAGATCAAGAGAAGTCAAATTCAATTTTAAATTTGAAACCTTATAAAAATGTAGTTCTTGTTCTAATTCTAGCCTCCCACTAATTAGTAATTCCACTTACGCTATGTTTGGTTGGAGGATTTGAGGAGGAATTTAGAAAGAAAAAGGAAAAAATTAGGTGAAATATGAATAAAATATATATACATTTCACCTAATTTCACACACCTTTTCCCTTTCTCTTTCCAAATCCCTCCCCAAATCTCCCAACCAAACACAACATTAAGAGAGCTATAACTTCACCATTCACTGGAGGGGGTCACTAATCATAAATTTTCAATCTGGCAATTTATGTAGGTGTGTCAGATCCAATAACATTCACCTATGTTTCAATTAGTAAAGATATTATTATAAAGGCACCAAAAGGGGGTGAAACGAAACAAAAAAAAATCTATACTAGACTATCCATTGTATCTACAAAACCAATAAAAAACAGTTCTCTCAATAGATGGACTAATCCTGCCCTAACACCAACCACGCAAGAGACTTCACAAATTACTTTTTTGAGCTTTATACAGGATCTTCTATACTTTCAAAGATTTTCTACTTCTCTTCCTACAAAGGCACCAGAAAGGGGATGAGGGCCAAAACAATCCAACATAACTAAACCTCCAAAGACATCCTACAAATAATGAGAAAAAGCTCCACAGATTCTGCCACCCCCTTGCACACAACATCAATTGGATTCATTGGAGCACACAGTACCTTCAAGTTAGTAGAATACGTTTTCCAATAAAAACTAACAGTACTGTGAGCAACTATTTTCTCTGATTTTAGCTATTTAAATATATTGAACAAAAATCCATAGAATTCAATAAATTCAGCCACAGTATATGATACCCAAAGTAGAAACAGGGTTTAATGGTTTAAGATTTTGTCAGCAATTAGATATAACCAAGTATATATTGAGATGGGGTCAAAACTGTAAAAGGCATTATAAATAGCCTTGAGAAAGATATTCTCATTCATAGCAAAAGGCCACCAGGCATCCACAAAATGCTCAAAGAAGCAGAGTGAAAATAATACAAAAGAAGGAATTAAACACTGAATGCTGAAATTGAACAGTGACACAAACAACAGAATCACCTTTAGCAAAACAAACAAGTCACCCAAACATAATAAGACAGTGAGTCCTCTTGCCATCCCATGCAAAGCTGCTGAGAATGCAACAATTGCTGTGCTGAATGAATGAACATCCTCCCTGCCATAGATATGAATAATTCCATAAATTGTGCACCACTAACAAAGGGTTCAAAAATCACAAACAACAGTCTTCATTCTAACAATAAAAAAGTTGAAAAATCAGCCTGCACTTCACTGAGATGATCTTCAAGCTAAACAATAAGTGAAAGCAACATTAAGTATGAAAGTTGAAAGGACAATGATTCACCCTTTTGTTGCCTTGCTACATCAAGAAGGCATATTGTTTGCATGCTTAGCAAGACTTAGGAATTGGGTTTTTTTTTTTTTTTTTTTTTTTTGAGCATCAACAAAATTTCATTAAAAAAAGAATATAGAAAGAGGACAAGAAATCCTCATACAAAGAAAGAGAGAGAAACAGCAAAACAAAAGCACAAAACTCCTAGCCATAGGGATGGCAAACAACAGCCCAATCCCTAGACATCAAGAGCAAAAGGACTCCTTTAAAAGGAGGGGATACAAATGCCCAAAATTAAGCCAAAAATTCTGCCCTATCCCACAAAGCCTCTACACTTGCTTCCTTCCCATCAAAGATTCTAGCATTTCTCTCCAACCATATAGCTTAGAAAATAGCAAAAACAATGCTTGTCCACATTGTTTTGGCCCTCTTGGTTCTCCCAAACCCTTTAAACCTAATAAGAAGCATTTGAATGCTGTCCCGCAGAGCAACCCACTGTTCATCACATAAGCCGAAAAGACGCTGTCATAATACACAAGCCACCGAGCAATGAAGGAATAGATAATCTGCTACCTCCAAGTTTCTCTTGCACATCACACACCATTGAGGACAAAGAGAGTGATTAAGCCTTCTCCTTTGAAAAACATCATTAGTTGTGACACCCTTTTGAGCCAAAGACCACATGAAAAACTTCACTTTATGAGGGACAACCGTTTTTCAAATTTTCTTATGAGAAGAAAACAAGAGAACAGAGGGATTATCAACGAGCTTATCAAAAAAGGATTTACATGAAAAGACCCTTGAGGAAACAAAATTCCACACCCTAATATCACAAGATGAAGAAAGAGAGACCCCCTCAAGCACAACCAACAAAGATGCCAACTCCACCGCCTCCCTATCATTCAAGTTTCTAATAAGATCAAAATTCCAAGAGATGGGTGCCATAGAAAAGCATGCCACCGACACTATTGAAACATTTCGAGAACGAACCAACCGGTAAAGAAGAGGAAAATATCTATCAAACGAGATATCCCCTAACCAAACATCCTCCCAAAAACGGATGGTCACCCCATTCCCCACTCTCAATGAAAAAAAGTTAGACACAAGTGGATATAAGCGAGAAATGGATTTCCACAGTGAACGACAATTATCTCTATTAACCACATTAGAATCTCTACCATTGGGTTAAACTTCATACTTGCTTTTAATAAATGAACACCATAGCAATTCACTTTCAATAGAAAATCTCCACAACCACTTGCTCAAGAGAGCAATATTCCTAGCAACGATGTTCCCGATAGCCAAGCCCCCTTTTTCCTTAAGAAGAGAAACCATCTCCCACCTACTAGGAATTGGGTTATCAAACACCATGTCTCACTTTTGTAAATATGATGGTCCTACATGTGCACATGAATTTTGGGGCAAACTACCAATAGGTCTTAATAATTGGACTTAATTCCCATCGAGTCCTATTGAAAATAAGTCCTAATAAAATCGTCGCTAAAAATTATTTTTTGTAATGATTTTTTACAAATGTCATTAAAAATTAACAATTAGTGACTTTTTTTTGTCACGGTTTTTATAAATTGTCACTAAAACTTACAATAAGTGACGTTTTTCTGTGGCGTATTTTTCAAACTGTCGCTGAAAGTTGAAAATTAGTGACTTTCTGTGACGTTTTTTTAAAATGCCGCTAAAACTTATAATTAGTGACAATTTTCAAACTATCGCTGAAAATTAACAATTAGTGACGTTTTTTAATAGTGTTTAATGAAAAATGTCATTAATTCTCACAGGATCTATAGCATGATAAGTCAATCTATTAGGACCTACAAGTAAGTCCCTCTGAATTTTGTTACATGAATGCACATAGGGGGTAAAATAAAATGGTAAAATAATTCTGATGACAAATAGCATTTCCCAGTTTCTTTTGTTTATGACTTGAAAATTTTAAATTAATTTATTAATTTATCAGAAATAGATGATGGATATGATATAGGATTTATGAAAGGGTGGCCCTATACATACTCCCATTTTTACTAGATGCACTCTACTTTTTTATTTTTAGTACGAAAATTTATAACAAAGCCCTTCCAACTTTTATTAATTACCTTTATTGTCCCTCTTAAACTTTCATACTTCTGTCTTTTCTACTAAGAAGAACAATTCTGATATTTGTGCAAAAGTTGCATAATAAGGACAAAATATATAGTGTTTTTGGTAAAAGGAGGATTGTTAATAGTGTCACTCTTCACGAAATTTAACTTTTTAATTGACCCAACTAACAAAAATTTTTGGAGTCGCCACTGCACATCCCCTTTGTACTTGGGCAATGTGGGACTTCACTTCACACACTCCCTCAAGCCCAGTGTACAAGGCCCGGGACACATACCTTACCCAACAATATCATGTCAAATCACCATTTGTCCCAAAAGCTTAAACTATTAGGAAATGGGACCATCAAGCTATAACAAGGATGGCTAAGAATGTAATTCGTTTGCATGGCTTCATAGTATTTGAAGCTTGATGGTAAGTTCAATAATTCCATGTTATAATTAACATGGTATTTTTTATCTTATTCCAAGAAGTGAAAAAGAATAAAATCACTAAGAAGGAATTCACAAAAGCCTTGAAGAATCATAACTTACGGATCATTTGCATCCTCAGCAAACTATATATGAATTCCAGGAAATAAATTGACCAAAAGGCTTTGGCAATAATAACTATACAACAGAATGTAATATTCAGACCACATAATAATGCCAGTTTTGATAAAGAGCAAGGTGGACAAAAGGCTTGAACCAGTAAAGCTGTCAAATAATTTAACTCACTAAAATAAGCAATGGCAAGGTCAATAAATATCATGCATTTAGCTGTACAAAAGTTTCTAGATCAAGAAGTGAAAACAAAAGGCTAAACGCCATACCTCATGGATGACAACTTCATAGTTGTTGGATTTAGCACAATAATGTGGTACTGTTGATTTGCTGATGAGTCATCAAGGTAAGCTTTTAAACCATTAACCTTTAGGTAAGTACCGAGTGAAATTTTCCCTTTACATGTATAAATTTCATTATCAGACTTAGGAATGTTAATAATTCGAGGTTCCTTCAACCTGAGGCATTCTAGTTCTGCATCATCCAATTCTTGCCAATCACTAGACAAAACAAGGTCAGATCTCAAAGTTGGCCAAACAGCAAGTTCGATGTTGTGGACATGAAGTGCAAGGTGAAGATCATCCTGCCTAGCAATGTGACTTTCATTTGTATACTCACCATGGAACCCCTCCTTCCTCAGTGATATTCGGATGAGAGGACCAGCAACGAGTACTGCAATTTGAATATGTTTCTCTGGAAGCATGTTAAGCATTGTCTTCTCCATTTCACCAACATATGACTTGCATCTACCATCCCAACTGATCTTTGGTGGGATCTCACATGTTAGTGGAGTAGGTAAAAGAACCTTTGATCTCCCAGTGCTGTGAGTCCAGCCAAGAGCATATTGAAACTGTCTAAGAACTAAAGCAGTTGATAGTATTGATGGATAATCCAAAACAAAGTTCAATTTTCCCACCATCAAACTGCATTTCCAAAACCCAGAATTCAAATTCTTGAGGCTTTGATCCGTTACAAAACTTTTAATCTCACAAATAATCCATGGATTTTCCAAATACTGAATCCCACCTTCAAATTTTGTGCAATATTTTTTCCAATTTAACCTCATTTCAGCTAAAAGATTCCATAAAAATGAGACAGATGTCCCGTCAGTTTCATTAGTAGTAGCAGTTGTACTATTTTCTGGAAAATAAAGCATTTGTGCAGGCTCAGCCAAAAGAATGGTCTTTGAATCATCAGCTGTCTTGTTCAAGTGTCCTTTCAGATAACTATTGTTATTCTTTGAGCCATCTTCAGTAGGAGACGAGGACGTAACCTTCAAAGGCCCACATGAAATGGAAAAACACTGTTCAAAAATGTTTTCTGTGTACATTAAGAAGAACCCATCAATTGAAACAAAAAATGAAAATAAATCCGAGGATGAGCTCCCAACATCTGAGATTGGATCCCCACCAACAAGAGACTGAACCTTATTCACTGGGGAGATAAAAATTGAAATTATTCCCATGCTTACACTGAAGCAACTTTGTGCACAAAAATCTTCAGAAACAACTCCAAACTGTTCATCAATCTGTGGATGATCATCCAAAAATATATGCAGAAGCAAGCTTATTAATGAGTTGAATGTTCTGCATATAACACTCCAAATAAGTTTTAGGAGTATAAGGACCCTACTGAAGAATTTGAGGCGACTGGTGACTAGCAATTTATTAGAACAATTCTTCGTCTGTTGAATACTTAATACTGCTCTGTAACGAGCTATTCGCCGTGCCCGTGCAATAGCCTCAGCAGGTAGCTTCTTTTCAATTTCAGAAACACTCCTCCATTGTTTTTTAACAGCTATTGAAAATATGTCATCCTCAGACATCTTAACAGAAGATCTTTTCATAATGTCGTCCACAGGATATCCAACTAATAAAAGTAGATTCTCATAAGCATTGACATACTGTAACCACAAACACACAATACCAACCAATTTATACAATGACCATCTACGAGTAGAAATCAGAGAACTGATTCTGCTTGCAGCTATGTTCCATAGGTGACTACCATTTCTAACAGAATTGGATTCATAGGATGAGAGTGTATAAAACACTAAAATAATAGGAACCTCTACTGGAGAAATTGAAAAACTTAATTCTGGAACATTAAGATTGAAGTCCATAAGCTGAAGATCTTTCAATTTGAGGCGAGTGAACAGATCCAATAAAAGTATAGGACAGCTGATGTGATCTCTTCTCTTCAGCCCAATCTGAAAACCTTTCAGATCAAGACTGAAAGAGCTCTCTTTCGAAGGAGCAAAAAGTGAACTGATAAGCCCTCCCAGAAAACACCGACCCTCAGCATACAGAGATTTTGCATTAAGCTCCTTAGTCTCACACAAACATCCAAAGGAATCATTTGAGACAGGAAACTCAACTAGCAGATGAATGTCATGCATCTGCAACTGACAACGTTTAAGTATAACATTAAGGAGAGAAGTCTTCTGATTTCTTGAGGGATTGATGTCTGATAACTTTTGCATAACTTCATGCAAAGAAACACCCTGAAATCCAATAAAGACTCTGTGACTACTACTGCATTTTGTGGCCAAAAAAAAAAAAAACAAGCATGTTAAACAAGCCTAAGCATTGAAAATAAGAAACCTAGTGTTGATTGTACTCAAACATGTGACCTAGTTTAGGGTATAAAGGTCTCATAGTCAATATTAGTTCAGTATTGAAGAATATTTAGACTTCGATTTGAATGCATTAATGCTCCAGCTAATTGAATGGAAGTCGATTATAGGCTAGAGAGCAGTATATCTTTTCTGCTTTTTCTAAAAAATCCACATCCTGTTTTAACATATAAAGGCAATTACATTTTATGACACTAGTGGTGGTTGTTTCCTCCTCCAATTTTCTTCCAGCATTGAATCACAAAGGTTCAATACGAACTGGTATCACCCTATTAACTGATTGGCACAATAGGATGTCAATTCCATTGTAGTCTGGCCATTTTTTTTTAAGAGCTTTATAAGCATAAATGCTACCTATACCGTATGATTAACTTCACAAGACAGCCTATATAAATGCATCTTACTTTTTTAATTAATCTTATCTTTGTTACCACAAAAAAAAAAAAAAAAGGATAGAGAATTATCTACTTTGTGGTCCATTATTTGTTAACTGTTTAAATGTTTACAACTTTCTCACATGATACAAGTAGCTCTCACATAATACATTTGTACCCTAAAGCTTATCTTTATTCCTTACCCATGAAAAGTTGCTTGTTCTCAGCTCAACTTTAAATCTTGGGGATCGTTACATCATTCAAAATTGAAGATATTTGCAAGATTGCGACAATGAAACGTCTATTTTCTGCCAGAAAATTGTCAAAACTTAACTGTGCAAAACAATGGATGATGATTTCTACGAAGTTACTTGGCCATGTGCATGGAAAAAGACATTGCTTGAGGTTTTGATGTTGATTCTATCATATATGCGTTTCAGGTTATGAATGAGCATCGAACACATTGCTTGATTCATTTTGTTTTAACTCTACTTCTTTCTATTATGACAACAGAACATATATTTCCAGCCAGAAAATTGTCAAAACTTAACTGTGCAACATGATGGAGGATGATTTTCTAACAAGTTACTTGGCCGCATGCGTTGAGAAATACATTGTTAAGGTTTGATATTGATTCTCATTCTATCATATGTGCATTTTATGTTATGAAAGAGCACTGAACACAATTCTAGATGCCTAACTTCGTAATAGATAAAGCAATAATTGATATATATATATATTAATATGCTAATCATCAAGGATGCATGAGAATGAAGTCAATTGTATTTTGATCATATTTTCTGCAATGAAGAAAGATGGCATAGTTATTGTAGTTGACACCTCAAATGAGCCAACCGATGGGTAAGTGACATGTGGCAATTGAAAACCCAATTGGAGGTCATTTAATAAATAATTAAAACCCTTCAAACATATTAGTTTCATTTATGCTTGAAACGAATAGCCAATGATTGGCTAGCAACAAACACATGCGAGACAAGGCTGTATCTAAGAGAATTTGGATAAGACAAATTACATAAAATAGGTCCAAAACTTCGTAGAAATTAGAAGCAATTAAGAATCATGGGCAGTTAAGAGGAGTTAAGAAGAATTGCAGATATGACATTTGTGAAAGTACAAAGAATAAGCTCTTCGTCGATTCAAATTTAAACATTTTAGGAGGGAAGAAGTAAGACGTGTCAGAACCAGAAGACCAAGTAAGAGAGAATAGTTGTTAAGAGCAGTTATCAGCAGTTGAGGACTGCGCCTATAAACACAAAGGCCAATCAAAGAAGAAGGCCCTTTCTAGACTCAAAAGAAACTAGACTCAATACTTAGGAGCAGTTCTCAGTAAATAAGAGTATATTCCAGTATTTGTAATCATAGAAATAGCTTCGAAGACAGGAATAGCAAAGATAATGTAAACATCCATGTAATTGTATTGTTCATTTAATCAGTTGCAATATTTCTTTTGATGATTGTATTGTTCAGTCAATCAATTACTTCTTCTCTCTTTCTCTTTCTACTTATCCTTAATTGGAACCATTAACTCATTCAGCTGGTACGTTGTCTTTAGTTTTAATCGGAAAAGGTTATTCAACCTTTCTCACATGGCTAAATTACATTTCTACCATTCCAAGGAAAATATATCAAAAGTCAATTTTTTTTTTTCCTGGTTTTCATTTTTTTTTCCATATTTTGTGTTGGTAGAAATTTCTATTGTATTTCACATGAATGTTGCATGCATTTTTGGCTGCATATACATTTGCCCCTGCTACTATGCATATGGTAGGATTAACTTAACAATGCAACGCCTACTAGGGCTGCAAACGGGCCGGGCCGAGCCATGCCGAACTTTTGAATGTTCAAGTTTGTTTATTAAGATTTAGTCGAGCTCGGCTCATCAACTATTTGAGAAACTCGGCGTAGCTAGAGCCAACTCAATTACATAAATGAGCCCAGTTCGAGCTCAAGCTCGAGTTTGAAAAAAATTATATTTAAATTAATTTACTTATTAAGATTAAAAATAGAAAATATTAATAACAAATTTCAACGATCAAATATGTAAATTTACACAAATACCAAATATAAATAGAAAAATAAAATAGATGAATAAAATTTTATGTAATATATAATTAGAAATAACTATTAATTTATTTTCTTTAATTCACAAAACGAGCATTAATAAATGAGCCTAAAAATTAAGCTCAGAATTCGTTCATTTAGTAAACAAACTAGTGCCTGGATATATGACCAAAAAAAACCCATTTTCCTTTGAGTGCAAGACGAATACCTCGGGATCAATTTCAGCTAGAACCTTCTTCCTATCCTCCAAAGCCGTATCAGTTGATTTCCGCCTCGCTTTCGAACCTCTCTCCTCCTTCAATTTCCTTCAAAAACAAAAAACACGAATTGTAACTGTATGAATACCAGAGAGAGAGACAGAGAGAGAGAGAACGTTGACTTACCCTAGTGATAGAGTGACATGAACACCGCGAACTTCGAGAATGAAAGTGGGGACAGACCAGTACGCCACTCGAAGGCTCAACTGTTGGACTGTAACGTCTTTGAAAGACCAGCGAGCGGACTCGTCGAATAGCTTCTGATTGAGAACCGAAGCGTCGAAGCTGAGGTTCTTGGCGACTCCGCGAGAGCGAAGAAACCCTAGTTTGAGTTCCAATTCCGGGTCTCGTCGCAGCCATGGAAGCAACAGAGAGGCTAGCTTCCGCTGAATCCAATCGTTGAAGAACATGATCGGCCTGGTCTAGGAAATGGGTTGTGCTTGTGTGTTCGATTGCGATTTCGCCATTGAACGATTGATGGGAAGAAAGCAGAGAAAGGATTGAATGTGTGGTTGAATTGGGTTTTGGGGAGTGAAGCTTGTCGGCTGGAAGGTTCGGGGGCTTGGAAGTGGGATAGTATGATGATGGATAATAACGGAAATTGATTTTTCAAGGCAAGCATAAACTTTACAACTGTCTACTGTGTGATCAGAGTGATATGGTAGACAGTGTGATCAGAGTGATATGGCTTCAACATTAACACTTATTACCTTCTCAATTTCTTATTTATATTTATAAAAATTTTAAAAACTTAAATAAAAATTTATTTGGTAAACTTTTGATTTATAAATCAGTGATCTCAGTTTATAAATTTGGACAAAAAATATATACTCAAAAAATGCATTTCTATTTTGAGTTTTGAGTTTTGAGTTTTTTTTTTACCACCATCACTAGCCACCACCCGCCACCATTTTTTACCACCGTCTTCTGCCACTAGCACCCACCCCCACCACCACTCACCACCCACCACCACCACTACACCACCTACCACCACCACCACCACCAGCCCACACCACCCACCCACCACCACCACACCGCCCACACCCACCCGCCACCACTACCACCACCACACCACCACCACCGCCACCACCGCCACCACCACCACCACTTTCCACTTGCCACCACCATCCGCCACCACCACCACCCGCCACCACCACCACCACCCACCACCACCCGCCGCCCACCACCACCACACCACCCACGCCACTGCCACCACCACCCGCCACCACCACCACCCACCACTACCACCGCCGCCACCGCCACCGTCACCCAGCCACCCACCCGCCACCACCTACCACCATCCGTTACCCATCACCCACTGTCACTACTTTCCACCACCGTCTTCCGCCGCCATTTGCCACCACTTATCATTTCTCACTCTTTTTTATATTTTTTAAATTTTTTAAACAATTTGTCAATTACTAAACACGTTTGTAGTTTATGTTTTTCTAAAAATAAACAAAAATCAGTTTATAAAATTTTTGTAAATATAAACTCAAACGAACGTTACCAAAAGCATCTATTATGATTACTCGCTATAGTTTTTTAAATAATGTGTATATATATATCATGAGTATAATATAATGTATTGTAATATAACATTTGGTTTTAATATATTTCATAAATAAAATATGTACAACATTATATATATATATATAAATCTTTCAAAATATACAATATATACTAATTTTCACAAAAATATATATACATTATGTGGCAAAGCAAGTTGAAAAACATTTGTCTCCAATAACACAATGTGGCAAAGCAGCTTGAATATTTTTTTTTATAATAATAATGAACAAAATTAAATCATAAAAATAAAAAATAAACAATCACTGAGATGTGGTTTTATATAAATAAATAAACATAGTGTTCTCAAGTTCAAATTTTGGAAAGATTCGCCAAGAAGAATGATATTACTTAACAGAATTCATAGTAAAAAAATAAATAAATAAAAAGTTTATATGATTGAGAAGCTAATAAATTTAAGACTCTTAAACAACTAAAGAATTTATACCAAAGAAAATAAACAAAATAAACAAATTCAAAGCTCTTAAACAATTATAGAATTTAAGTTTTTTAAAAAAAGAAAACAGAATTTATACCCCCAAAAAAATAAAAATAATAAACAATCATTGAGAATATTTGAAAAATAAACAAATCTATTAATTCTAGTTATTTTTTTTAATCAAAATTTATAGTTTAGAATAATAATGAAAACTATAGAAATAAATAAATAAACAATCACTAAGATGTATTCTCAAGTTTAAATTTTGAAAATATTGTCCAATAAGAGTGATATTACTTAACAATTACAGAATTTATAGTAAAAATAAATAACTAAATAAACAAAAGCTTCTATGACCGAGAATAAAATAAATTCAAGACTCTTAAATAGCCAAAGAATTTATACCAAACAAAATATTATAAAAAAATAAACAAATTCAAATTCTTAAACAATCACAAAATTTATTTCCAAAAAAAAAAAAACAGAATTTATACCAAAAAAATAAAAATAATAAACAGTCATTGAGAATATTTAAAACATAAACACACCTATTAATTCTAGTTATTTTTTAAAAACAAAATTTATAGTTTAGATTGAACTTTTATGTGGTAAAAAAAAAATGAAACAAATTTTCATCAAAATTTGAGCTTGAAATTCACATCATAATATATATATATGTTATATGATTTTTTATTTGTTGTTTTTCAGTCAACATAATCAACAAATTGAAAATTTGAATTTTTTCATTTTTTCCAAAAATTACAAAATTTATATACCAAAATATGAATTTTTCAGAATGTTTGCTTTTTTAATTTTCAAATATGTTTAATTAAAATTTACAAACTTGCATACACTACTGTTCACGAATTACCAAAAAGAAAAATAGAATTTATACCCAAAAAAATTGAGAATATTTAAAACATAAACAAACCTATAATTGTAGTTATTTTTTTAGAACAAAATTTATACCTAAAAAGATTAATAAGGATATTTTATAGTTTAGATTGAAGAATATTTAAAACATAAACAAAACCCTACCATTTTGCAAAAGTTTCAATGCCAAAAATTATAAATTGAAGACTTTTAAACACCTACAGAATTTATATGAAAAAAAATAATTGAACAAAAATTTCAATCATTGAAAATATTTAAATTAATGAGTTTTAGATCATTTACCTTCGGAACTTTATTTTTAAACATCTTTTAGAGTGTTATTATTGACAACTTTATTTGTAAAAATGTTAGAAAATAAAAATAAATAATTGATATACCGAGATAAAGAATTTCAGAGACAGAGAGAGAATTCGGTAAAAATAGACAATAATTAGCCCCAAGTTGAAATTTTTTTCCAAAAAAAAAATAAATTAAAATCCCTGCATTAATCCACCAATGTTTTTACATACTTCAAACAAATGAAAAAAAGAGTTCAAGAGAAGGAGAATTGGTTCATCTCAATTTTTATGATACATCATAATAAAGTAATAAATTAAAAAAAAAAAAGGAGAAATATTGAAGAAAAAAGTTTCAATTAAAAAGAAATTGAGAGAGAATTGAAGGAAGGAAATTTTTTTTTTAAAGCCCATCTTCATATTCAAACCACTACAAACTACTGTTCAATTAAACCATTACCACGAAATTGACACCAATTATAAATAAATAAATAAATAATTCAAAGCAAATTCAAAAAATTAAATATTCTAAGAATGTGATTGACAATGATTTTACCTAGGAGAAGAATTACCACAAAATTGACACCTATTGTAAATAAATAATTTAAAGCAAATTAATTGTGTTTGATAGAGTTTTGTAAATATGATTTGAGAGTATGAGTTGTATTTTAAGTTTGTGAGTTTTAGAATTATGATTTGAGTGTGGAAAATTTGTTTGGTGAAAGAGTTTTGAATTGAGTGAAATTTTTTTGATGTAGCATATGATATTTGGTACAAAAACTTATAACTCATAATCAAATATACAACTCAAAATTCTATTAAAACACATAAAAAAAATTAAAAATTTAGAAAATATTTTTTTCGAATATATAAAAATTAACATATGTCAATCGCAAAAAAAAAAAAAAAAAAAAAAAAAAAAATTTGCATTATTTCGGTCAACTGGCCGGATGACTGGTGGGACGTTTGGTGGGACATCCGGTGGGATGACCGGTTAGGCCAAATTTGAAAAAAAAAAAAAAAAATTTGAAAATCATGCCTGAGACAGAGTTTTTTTGTAGAGTTTTGAAAACGTGATTTGAGAATTCGCTCCAAACATCATATTTGAATATAGGTGTAGAATCATAGTTTAGAAATACAACCAAACACAGCCATTCTGAGAATGTGATTAACAATGATTTTACTAGGAGAAGAAATAGAGAATTCCACGTAGTGGAAGGACACATGGGATGAAAAGGTGTTTGTGGGGGTGAAAATGTGGGAACAATAGAAAAGGATAATCAGATTGGTTGGGATGAAAACGTGGGAGTGAAAGTTTAGAGTTGTGCAATGAGACGTGTGAGGGAACGTGGGTGTACGAGGGATGTGGCTGTATTTTTTTTTTTAATTTCTATTATTATTAATTTATAGGTGGCAAAAGCTTCAAGAGATTAAATTAGGGATTCACTTAATATAATAGTATAGATAATTAATTACAAATTTCATATATTTACAAATATTTTATATATATCTCTATTAGTTATTCGAGATTTGTCTTCTTTTTTAATTTTGTCATTTTATTTTGAATAATTCGCTAACAGTAGCCTATGTATTGAGTGAAATTTTTTTTCGTAATTACGCAAGTATTCTTAATCAATTATGAAATATAAATCTTTTATTTTTAGAAAAATTGGCTTAAGGTCCCTCATCTACTTTCGATAGGAGGAGAGGTCCAAAATAATATGTTTTGATGGCTAAGGTTCCTCAAATTTATTTTAGGTTATAATGTACCTAAATTACCCTTCTTTTATAACATAAATTTGTTTGAATATTATATTGTTGACTTCACGGTGAGATTTTGGAAACCGAATTCACAGTGGAGATTTTGTCGGAGATTGCAGTGGAGTTGACGAGAAATTTGTTTGAATATTATATTGTTGACTTCACAGTGGAGATTTCGTTGAATTTTTTTGGAGTTGACGAAAGAGATTGCGATCGTGTAGATTATTTCGGAGATTTCAATGGTGTTCTGGTGTCTTGATCGTAAAATTTCAATGAAGTTGAATCGGGTTTGTTTTCGATGGAGATTCCATGCATTTTGATTTTTGTTTTGAATTTTTGTTTAGAGAGAGACCAAATTGATAGAGTTGATTTTATTTTTGGAATTAATTTTGATTCTCTGTTTTTTGATCAATTTCAAAGAGTATTGACAGTGTGTTGATCGCGTAGGTTTTTTAGTGGAGTTGAATCAGGTTTGTTTTCGATTTAGATTCCACATGGATTTTGATTTTTGTTTTGAATTTTTGTTTAGAGAGAGACCAGCTTGATAGAGTTGATTTTTATTTTTGGAATTAATTTTTGATTCTCTGTTTTTTGATCAATTTCAAAGAGTATTGACAGTGTGTTGATCGCGTAGGTTTTTTAGTGGAGTTGAATCAGGTTTGTTTTCGATTTAGATTCCACATGGATTTTGATTTTTGTTTTGAATTTTTGTTTAGAGAGAGGCCAACTTGATAGAGTTGATTTTTATTTTTGGAATTAATTTTTCATTCTTTGTTTTTTGATCAATTTCAAAGAGTGTTGATAGTGTAGTTGATTTTGATGTTTAGAATTCATTTTTCGTGCTCTGTTTTTTATCAACATGTTGATCAATGATAAGTTTTGTTCTATGTTTTTTCAAACCAGAGAAATTTTTTTAAACAAAAGAAATTTCATTTTTTGCACTTTTGTTGGTATAGTCCAGAGAAAATTGTAAGTTTGTTATTATAATCCAACGAAAATCACAGAAAAAATTATAAGTGCATATGGACATATTATTAGAAGTTTCTAATGCAGATAGAATCTGAGAAAGTGAATATAAGTTCATAAATTTCTCTGGACTTTTATTTGTAGTTCAGAGAAAATTATAAGTTTGTTACTCACTTTCAATTTGTAATTCAGAGAAAATTATATGTTTGTAGAAGATGAATAGAAGTTTTTGTTTCTCTAAGCAAAAGTTATTTTTTATGTTTTTTCTTTCAGTTTAGATGGACAATGCAGTGTTTTTTTGTTATCTTGAAGGTGTATATAAGTTTGTAAATTTCTCTGGATTTTTCTATGAGTGCAATATTGCAGAATGACGCATAGAAAATTGTTAGCTTGTAGTGAAGTGAAAATCACAGAGAAGCCTATAATTTCATAGCAGATATTCTGTGTGATTTTTTTCTATGATTGTGTTTAATAGTTAGCAGTAAATTTCTCTGTGATTTTCTCTGAATTCATTAAGTTTCTGTGATTTTGTTTTTTGTTATCTTGAAGGTGAATATAAGTTTATAAATGTCTTTGGACTTTTATTTGAGTCCAGAGAAAATTATAATTTTTAGAAATTTCTCTGAACTTTTATGTTGTTCTTGTGAAGTATTTTTATGTTAAACAAATTATTTTTCTTGTTTTTTCTTCCAGTTTCAATGGACAATGCAGTGTTTTTGCTGTGCAAATATGGGAATGATACTATTGTCATTAATGTTTCATGCGAATTGAATTTTGAAGAATTGGTTGGCATTCTGTGTAGAACATGGGAGAATTTGAAACTTGAGACTATGTGTATTTTATATTCTATTGTGGGCCATCCGAATTGTATGGTTCGAAATAATATTGATTTTCTGAATATGTTGAGGGTTGTTTGTGCACGCAGTGTTGATATAGTTGATGTTTCAGTTACTAGATATAGTACTTTTGATGAAGAGGATGAAGTGGGGTCTAATTGGGTAGATGTTGTGGATGGTAAGTGTGATAGGCTGGTGGATATTGAAAGGAATTCACTTTCTAAGTTTTGTTCTCACCAAGAAAATGTGTTATTGTCAGCTGGTTGGAGAAATAATATTACGAGTGTTGGACAAAAGTTTGGGGGTGGTATGGTTGAGTTCCGTACTTTTTTATGCAAGTATGCTATTGAGGTTGGTTTTCAGTTTACGTATGTTAAAAATGACAAGTCGAGGGTTATGGCGAAATGTGCATATAAGGAATCAAGGGATGTATATGGCGTATACATGCTTGATTGAAAAAACAAATGGGTTCTTCTACATGAGGACTTTGAACAATGAACATACGTGTGGTGTGGCGGTTCGTACGAGTAAACATGCTAGGATGACTTCCAGCTTAGTTTTTGGGCTGATACTTGAAGAGATAAGTGCAAAACCTTTAACTCGTCCAGTGGATGTTGTCAGAGAAATGAAAAACAAGTATGGGGTCTCAATCAGTTATAACTGTGGTTGGTTGGGTGTTGAAAAAGCAAAATGTGATACATATGGGGATTATTGTTTGTCATTTGATCAATTATGATGGTATTTTGATGAGGCATTGAAGAACAATCCGGGTAGTCGTTTTGAGTTAGATTTTAAAGATAACAAGCGTTTCAAAAGAGTGTTTGTGGCTTTTCATGCATGTATTGCTGGTTTCAAATATTGTCGGTCATTGTTTTTTCTTGATAGAACATTTTTGAAAGGACGATACAAAGGAGTTATGCTTGCTGCAATGGGGAAAGATGGGAATGAAGGTAATTGTAAATATATATAATTTTATTTAAGCATGTGAATTTTCTATATATGTAGGAATTGAGTGAATGCCATTTTTTTCTGACACTTTGAATTTTCTCTGGTTTTGGCCACTGTGTGGATTTTCTATGGTTGTGGTCACTGTGAGAATTTTCACTAGATTTTGATCAGTGTGTGAATTTTCTCTGGATGTTGTCATTGTGTGAATTGTATCTGTAGGTGGTCACTAAGTGAATTTTCTCTGGATATTCTGATTGTGTGAATTTTTTCTGCAGTTGGTCACTAAATCAATTTTCTCTAGATGTTGCCAATATGTGAATTTTCTCTAGAGTTGGGCACTAAGTGAATTTTCTCTGAATGTTGGCAGTGTCAAATTTCTCTAGTTGCTTATTGTTCTAATTTTCTCTGCATGTGTATATCTAATATATATGTTCCTATTTGTTTTGTAGGTTTTTTTCCTGTAGCTTTTGTTGTTGTTGATGCTGAGAATAAAGACAATTGGTATTGGTTTATTGAACATTTATGTGGAGTATTGGGATCAGAAAGGGTAATCAGTTTCATATCATATCGACATTGTGGTATTGTGGAGGGAATTGCTAGGTTTTTCCCTAACTGTTTTCATGGATTTTGTCTTGAACATCTAAAGGAAAATTTGAGGGATAAGTTGTCATGTGAAAACACAAATTTGGTTAGGAAGACGACTGTGTCCAAGTTTTTAAAATGTGCATATGCGCCAACAAATGTATCATTTCATTTCAAGTTAAATGAATTACAAAGTGAGGAAGGAGACATTGTGAGTGTTTTCTTGAGAAGTTTACCATATGAAAATTGGAGTGATGCATATTTTGCGAGGAAGCGTTATGGTGAGATGTATTCAAATGTTGCTGAGTTATTCAATTCATAGATACGAGAAGCTCGACACTTGCCAATAACAAATTTGGTGGACATGATACAGTTGCAAATCATGAATATGAGGTCTGATAGGAGGCTGCTCTCTAGTAAATGGAATAAAATTATGTGTCCTCGTATGGATAGTGTATTGGAGAAGTCTTTTTTGGATGGAAGGACATGGAATATGAGTTTATCATTTGATAATGTCTTTAAAGTGCATTATTTTCCTTCGGTTATAGTTGATCTTGGGTTGAGAACTTGTTCATGTCGAAAATGGGAAATAAATGGGCATCTATGTCAACATGTTGTTGCTGCAATTTTTAGGAGTGGAAAGAATTTGAATTCATTTGTTGAACTATTTTTTCATCCTGATATGTATCCTCAAGCATACTTGTTTTCGATTAGCCGAGTTCCAACTATTGAAAAACCTCTGTGTAGCATTGAAGATGTTATGATTTTACCTTCATTGAGCAAGAGACCAGCTGGGAGGCCGAAGAAGACTTCTACTGGAGAGTTTAAAAGGGTGATTAAGTGTAGTCGTTGTGAGAGTATTGGTCACTATAATAAGATGACATGCAAGGAACCTTTGTTAAATAGTTGATGATTATACATTTTATTGATTGAATAATACATTTGATGATTACTTTGTGTATTTTGTTTTGTGAAATGTATTTTTTAGACAGTGTATATAATAATATCAATTAAATTCATCCAGAGAAATTTTTCAATATCAGTTAAAGTGTGTATTGTGTTTGTTGATATATACTATAGGCAGTGGGTTTGTAATACCTGTCAAATTCATCTAGAGAAATTTTCCTATGACAAAGAAAATTCTGTGTATTGTGTTTTGAAGCTTCAAATTCATCCACATAAATTTGACAATGGCAGAGAAAAGTACTGTGTGGATTGTGTTTTTTGAATTTGATAATTGTTTTGTACTAACACAGTGCATTAGAGATTGCATGATCATATAGGCACCTTTTTTGACACGATACGAGTTAAATTTCTCTGTGAATTTCTGGTAACTTCATATCAGTCATTTCAAGAAATGTGCACACCAGACAGAGCATATACAAAATTATTGCACTGAGTACAACCAAGAAACAAAATTAAGCTCTTTTGAAATTTCTCTAAGTTGAGAATTTCTCTAGACCAGGGAAGAATTTCTCTAGACTCACTTCAACTCAGAAATTTTTCTCAAAGCCAGATAAATTTTCCTCACCAACCTAGAGAAATTCCTCCTCTCTAAATCACTCAACCCAGAGAAATTCACAACTCAGAAATTCCATTTTCTGTCACCATTCGAATCTGTCAATTTCATCCGGAGAAATTTTCCACTATCAGAGATAACTATATGGGCATTGTGTTTTGAAATTTGAAATTCATCCAGTGAAATTTTCCAGTAACAGATAAAATTACTATGCGCTTGGTGTTTTGTTAAGTTTGATGATTGTTTTGTACAAACACAAAGCATTACAGATTACATGATCATATAGGCATCCCCTTGGGACGATACGAGTTAAATTTCTCTGTGAATTTCTGGTAATATCATACTAGAGAAATTTCTGCGGACAATTTTCTCTGTGTGGATTGTGTTGACAATCACAATAAAAAATATATATATATTTAACCATCAATAGATATGAAATTTACATTAGTCGAAATTAAAAAAAAATGAAATTTACATTAGTCAAGAAAGGATATATATATATATATGTCAAGCATCATCATTCCTTCAATGTATCAACAAAAAACTGAATGGTTAATACTGTATGGATATATACATATATGTGAGACAATTTTCTCTCTGTGAATATGTACATTGTCTTCATTTCACTAGTTTCACTATTACATTTTTTGTTCTTCTTCTGGAGGTATTTCAATTGGTTCAGTCCATAATTGTCACGACCCAAACCTGCCCCTATGGGTTTAGCATCGTAATCGACCAGTAATCTTGGGATTACCGAAGGCCTCTGAGACAGATTAACATATTGTTAGGGGCTAGCAGAAGCAAATAACAATATACAACGTCCATTGAGCTGTGCAGACTTATATGAGACAGAAAAATTTTAAACTTTTTATATACATATATACACATTATCTTTAAATCATCATATATATACAAATTAGATAAAAATGGACTTAGCCCTATTTACAAAATACACAAGACTTGTTCAACCAAACACGAAAACAAAACTTAAACTTTAAATCACATAGCGATAATCACTTGACATATCCGGAACCTCCACGGGAGGCACATAGGTTGGCTGACAAAAACAGATTCTAGGCAGGTGCCTCTAAGCCTGGTCATGCGCCTGATCACCTACATACATAAATAATACAGTGAGCTAAAGCCTAGTGAATAATAACAGAGTAAAGGGTTTTAGTGAATGATATCCATACCAGATTCAAAAATCATAATTCAGATTCATAACAGATTTATATTCATATTCTTGCTTAAAGCAAACACAGAAATCAGAGTCCATGCTTAATCATACGTGATACATCCCTTAGCATTAACAGAGTAGATACAGAACAGATGCAGACACATGAGGGTTACGAATAACCAATTCCGTAAAGGAACCTCCGGATCCGGATAACAGAGAATAAACACGCTGAGCCCCATGATGGAGCCTCCAGTACGGGTAACAGAGTGCAGACATATTAAGTTCCATGATAGAACCTCCGATACCAGGTAATAGCCAACAGATATCACATGATGCTAAGGATGTCATGAATACATATCAGAAATTGGACAATCATTCATTGTACAGAACATATCATTTCAGAAAACAAATCTTAATTCATTAAACAGAAAATAAATAAAGTTGAACATAGCTTTATTATGTTATTACTCACAACTAGCCGCAGAAGCAAATCAGACGGACTGGACATATAAGATAAATCAGGCAGACAATGGCGCATGACCTACACAAGCACATAACATATACACATTGAAATACAATATTACTCCCTTGATCAATCTTGACTTTTCCAGTCTTTTTCCGTCTAAATAGTCCGAAATTCTACTACGCTTATTCATTCTTATTCAAATAAACCAGGTTCTTATTTCACATATTCTTTCATTACTAAGTCACTCTTTTTCAAATAGATTGATCTTTTACTTGGCTTCTTAAACAATTACCACTAGATCAATGATTCATTCTTTAACTAACTAATTTATGGTAATTGGTAGCTTATTAATCTTTATTGAGTCACAAATCATGTCTAGAATGCTTGAAAAGAGATGAGAATAAAAATGTGAACTAAATGCAATTTTTCAAAACATGCTAAAAAGGGGTCTCCGCTTGAGTGCCACTTTGGTCGCTTGAGCGGATTGTAAAATTTGAAAAACTTCTGGGAGCTCGATTTTCACGCTCGAGCGGACAGCGTAAATTCTGGAATTTTCAGAATTGCAATTGAAGTTCAAATTTGATATTCAAAACCTCAAAACATGTATTTTTGGTACACAAAAATGGAGAACAATCGTATAATTTAGTAAACACTTTCAATTAGAAAACATTCATTCAAAATCATGCTCCAATTGCCCAAATTTAGTTTTAATTCATCTTCTTTATATCAACTCACAATTCTAAAATATAAATTAAACTTCCCAACCTCTTGAAATTCCATGATGTATGTAATACAAATAGATCCAATTTTACTATTAATAACAAAATCAACTTAACTATGAATTACACAAATCAATTTCTTATAAATTCAACTTAACTCAATTTTTAACCAAATACTTAATTTATAATCATGGGTGTTCTAGAATGTATCTAAATTGAATAAAATTCTTAAATTACATTACATACATGGATTAAATAAAAATCTAATTATAAAATCAAAAATTTAGGATTAATTCCAAATCTCCATAAACTTGATTTTCTTAAAACATTTTCTTTATCTCTTCAAAATATGAACTTGAATAACTCAATTCCCTTAAAACTCATGTATTACAAGAAAATATTACAAAATCAAATCAAAATAATTAATTTTCCAAATTAATTTCTACAACTATGAGTCTACTTAATTTCTTACTTAAAATCTTATTTCTTACAAAATCCATGAGACTAATTCCATAACTTTCTTAATTCATGATGCATGGAGGATTATCTAAAACATGAAATTAAAGTCATAAAACTCTTAGGAAATATTTGCATGTGTGAAATTAGGGTCAAAATTCAAACCAATTACATCCAAAATTCATTTAATTCAATATTAAGTTCAAAATATTCTTGAATTCATAATTTCCCAAAACTTGCTCTCCTTGTACCCAAACATGAAATTAATTCTCCAACTTTCTCAAAGATTCATTGATGGATGTAAAGATGAAGCCCAAATTCATGAGGAATAACACAAATTAAACTTAAAATAATTAATTTCTAATTTATTTTCCATAATCATTCACATGCATGTAACCCATTTCATGTTTTGAACCCAATTCCAAATTAACTTCCATAATCTCATACTTAAGTTAATTTTTCTTCATCTTCTTGCTATTGATTCCAATTTCACCTTTAATTTCAAGCATAATGTAAAGATTCTATATAATTTAAACATAAATTCCATACCTTAAGTTTGCTAGCTCTTCTTCTTCCTCAAAAACTAGAGCTCCTCTTCCAATTTTTTTCTTCTCCTCCTTTGTTTCTTGTTCTAGCATCATTCTCTCTCTCTCTCTCTCTCTCTCTCTCTCTATGGGTTTGACTTCAATTCACCCCAAGAATGCTCCAGCACAAAAGAAATAATACACACACACACACGTACACACCACATGCACACGTGCACAATGTTTAAGGCTCCCAACACAACACTTAACATGCACACACACACCACTAGATTTCTCAATACACCCACTTGGGTTTCTCAGCGCACCCTCACTTCATATACACTCATAATTTTAGATCCTTCCATAATTCAATTTATGGTTAAGATTGATTTAATTAAATAATACTTATTCTTAATAAGTCTTGATTTACATATAATTAAATTAACCATAACTAATCATAAATCTCTCATAATTTAATCAATCTAATTTGACTTCTATTAGGGCCTAATTAATTATGTTTAAATTTATCAGTCTGAATCAGATTTTTGATCAAACTCCCAAAGGGCTCCAAATAATAAATCAAACTTATTGCCATCATCAATTTTGATTTCCTAAATCATTTAGACCTTCAATTTCTGATCGGACTCCAAATTTTCGTCAATTAATTTACATATTCCAATTGGACACCCCATAAATAAATTTAATTCATAATAATTACAATTCTCAATCTTCATAATTTAATTAACTTGATTAACTCCAATTAGGATCTAATTAATCGAATCTCAATTTTACTAAACTGAAACGAATATTTAATTAAACTCCCAAATGGGTCCATAATTAAGATTAAATTGATTCAACTTCTTAACTTCACTTCTTTAAGCCATTTGGACCCTTAATTTCTAATTTCAAAATAAATCTTTAATAGAATCATATACGAATCAAACAAAATAATTCTTATGACCCCAAATTAAATTAGAACAATGGGCAATTAAAATTCAAATCTTCTTAATTAATTAAGTGCTAATCATTATACATGATAGGGTCGTCACAATGACTGGCCAACTTCGGTCACAAATCTCTCTATGAGTTCTGCCCTTATCAACCTTATCTCTTGTGTGGACAATTTGGAGCTGATAGGTTCATGCTTGCTATATTGTTTCATTATATAGCAGACAAAGAGACCACAATCCAGACTGTATACAAATTATAGGTATGGTTAGTTTTAAGAAACATGCAAATCAAATTATCTTATTTATAGATGTATGAAACTTATGAATCACTTTCTTGTTGCGGAGTATTGTCAACATACTCAAAGTCGTAACTTGTGTTTTGTGAGTTTATCAATTTGAAAGAGGGTTGTGATTGAGCCTCTCTTTCAAGGCAAGCTTTCAAAAAATTCTCCACATAATCTTGCTGCAAAAAAATAATTTTTAAATAATAGAGAAATTTACAGAAAAATCAATGGGATTCTATGAAAATTATCATTACATAAAGATTATGATGGATCAGAGAAATTTGCACTTGTTACTAATTGTTTTGCATCTTTGACATATTTGTCTTTTGCATCATCCCTCCTTGGCCTCAGTGAGTTATAGAACTTCCATAAATTGTCTTGTTTGTCCAGGACAAGCAAGGTCTAGTGATTTTCATATGTGGACTTCTCATTACCTCCAGTATTTATTGGGAAATAGAGGAACCTGTAGTTCCTCCATGCTGTTTTAATATGCTTGTCAAATAAGGACACTTGAAAAGCTTGATTTTCTGTCATCTTGATGAAATTTTGTGGTCAGAGAAAATCAAAAAATGGTTATGTTATGAGAAAGTTGAGATGACAGGAATTTAAGAAATATACACAGAGAAATTTTAAATGCACACAACTATCCAGAGAAAATTAGACTAGTGACACAACTGGCTTTAAGAAGTATCTTAAGAAGAGAAAGTAGTAAGTAAATTGCAGAGAAAATCAAATAAAATAGCAGTAACATACTAAGCTCATGGATGTGAAAAAAAATGAAGTTGGTTGTTGTCTTTCTCTCATTTGGTCAGCCAAAAGGATCTCTCCATAGCCATCAATGACCTTAAAAATATGATTTATAATTGTAATATTGGTTTATAAAGGCTGATGGAACATTGCAGAGAAATTTTGATAAAAGACTTACATTATTGGCAATTTCTTTTTGCTTTATTAGGTTTCCAATGTCTTCGAAGGTAATAAGATTCAACTCACTTGTCCAAATTAAAGTCCTACAAGATGACAAAGAAGGGATTTAATTGTTGTTAATGCAATATAAGTTTGTAATTTGTTGTTTGTTATCTTCTATTTTGTTTGTTGTACTTACTCAAGTCCAAACACATTTGATATGTGCTGCAAGATGTCTTTTACATGATCTTTTATCAATCTTGAAATCGGAAGAGTTTGCGGAAAGATCCAAGATTTTCTGATGTTTATAGGTTGAGGCAATACATACACATCAGCATCAAGCACTTCTTTGTTTTTTGTGCTTTGCTCAGCTTGCTTTGCAGCTTGGTTTGAAGCTCTAGTCACTTTCGCAACTTTGGGATATTGAAATTCTGGATCATGCTGCTTTTCCTTCCTTTTTTTTGCCTTTAAATTTTTTATCATTGACGTCGGATCTTTTTTGACTGTAGACAGTGAAAATATTAGTAAAAGTGAAATTTCTCTACAGTAACAGATGATATTTTAATATGTAAATTTATTTGATTCAATATTTTCCAATTACCATAGACTTTTGTCTTTTGTTTTGGTTGTTCTTTGTGTGCCATTTGTTCTTGTTTGGTTGTTGGTTGTTGGTTGTTGTTCCACTTGCATTTCCACTTGCATTCCAACTATACACAGTGAAAATCAAACAAGCCCCAAAAATCGAATGAGAAAATAGACAGAGAAAATGAAATGAGCAGTAGAAATCAATTGAAATAAGCGGTAGAAATTAATGTGTTCAGAGAAATATAACTTCCAAAGAAAATTACCAATGATAGAGAAAATTATAATAAATAGAAATTTCTTTGAGTTATGTTAACACAAGGACATAACTTTTTGTGGCTCAAGATTTTCACTGACCTTGTGATTGAAGTTGTGTTGCTAGTTGGACGGATAGTTTTTGAACTTGTTCATGCAATTTAACATTTTCAGTTTTAAGCTCCGAATTTGAATACCTCAACTGTTGAATTGTTTTTGTATCGTCTTCTTTTTTAACCTCCAACATCCTTAGTTTCATTTGGATTGTGCTGTCTTTTTCTTGAAATTTTGAGTTAAGTGATGTCAAGGTTCTTATTACAATATCCTTTTCAGCAAGTAATTCAATCCAATTTCTCTCTTCTTCTTTTTTAGATTGAGAAAGTGCCTTCAGTCTTTGACGTAGATCAGCAATTTGGGCATTCTTTGATTCCTCAAATTCTTGAGACTGATGCATTGTTGAGCCACAAATGCTATCACGTTGTTAGTCCATTGGCTCATTACGTTCTTCTTCATCAATTTCTTCATTGTTTTTTTTCTTGCTGTTCATCTTCTTCTTCACTGTCTTCTTCTTTCTGTTCATTTTGTTCTTTGTCTTCTATTTCTATTTCTTCACTTTCTTCTCTGGCTTCTTCTTCTCTACTGCTTGCTTGATCTTCTTGTCCATTGCTAGCTTCGTATTCTTCTATGTTGCCTTCTGCTTCTTCATTCCCTCCTTTGTCAGATGGATCTTGTAATGTCTCCTTGAATTTGACAATTGCCTTTTTTGATTATTTCTTCGTCTTTTTACCAAGACAGAACTCCTCTGATGGGTTTTTGACTAGCTGTTTGTTATCTATCTGTAACAAGAGACTCTTTTATTAGAGAAATGTTACAAAATTCATTGAGAGAAAAAATTCAAATAAGGAAAATAAAATTCATCTAAATGATACTAATGGGAAACAAACATCAGAGAAAATTGTATGGGCCAGAGAAAATTAGAGACAAGGAGTTAATTTTATGAGGTAGAGAAAATTATGAAACAAGCAACATAATTTAGATATCAGAGAAAATCAATCAAGGCATATAAGTTAATATTTGACTATAATTGTGTCAGAGAAATTTGGATTCTAGAGAAAATTCATTAGAAAGGTAGAAATAAACAGTGTTTATCAAAGATGCAAAGCACATAAGTTATGGGCCAGAGAAAATTACACACAAGGAGATAAAATTTTATGGGCCAGAGAAAATTATGAACAACCAACATAATTCAGATATTAGAGAAAATCAATCAGGGCATATAAGTCAATGTGTTACTATTATGGTCAGAGAAATTTGGATGACAGAGAAAATTGATTACAATGGCAGAAAAAAACCAGTGGTAACCAAAGAAGAAAACATAAATTGATAGTTTAGAGAAAATTGATCTTAATCAATCAATGCACAAGGAGGGAAACAAAGCAGTGGTCAGAGAGATTTTGGAATTTCACTGAGATTTTAGTAGCGATAGAAAACTAACCTGTCGAGGTGTAAGAGAGTGGATTAGTGCCTTCTTCAGCTGTTTCGTCAAGGTTTGCAAGTTCTACTTGGCACATCTTGGGAACTCAGTTGTGTTACTGTTTTTCGAGTCAATGATATTTGCATGTTCATATAGCCAATGCTGTGATCAAAATTAAAGTAATTAAATTTTTTTAAACGCACAAATTTGTAAGTATGATAACTGCAAATTTGAATGGATATTATACTTACCAGCAATGCAATGACACACCTCGTAACTTTTTCTAGAGTTTTGTGCAATGCTATGATATAATCAATCAATGTTGATGTGATTATTTCTGGCCAATCATACTGTTTCATTGATTCAAGAGGTTCCACATACTTTATAAAAACCCACCCTATTGAATTCCCACTTGTTGCAAAAAATAAGGTGAGACACAAGTACAATGTAACAATGATTGCTACATCTTTGAAGTCAGTTGGTTGCTTACCTTTCATTGCTTTGACCAAAACACTTTTAAGAATAGAACCAGTGAGCCTTGCGTCCTTTTGGAATCTTCTCCTTAGGAATGCAGATTTTGGCTTTTTAGAGTATCTTAATGACATGGCTCCTTTACCTCCTTGCAAACCAAAAATAAAGGTCATGTCATTTGTTGTAAAGGTCAACTTCTTTTTACCAACTGTGAATGCTTTTGTTTTTTCATTGTAACATTGGATTATTGCAACTACATCATCATCAGATTTCCTAGATTTCTTTGGATCCATCCTTCCAGTGGTTAGAGCTTGGATCAAATACCAGAATGGGGTCTTTTGAAACTCTACAAGTTGGTTTGAATTGAATTTAAGTGTTTGAAAAAAAGAGACAACAGATGAGAGGTTGGATCGGTATTGAATGTTGTAGTGAGCTCTCTTTCTTTGGAGTTTAACAGGTTTTTTACCCCTTGAGCTTGAGTCTTTTGAAGTTGGGGTACTCATTTGTATGCTAGTTGCTTCATCACCTTGGACTTGTGTGTTTTGGCAAGAAGTTCGTGGTGTTTTGCTATTGGTTTTTGATCTTAGATCATAAGAAGACTGAGAGAGTTGTTCTTTCTTGCTTGGTGTTTCTAGTGTTTTGCTGCTGGTTTTTTTATCTTAGCTCATAAGAAGACTGAGAGAATTTCTATTTCTTGCTTGAAGTTTCCGGTGTTGTGCTGCTTTTACGTTTTGCCATTTTTAGAAAATGATTAAAACATAAAGATGTGAACATTAAATCTCAGAGAAATTTGAACATGCTAGAGAAAATTGGACATGTCAGAGAAAATTACAGATAATGGAGAAAATTACAGATAAGAGAAAATTGGAGATGTCAGAGAAAATTTCAGACAAAAGGAAAATTACAGAAAATTAGACATGCCAGAGAAAATTCGACATGCCAGAAAAGATAGGACATTAAAAATTAAATGTCAGAGAAAATCAACAAATCATCATAAACATGGGAGAGAATTGAACAAAGTAATGTAAACATGCCACTGAAAATTACACCACATTGAAACTAAGAATTGAACAAAATAAACATACTAGAGAAAAATACACATTCCGGAGAAAATTATACATTCTTGAGGAAATTTCCATTCCAGAGAAAATTTTAATTCATAATATTAAAATGCCAGAGAAATTTATATACACAACCAGAGAAAATTAAGCATGATAGAAACACACAAGGGAGGAAAGTGATGTGATGCGGTCAGAGAAAATTATAAATACCAGAGAAACTTAGATAGAGGTAAGAGAGTAATAGACATTCCATAGAAAAATACATATTCCAGAGAAATTTACAAAGCAGAGAAATTCATAGACAAAATCACAGAAACATGTTCAAGAATAAGATCAAAACACAGAGAAATAACTTTTTTTCAAAATACACATGTCAGAGAAAATTCAAATAAGAAACATTCATTCCAGTCCATAATATTAAAATGCTAGAGAAAATTAAACATGATAGAGACACACAAGAGAGGAAAGTGATGTGATGTGGTTAGAGAAAATTATAAATACCAGAGAAACTTAAACAGAGACAAGAGAGTAATAGATATTCCAGAGAAAGATAGACATTTCAATTAAAAATACATATTATAGAGAAATTTACAGAGTAGGGAAATTTATAAAAAAAAAATCACAGAAATATGTTGAAGAATAAGATGAAAACACAGAAAATTGCTTTTTTCAAAATAAACAAGCCAAAGAAAACTGAAAGAAGAAACATACATTAAGCAAAAACCAGAGAAATTCAAATGTCAGAGAAATTTACAAATAAAATTACACAAACATGTTCAAGATTAAGTTCAAAACACACAGAAATAACTTTTTTCAAGTTCAAGTAGCTTTTTATTACGAAATTGAAACCCTAATTTATGGAAGGTTAATATAAAATGCAATCAACTGTGTTTCCAGAGAAAATCTGGTTGTATTGTATAAAAACTTACTAGAGTTATGATGAAACTTGAATGACGAGCTGATATGGCCTGAGATAAAGATGCGATGTGACGAAGATGAACTGAGATGACAATGAACGATGAACAGTGAAAACGAGGTCAGAGAAATTCTTGAGGAAGGAATTGGAATGATTTTTGCAGAAGATAACGACGCTCTAATGTCGATGGTGAAGAAGAAATTGAAACCCTAGTTCTGAAGTTCTCTTGTTCGTGAAGATGGTCGATGCTTGGAATGGAACTCAAACGTCAGAATGAGTTTCGTTTCTGTGTTGATTTTGGGAAGGGCATTTTGGTCCACAAAATAATTAAAAACGCGCGCCAAGTTATTCAGGGACCCGATGCATCACTATTTTTTTGTGTGTCCTTTATGCTCTAAATTATTATTATTAGGGACCTTAAAAAAAATTCCCCTTTATTTTTTAACAGGTTACAAATACACCAATAAAATTTGTTTAAACTATGAATGGGTCCTATAATACTACAAATTACAACTATCATTTGTTATAAATTTTAATTTAACACAATAATAATAAAAAATAAAAAATAAAAAACTATTCTCCTATGTAATAAATTATCAAAATTTTTATTGAAAAATATTTCTCACATCATTAAAAACTGTTAATTTTTTTAATATTTTATTTATTAACAAAATGGTTAACTGGAAAATATTTTTCGTATCATTAAAAATTATTAATTTATTTAATGATTTACGTATGGGTGAATTATACTAATAGTCCTTATAATTTGGGGCTTGTGTCACTTTAGTTTTGACTTTTTAATTGTGACACATTTGACCCTGAATTTGAAATCTTGCTCCAAATAAGGAAAATTGAAGATATCATTAGATTTTTCAAGGGTAAAATCATCAATTTGATAAAATATAAACTAACTTGACAAAAATAAATGTCAAAAAAATATTTTTGAATTTTTAAAAATTATTTATACCCACTAAAGATAAAATTATGTAAAATTGATAAATCTTTTAGACATTTATTTTTTTTTACCAAATTAATTTTTATTTTGTATTTGGATAATGATCATGTAAAATTAATTTAAAAAAAATTAATTATGTAATTTTTATTAATTTTGATCAATTTTACATAATTTTATCTTTAGTGGATAGAAATAACTTTTAAAAAATTAAAAATATTTTTTTGATATTTATTTTTATCAAATTAGTTTATAATTGACGATTTTGCCATTGAAATTAAACAATGGTATTTTCAATTGTCATTATTTGAAACAATATTCAAAATTCAGGGTCAAAAGTGTCACAATTAAAAAGTCAAGGACTAAAGTGACACAAGTCCCAAACTACAGGGACTGTTAGTGTAATTTGCCCCTTACTTATTAATAAAATTAATCATTTATTAAGCGAGTATGATTTCTGTATTAATAAAATTAGTTATTTGTATATATATATTTTCTTCTACTTTTTTACTAGTTTAGTGAATTATCTCAGCAGTTTTTTTTAGATAAAAAATTATCTTAGTATTTGTTTTATATTTATGTATTGAGAAAAGATACAGTACACACCATGATTTTTTTTGGGTGATTCTACTTGCACCACTAGTTTACCTTTTTACACCCTCCATATGAGTTTTTTTTTTTCTTCCAATTTTATCCATGTGTGAAATTACTTTTAAGGATGAAATACTAAAATTAAATATATTTGATTATCTACTTACACCCCTTGGTCTTCAATCCCTATTCTTTTTCCTTTCTCAAGTTTTCTTTTCTCTTACACATCTCTTTTAAAAAAGTGAGAATCATAGTGTTTTGATCATCAAATAAAGCAATAGATGAAGAAACGATGATGAAGAGCTATAAAAAAGTGAAATTGTGAGTTTTTTTTATTTGTTTGGTAGATTTTTGTTTCGATTTTCTAGGCTGGTCTTCGACTTTTGTTCAGCATTTTGAAATTGAACAAAATAACATAGTCTGGTATCAAACTGCCGAACAAAAAAAATAAGTTTGGTATCCAATTGCCGAATAAAATATACATTTATGGTAATATAAAGCCGGACTGTTTAAATTTGTTCAGCTACTCATTGCCATGTATGTTCAGTTTCTTTCTTCTTCTTTTTTTACTTGGAAGGATTATACTTATACTCATTGCAACAATGCATGTACTGCATTATTAGTGGACTTCAGTCATGAATTTATTACAGACGAGATTTGTTAAGTTTTTTTATGAATACGATTTTTTCTTATTTTTTATTTGTATTGAGTTTTATTAATAATTTGACGTATAAATGTATTTATTATGTTTAGATTTTTAGTAGTTGTCAAACATCAATTAAATAGGCTTCTGATGTTGAGAGAAAGACTGAATTTGCCATTGTTGTAAAGACATTAGATGAGGGAGGTAATGACAGAAAACTAAGACTTACCCTTACTTGTGAAAGAAGTGGTTACTATAGAGATAATAGGAAGATTAAGGGGAAACGATTGAGGTTGATAGGTTCTAAAAAGCCTTTCTATTAAGTGGGGAAAAATTACCTACAAATGACGAGTGGATGTTGCATGTCTTATGCAAAGTGCACAATCATCTGTATGCTGAACATCTTGAAGGGCACTCATTTGGTGGCAGATTATCTAAGGAGGAAATATCTTTATTAGTTTATATGTCAAAAAGTATAGTGCGACCAAAAGAGACATTGGTTACATTGAAACAAAGGGATACCTTAATGCAATAACAATGAAGACAATCTAAAACGCACGTCATCGACATCGAGTAAGACAGAGGGCGGGAAGATCACAAATGCAATAACTATTGGGGCAATTGTCGATTCAAAATTATGTTTAATGGCATCGATGTGATGATAGAGCAAGGGCGGACCCAGGATTCGTCAATGGGGTGGGCTAATATTAAGGTAAAATTATATAACATATTTTAAATATAACCACATAAGAAAAAAGAGAATTTAATAATATAATCTAGATTAGTATCTAAATTTATTGATTAGAAACAATCTAACTAAGTTGTGCTTGACGAGTCTTGAAAGATTCGAATTCATCGATTACAGAATCTAGATCAATTTTCAAAAAGCATGAAAAACAATATGCTTTATCCTTTGAAGGAGAATACTCTAGCTAAGAATTTATTTAAACCAAATATGTTGAAATCGGCGATTCTACTTTCCAAATGAGGACCTAAGATACTCAAGTTTAGGTTGATAAGGCCCCAAGTTCACATAAGTTCGTCTAACCTCATCTCGTTGATTAACTAGATATTCACAAATTTGCAAGCATAAACCAGGATCCCGTTCAATATTAGTTGAATCAAATTCGCTTGGTTTATTTGCTTGAGGCATGGAAGGCGGTTGCACATCAGAAAATGAGGTTTCAACAACATTGGATGTTGTACTACTAGATTTTTGTTTTGATTGATAGAATGAAAAAAAGGGTTTTTCTTTTTTTTGAGTGTGGAGGTTCCATTATTTGTAACCATAAAAAAATTTAAAAAACAATTTAGCCCTATTTAATATTAAACCAGAGTATATTCGTAATAATTTTAAATATTAGGGTTTCTAGATACATCCTCAATAATTTTTATTTAAGCTTTCATTTTTTTTTTATATATGTCCAAAAAAACTCTTTCAAAGTTCAAAAAGTAAGAGCAATATAGAACATTGAACAAGGCAGCATCATAAAAAAACTAAAAGCAATATAATATTTGTCGCATAAAGACAAAATTTCAAAATCATTGTTAATCAAATCCATTCTCAACCAACGAAATAAAATAATTGGTTAATTACACTTATCAAAAATGTTAGGAAAGTAGAGCTGCTGGTGACGACGGAGAGGGTCGCTGCCTATCTATTGGAAGATGTGAGGATTGTCTTAGAATATTTGTTAATTAAACAAATACAAATCTATTGGGCTGCCTATCTATTTTTTTGGGTAAGTATTGAGCTGCTATTGGCAGCCCATCTAAAAAACAAACAAAAACACTATTGGCCTTTATTTGGGGCGGGGTGGGCTGGGAGAGGTTGGAAGGTCGAAATTTGGGAAAAAAAATTTCTCTGATTTTTTAAATTTTGAAATGCAGACCACCTATGCCTAGCCCTAGGTCCGCCCTTGTGATAGAGAGATGGTGACTGTCATGGCCCGCTCCCTGTATCCAAGGGTTAAGCATCGTGATGGCCAATAACTGAAGTTACCTCCGGCCAATTCTTAAACAAATTAATAAATGCAAGTGGAAATAATATTTAAGTGAGAGTACCAAAATAATCATTGGAACTTCTATTTAATTAAATTGTTAGAGCTGAACTATGTCTACAAAATACTTTGTACCTACCCTATGCGCTGGCCCTGACATGTCACCTGAAAGTGGTAAACAACTATAAGCACATGGCAGAGTGAGAAATATTATGCTAATAGCATAAGTGCATAAAATTCACCGTGGATAATTATTGGCTAAACAAGGCTTGATATTAAAATATATAATATATAATATATAATACGAAAATCATTTGATATATAATAGAAAAATTACGTAAATAACTATACCCACGGTACAGAACAGAACATAACAGAACAAGGGTCACCGGAGTGACAATCAGAACATGGGTCAATAGATCCATGACAAATAGAGGACCATAAAGTGGCCAAACAGGGGCCAATAGTTATTTAAGTCTCCCAAGGCATGGGACCTTCATGGTGGTACTTACAAAATAATTACTCAAAATACATTTTAATAAATAGTTATATCCATGGGTTTTCCTTATTATATAAAATAAGGTTCATAAAATAAATAACATAATTATGTAAAATAAATTATGGTAACTCAAAATATACGTGAAATATATTATGGTGACTCAAGGTATAATATAACTCACCTTAAGATTAATTCTAATTATTTCTTTTTTACTTCTGGTACTTTTTCCCTTTCTTTGTTTTGTTTATTCTTCATGAATCAACACCACACCTATTATATATAGGTGGGTAACTTACGCATGAGAGACATCTGGCTTGCCAGATGTCTTCTACAAATTAGAGGTGGCAATTCCACTTCCCATAATTACACTTTAACCCCTAAATTTCTTGATAATAACATTGCTATACACAATTACACATGATAATATAAAATAAATCGTATATTTTCCCAACTGTGATTAAATAATATTATTATAAATTTTAAAGAATAATTAAAAATCTGGGTTGTTACAGTGACTGACTTATTCTAGGCACACCCAATTAGTTTGGAGTTGTTATGTGCATTTCTACATGTGTTGATTATGGATTGCATATACAAGATTAATAGGTATCAACTCCCTCTCTTAGAGATTGTTGGGGTAACATTAACGGACTTAACATTTTTAGTTTCTTTTGTTTATCTTGGTCATGAACGGAAGGACAACTATACATGGGCTTTAGGCGTATTGCGTACTGTTATGAGAATATTGCTTTTCCAAAAGTCATTATTACAGATAGAGAGTTGGTTTTGATGAAAGGCATATCAAAAGTTCTACTTATGGCCACTAATCTTTTATGTAGATGGCATATTAGAAAGAATGTTCTGATGAAATGCAAGAAGGTTTTTGAGATGAAAGATAAATGGGATAAGTTTATACACAATTGGAGTGCTTTGGTATTGGTTAGAATAGAAACAGAATTCAATGAACAATTTTCCAATCTGAAGACCAAATCTAGTATGTATCCTCAAGCTATTAAGTATGTTACTACCAATTGGTTAGAGCCATACAAGGAAAAATTTGTTGTCGCTTGGATAGACAGTAGTATGCATTTCGGAAATATTACTACAAACAGGTAAATTATGGTCATTACATTTATGAATTGCTATAATTTTTTGATTTTTATATTAAATACCAAAATATACATACTTGTAGGGCGGAGAGTTCTCATGCTAAATTGAAGAGGCAACTTGGATCAAGTCAAGGTAGTTTTGAGGCATCTTGGACCAAAATACACAATTTGTTAGAGTTGCAGCATGCAGACATTAAAGCCTTATTTTGGCAAAGTTTGATTGTAGTCCAACACAACTACACACCTACTGAGTTCATTTAATTACGTTGTTTTATTTCAATTTGTAGTTTGGACAAGATATTTATAGAGTCAAAAAGATCGAATAGTGTGGGAATAAATGTTGCTACATATGGCTGCTGTAGGGAAGTGGTTTCGAAATACTCTTCAGATCCTGGGGGACACTTGCGATCCTCAGATTGTCGCCTGAAAAGAAATGAACACTTCGGTCGGGGATGTCGGAATTAGCACTTCGACGAACAAGTTAGTCTCTACTCTCTCTAGATTACTTGTATTTTAAGTTAAGTATATTGATTCTCTCATACCTCTTTCTGGCTAATATTCTTCTATTTATATCTTTTCTTTCTTGGGCCTCGGGATTGGGCCCACTTTCAATTCGCCATTCGATTTCTTTTGTAGCAAACCGTTTTTCACTCGGCCCTTTGCTCAATCGGCTATTTGGCCGAATAGGGTAGGATTTGAATGTGTGAGACGGGGTCAAGTGCTATATATGTTTCAACTCTTCAAGTTCAACTATTCGACCTCTTTGTGACTCCCAATATTTGGCCCCCATAATTGCCCCCCAAGCACTCCACTAACGACAGTTGGCTGGAGTGTTTGGTTTTGAACTCGAAAAGTCAGAGCCGAAATTCAGTGGCTGACCTCATTCCAACGCAGATGTCTGAGTACACGCTTCTCGGTTATTATTTCAACTTCCCGTCCCTTCATACACTTTTATTTAACGTGATTTAAAATTTCAACATCTTTTCAAATGCATACACATTTTTAGGTGCTCGTCGTTGGACTGCCTTTCGAATTAGCTCTGCAACTTCCTTTCCTTCACTATCCTCTTCGTCTCTTGTAAGTTCTCTCCCTCTCTGTTTTAAATCCTTTTTCCTGGTTTGTTTTTGGTTTAGCATATTCCCATAGGCTGAAGGAAATGGCAAAACATTTGAAAGATCTCCTCTCCTCGAATCGAATTTCTAGCTTCCGATGCCATTTTTCCATTCCTGATGACGTCCGTCTGTCAAGTGACAGACGGCACCCTAGATATGGAGAGGGCTGATGAAACCACAATCGTCTTCCCTCTTCTATCAATCGCAGAGGGTGGAGTCCGTTTCCCCCTTCACCCATTCCTTAGGGCTGTGCTTTGTCATTGGGGTCTAATCCTTTCCCAACCCAATGTCAACTTTTTTAGAATCATAATGGGGATTATAGATCTAAACCATCGCCTTAGGATTAACCTCGGCATTCCTGCTATTCGGCATTGTTATGCCTTGGCCAAGTCTTCTGGTCGGCACGGACGTTATTTCCTTAGGGCCAAGGACACCGACCATCAATTAGTGACTATGCTTTCCAGTTTTGGGAAGTGAGTCGATGATGTTATGGTCGTTGTCCAAGGTAACTGGAAATTCAGCGCAGGCGAGGATCGCCTCGATCCTATTCCTAGACGGAGGGGCGAACCAGGTGGCCGTATAGCTTATTGTGTTTATTATTGTTTTTTGTTATATTTATAAAGCTTCATTTTTGAGACCTCATGGTTTTGCTTGTGTAGGAAACAATTTGAAAAAAGTCCTGACTTCAACTGACGATGCCGTTCTTTCGGAAATCAAAGTCGCGCTCAAATATCTCGACCGTCCGAGTCTTCAGAAACAGGGGAGGGCGGCCCACGTTCTACTTTGCTACGAGCCGACATATACGACCTTCTCGGTGGCAGAAAACATCCCAATTCTGAAAGGTGAAGAGTTTCTTACTGCTCTTATTTTGACCGACTTCAAAAACTTGCGGCAAGTTGGTTTCGAGGGGTCCGATTCCGAGTAGACGGAAGTAACTGAGGTCACCGAGTCAGATCAGTCCGAAGCGGAAGTAGACGAGGCTTTGAAGTTGGCCTTTGAGGAAGCCGACCTCAATTTAGCTGACCCTCCATCCACTTCGGGCCGAGGGGACCTTCTATTTGACGACGTTTTTAATGGTTTAAAGGACCTTCCCGGCGCATACCCCGAAGACATGGCTAGGTTAAGCCTCACACAACTTGCCAAAAAGAAAATCGCGGAAAGGATGGCCGCGAGGCGAAGAGCAGAGGCCATTCAATCTGAAGTGACACCTGCCGCCGAATCTCAGCCCTCCCTGCCTGTTGTCGAATATCAGCCCTCCTTGCCTGTTATTGAGGAGGAAACGGTAAAAAACCAAAATGCCGAGTCTGAGGTGGTTGTGCAAGCCGATTAAGAGGTTGAGCAAATGGCAGAGAATTGTCCTGCAGACATCGAGGCCAGCTCAGAAGAAAACCGCGCCGACAAACGGCCTCGTTTAGAGGAATTGGATGTGGTTGTGCCTTTTGTCATTCAACCGAAGATAAAAAACACGCCGATCTCCTCTGATGCTTCGGCAATTAAAGACCTAGCCGTCGCACTCAGCATGGCTACGTCCGTCTCATTGCCGGCTAACAAGGCGGCTTTTCAGGCAGAGCTGGATCTGCTGGCAATAGCGTTAGCTGCTCAATCGGCTCTCCTAGTATATACCTTGACCTTGTCTTTCCCTTTTATGTAAATATTGTTTTGGTTTTAATTTCTTGTTTCGTAGATGGTCAAGAGAATAGCCGAGATAGGTCGTCGCCAGCATGACGCTGTCGAACGACTTGGCTGTTTACAAACGAAAGTAGAAGGCCAAAGAAACAGGGCTGATTTCGAGGTGGCGAGGGCGAAAATAGAAAGCGCCAGGGCCGAGGCCGAGATGGAGAAGGTGAGAAATATGGATCAACTAAGATTGGCACCGAGAAGAGAGCAGACGTGAGCGCAGACGCGCTCAAGTTAGCCCAAGAGGCGATTGCCAAATTGGAGGCTGAGTTGGAAGAGTTAAAAAAGGCGAAGGAAGCAGCCGATGCGGAGGCTTCCAAGGCGTTCGAGGCCGAGCAAAGTGCTGCTCTCGCCAACTATGTGGAAGAAGTCCCCAAGTTTGAAAATTGGGAATTCAAACACGGCTGGCTCAAAGCCCTTGCTGCTGCTGTTGATGTGACATTGGCAATGCCGATTCCATACAAGCAAATGGATGTTGAGCCGCTGGAGTTTGACTCCAAGGATTAATTTGGGCAACACTTGTTTTTGTTTTAGGATTTTGAATGTATTCTTACAGCTTTCGTTTAGTAGTTTTCATGTATTGCTACAATCATAGTTTTTTGCTAGGCATTTTCATGCGAACTTGTAGCTTTTTGTTTAGTAGTTTTCATATGTAAAATGGCTACAATTTGTGCCCAATTTACTAATGAAAATTTCCTTTGTACTTTGCTATTATTTGTGCTAAATTTTGTTATTGGTGCATGGTATTATTTTTCTGCTATTTTGGATGAAACATTCATGTATACTTGCCGATTAGATACCTAGGCAATTTTAATTTATCCTCGTTGAATAGCCGATCAGATTAATAAATCTACCCTTGCCCTAGCCAATGCATGAACTCCAAGAAGCCGAATACTAATAGTTCATGGAGTGGCTGTGGCACACATCGATCGGTATCGGGTTTAGATGCTTGGCCGATCGGATTAATAAATCTGTCCTTGCCCTAGCCGATGCATGAACTCCAAAAAGCTGAATATTAATAGTTCATGGAGTGGCTGTGGCACACATCGATCGGCATCGGGCTTAGATGCTTGGCCGATCAGATTAATAAATCTACCCTTGCCCCAGCCAATGCATGAACTTCAAATAGCCGAATACAAATAGTTTATGGAGTGGCTGTGGCACACATCGATCGGCATCGGGCTTAGATGCTTGGCCAATCAGATTAATAAATCTACCCTTGCCCCAGCTGATGCATGAACTCCAAAAAGTCGAATACTAATAGTTCATGGAGTAGCTGTGGCACACATCGATCCGCATTGAGCTTAGATGCTTGGCCAATCAGATTAATAAATCTGTCATTGGCCCAGCCAATGCATGAACTCAAAAAAGCCGAATACAATAGTTCATGGAGTGGCTGTGGCACACAATGATCGGTATCTTAGCCGATCAGATTAATAAATCTGCCATTGCCCCAGCCAATGCATGAACTCCAAAAAGTCGAATACTAATAGTTCATGGAGTCGCTGTGGCACACAATGATTGGCATCGGGCTTAGGTGCTTGGCCGATCAGATTAATAAATCTGCCATTGCCCCAGCTAATGCATGAACTCCAAAAAGCCGAATACTAATAGTTCATGGACTAGATGCGGTGCACGTCGATCGGCATCAGTCTTTTGGAGTTTAGCGTTAATGAAACCACCTCAGGGGCGTTGGAAGCATTAGAAATAAATGGGATGGGACTCTTCGCACCGGTGACTCCACTTATTGTGTTCAAACTCAATTTAAAACAATTTGTTGCGTAAGGTTAGTTAAGTACGGATGTCAAATAGATTGTTCTTCAACAACAGAGGAGAAGCGCGAACATTGGCTGAGCTTGATATTGCAATGAATCGTAGCAGCCAACCCACCCGTGCGGGAGGTAGGATGTCCAAAGAACGGGAAAAATGTCTGCCTCTAAGTCGTCGAAGTAGATTACCCTGAAAGGAAAAACAGCAACGGGGAAGCCTCCTACGACCGAGACCGAGAAATGAGGCCGACATGATGCCACGACCGTTGAGTTTTGCGATTTTTGTAGGGAATAAACCGATGACGGAGGCGGACTCCATTGTCAACGACCCAGGTGTAGCGGTCGAGTTTGCTCGACAGATTTTTTCACCGGAAGTCCAGCAGTCGATGGTTGGTCGACAGGATTTCGAAGTATTTCGAGAGGGCATTCACGGGGCGGTGAAAGGGTTGTATATCGCTTATGAAGTCGGTATGCGCCAGCGCGGCGAGAAATTGAGAAAAAAGACGAACGACTTCGGAACTTAGAGGCATGCGCGGAGAAGGCCGAGCGTGAGCTTAGGGAACTTAGGAAGGCTCAAACCACCGAGCCGCGTGCGGCAGGTTAATCTTACCTGGTGGTGGAGGAGAAAGTGACCCAACAGCTGTTAAGTTACGCGATAGCCGATCGGGATACAGCAAGCATGTTTGCCGTGGAAAATGCAAGGACTATGGGTTATGAAAAAGGCTTCCACGACGGCCGAAGAGTTGGGATAGACAAGACCAAGGAGAAACTCGTAAAGGAGGTGTGCCGATGTGAGAATCAGGGCTTTAGGCACGGGTGGATTAAGGCTCTCCAAGCCTAAGAGGCACTCCAAGGAGCAGGAGTTGAATCGGTGTTACCATTATATCATCGTTACGACTTTCCTTTTAACGCTTTTGAAATTGAGAAGAGCGATAATGAGGACGATGCCGAATAGAACTAAACATATATTGTAAACGTTCCAACACAGATTGGGCGTCAACTATGTATCTATTGGATAATTTAATAAAATATTTTATTTTAAATGTTTGTGTTTGATTTTGAATGTTTACATGCCTGATTGGGCATCTCGTTTCGAATGTTTGCATATTTTAATTTTGTTTATGCGGTTGCGCCGGCCCAACTTATTCAAGCATTTCATTTTCAATGTTTGTATGCTTTTAAAGTGTAAACGGTTTTTGATGGCTCAGCTTAACAAAACATTCCACTTTGAATATTTATATGCCTTAACCTTTGTCATGAAGGGCGCTCCGAATCCGGAGTTTTAATTGGCCCAAACGTGTTATGCATGACTGGGGCTCCGGATTCGGAGGCTTTATTTGGCAAATCGTGATATCCACGAAGGGTGTTCCGAATCTGGAGTCGTATTCAGCCCAAAGGTGTCATGCACCGATGTGGCTCCGAATTCGGAGACTTAAATTGGCCAATCGTGATATCCACGAAGGGCGCTCCGAATCCGGAGGCTTAATCGGCCCAAGGGTGTCATTCACCGATGGGGCTCCGAGTCCGGAGACTTAATTTGGCCAATCGTGATATCCACGAACGGCGCTCCGAATCTGGAGGCTTAATCAGGCCAAGGGTGTCATGTGCCGATGGGGCTCCGAATCCGGAGACTTAATTTGGCCAATCGTGATATCCACGAAGGGCGCTTCGAATCCAAAGGCTTAATCGGCCCAAGGGTGTCATACGCCGATGGGGCTCTGAATCTGGAGACTTAATTTGGCCAATCGTGATATCCACAAAGGGTGCTCCGAATCCGGAGGCTTAATCGGCCCAAGGGTGTCATGCGCCGATAGGGCTCCGAATCCGGAGACTTAATTTGGCCAATCATGATATCCACGAAGGGCGCTCCGAATCCGACTCAAGGGTGTCATTCACCAATGGGGCTCCGAGTTCGGAGACTTAATTTGGCCAATCGTGATATCCACGAAGGGCGCTCCAAATCCGGAGGCTTAAATCGGCCCAAAGGTGTCATGCGCCGATGGGGCTCCGAATTCGGAGACTTTTGAACTGAATTGCGCGATGAGGAAATAGGAGACTTTGCATTACAATAGTGAAATATGTACATGGTGAACCATTCAAAACTAGTACCATTCCCCACAGGTCGGGTTTAATGATAAAATTTACGCAAGTGCGTTGAATTCCAAGGCTGTGGCAGGCTCCTTCCACACATGTCTTTCAGCCGATATGCCCCTACTCCAGCGATCGAATCGACCTGATATGGGTCGTCCCAGTTTGGACCCAATTTTCCATCAGCCGGTTTCTGGTAGCTGGGAGTACTTTCTTCAGGACTAACTCTCCTGGTGTGTAGCGCCGCAGCTGAACACGTTGATTATACGACTTAGCAAGCTGTTGCTGGTACCGTGCCATGGACGCAAGGACACGGTCTCTTCGTTCTTTAATCAAAGTCAAATCGAAGGCCAGCATCATGTCGTTTTGGCCCATGTCAAAAACTTTCGACTTCAAGGTTGAAAGATCGATCTCCAAGGGTATAATCGCCTGGGTTCCAAAGCATAAAACAAACGGCGTTTCCCCAGTAGATCGCCTCGGCGTAGTTCGATGAGCCCACAACACACTCTACAATTCTTCTATCCATTTGCCTTTAGCTTTCTCTAGCCTCTTCTTGATGCCGTCCAAGATAGATTTGTTAGAGGCTTCAACTTGACTATTGCTTTGTGGGTAAGCCGGCGTGGAAAAGTAAGGCCAGATACCATACTTGCTGAACAGACCTCAGTAGATGCCGCAATCAAATTAGGTGCCATTGTCTGAGATAAGTGCTCTTGGAATGCCAAATCGTGTTATGATATTTCTCCATACAAAGCATTTAACATCAGCATCTCGAATGTACGTTAATGCCTCCGCTTCAACCCAAATAGTATCGTAGGGCTCTATTTCGTAGCTTGTGCGCTTCTTCTTGTCCTCTGGGAGCTGTTCGGAAGACAGGAATGCAGCAATAAGATCCATCCAACTCAGTCCAGATTCTATGACATTGACCTGGATTTCCTCTGAAGGGTCAATGCTCGGCTCCGGGATGAAACCTACTTCGATAGTCCGTTTAATCTCTGAGTTAATGGCGGAGGCTAGGCAAGCCAGGGCATCTACATGTGTGTTTTGATCACGTGTTATCTGATTCAATTCATGATGGTCAAATTTTGCCAGCAAGGAGTTAGCCGTTTTCATATAAGCTGCCATACAGTTGTTTCTTGCCGCGTACTCCCCCTTTAGCTAATTGATCACCAGTTTTGAATTGCAAAACACAAGCAAACACCGAGCAACTAGAAGATGTGCATTCCGTAAACCGATTAGAAGGGCTTCGTATTCGGCTCCGTTATTTGAAGCTTCGAAGCCGAGCTTGACGGCCTGCTCAATTATTGCGCCGTCGGGAGCCATGATTACTACTCTGGCTCCACTGCCCTGCAGATTGGATGATCTATCATAGTAAAACTTCCAAATGTCCCCAACATAAATTCTTCAGTTCGGCTTCGGTCGAATTTCATCAGACTTAAAGTCGCCAAGACCCCCAGTGAATTCAGCAACAAAGTCGGCAAACACCTGTCCCTTGATTGAGGTTCCAGGTAGAAACTGAATATCGTACTGGTCGAGTTCAATAGCCGACGTTGAAACACGTCTTGATGCTTCTGCACTGCACAGTACTGATCTGAGGGGATAATCTGTTAGCACCCCGATGTTATGTTCCTGGAAGTAATGCATCAGTTTTCTTGCCGCCATGACTAGGGCTAGGATGAGTTTTTCCAGCGAAAGGTAGCGTGTTTCGGCATCAACCATTTCCTTGCTCACATAATACACTGGTCGCTGCTCCTCCAGCTCTTTCTTTATCAATACGGCGCTGACGGCCTGGTCGAAAATTGCCAGATACAAAATGAGCGAGTCGCCAGCCAATGGTGTTGTCAAGAATGGAATTGATTGGAGGTAGGTTTTGAGGCCGTTGAAAGCGGCTTCGCACTCGGCGGACCATTCAAAAGCCTTGTCTTGCCGTAGTGTATGGAAGAATTGTCGACAGCGATCTATAGACTGACTGATGAACCTGTTGAGTGCGGCGGTCATCCCCATCAACTTTTGAACCTCTTTTACTGAATGAGGGGAGCCGAGCTCCAAGATTGCTGTGATTTGCCTCGGGTTGGCTTCGATTCCATGGTGGTTGACAATGTAACCCAAGAATTTGCCAGAGCCGATCCCAAACGCACATTTGGAAGCGTTCAGCTTCATTTTGTATTTGCATAGAATGCCGAATGTCTCTTCCAAATCGGCTAGATGAGTTTGCTCTTCTTTGGACTTGACCACCATGTCATCAATGTACACTTCCATAGTGTGGCCGAGTTGCTCATTGAACATAGCAGTGACTAGTCTTTGGTAAGTTGCCCCTGCATTCTTCAGCCCAAAAGGCATAACCTTATAGCAGTAGGTTCCTCTTGGGGTGAGGAATGTAGTTTTGTCTTGGTCCTCCGGATACATGGCGATTTGATGGTAGCCTCTGTAAGCATTGAGGAAGCTCATACGCTGATGGCGTGCCGTCGCATTTACAAGCTGGTCAATTCTGGGTAGGGAAAACAATCTTTGGGGCAGGCTTTGTTTAGGTCCATGAAATCAACGCACACTCGCCAAGTCCCATTTTTCTTTTTCACAACCACAGTATTAGAGAGCCATAGGTCACTTCCCTGATTGCTCCGGCGTCAAGCAACCTATCGACCTCTTTAACAACGGTGGCCGTATGCTCTGCGGTTGACCACCGGCTTTTCTGAATGATCGGCTTGCATTTATGGTCAATATTCAAACGGTGTTGCGAAATAGACGGATCTATACCCGGCATCTCGTATGGAGTCCATGCAAAGACATCAAGGTTTCTGAGTAGGAAGGAAATTAGCTGCTGTCTGTCAGCTTGATTCAGGGAGGCGCCAACCATGAAGAACCTGTCTGGGTTTCCGTCGATTTCAACTTGATCTAGGGCTTTTGTGGCCTTTTCACTTGGGAGCCGCCCAACATCGTCGATGCTCTCCCGATCCGGCACCTCAATTGAATTCACTTGCAACTCCTTTGGCGTCTTTCCGGCAAGGAGATAGCATGATTGTGTCGACTTCTAGGAGCCACGGATTTGCTCAATGCTGCGTTCTGTCGAGAAGTGTAGCAGCTGATGATAGGTGCTTGGCACGGCTTGCATAGTATGTAACCAAGTTCACCCCATAATGAGATTATACGGCGATGGCAGTTTGACGACTAAGAACTCCACATCCACTGTTCGGGAGCCCGCTCGAACGGGTAGTGTGATTTTCCCCAACAGGTATTCTGGATTGGCATTGAAGCCGAATAGTGGATAAAGAGCCGAAGAGAGATCCGATTCGGAGAAGTCGAGTTTGGTGAATGTCTTGCAATACATAACTTCCGATGTGCTTCCTAGGTCAATGAGTACGCACTCAACGGTGAATCGGTTTACGCGTAACTAGATTACCAAAGGATCAATGTGGAGAAGTGTCACTCCGGCCAAATCCGAATCATCAAAAATAATGCTCGCAGCTTCATGGTGCCGTTTAGACAGATTGAGTTGATTTTGAGGGTTAGGATTCGACTAAATCGTATACACCGCGGATGACATTAGCAGGCTGTATATCATATGGATCACGTCGAGTGGACGTGAATCCTGTCTTAAAGTTATTGCTTTGGTTGAGTTGCCTTTTCGGACGTACTGTTGTAGCCGACTATCTTGTACCAATTCCTCCAGGTGATCCTTCAATGCATAACAACTCTCAGTATCATGGCCATGATCCTTGTGATACTCGCACCGCTTATCCCATATTTGCGTGTCGGGAGGTCCCACCATTTTCGATGGCCATTTGAAAAACAGAAGATGTTGGATTTTGGACATGACCGCACTGATCGACTTTGACAACTCCGTATATTTCTTATCGGCGCGCCTTGTGCACCTGCTATCGACTTGCAATTGGTCATTTGCTCAGTGGGAGCATTGGTCGCTTGATCAGCAAGAATCCCTTCTCTTATCTCGTTTAGCCCAATGCCGTGGTTCAGGGCTCTAAAGTGGTACAGAATTTAATGGCTGAGTAATTTCAGAAGGAGCCGTCTTGCTGGTCACATTTCCGGCTTTAACCCGCAAGGCGTCATCTTCCACTTTACAGTATTCCTCAACTTTCTTCATCAACCACTGCATCGCTTTTGGGGGCCATCCGTCAAAGAGTCAGAAGGCACCGGGATCTGACGCAATTTCATCTTGAAGGCGGCAATGGCCATGGAGTCATTGCAAGCATTATCTACCAGATTAAAGCACTCCCAATACCACGCCGAATATGCACGAAGGGTTTCCCCCGATTGAATCTGCATTGCCCAGAGGGAATCAGCTTGCTTTGGTTGGATCTCATTTATGATAAACCTTGCCTTGAAGGATTTTTGGAATTTGTGGAAGCTCTTGATCGAAGCTGGCTCCAGTTTATAATACCACATGACAGCCAGTGGTTCCAGACTACTCGGAAATATTCTACACATGAGAGCCTCGTCGTCTGCATGTGGCGTCATGGCTTGCTTGTAATGGCGGATGTGATCGGTGGGGTCTGATTTACCGTCGTACAAGGTGAATGAAGGTGCTTTGAATTTCTTAGGTAGCACTGCCCTTGCAATCTGTCGTACAAAGGGATCGTGCTGGTCTTCTTCGTCTGAACTGTTTCTTCTTCACTTATGCCTTATACGTGGACTTTATTCAGAGGAACTGGTAGTTTCAGGTCGCCCCTTCTTCTTAGGCTCCGGGGATAATGAGTTGGAGTTGCTATCAGTGTCTTGTTGTCAGGCTCGAGGTCGTCGACCACCTGCCCTTAGAGGTCGTTCTGGATCTTGGCGTACAGCTTGTTTGGACTTCGCCACTTCCAAGGCCAAATCCTGACGGAGATGTTCGTTCTTAACGATCATGTTCTCCAACTTTTGTTCATTTTGCTTTGCTTGTTCCATGATCGCTTGCATTGTGTCATGCGCTGAAGTCGAGGGTGAGGCGAAGTTCAAGGCGCGTCTTGCAACGATAGTCTCTGGTCCAAGCATGTTTGTTGGAGTGAGGTCGTCTCTCTGTGTGGTTTCGTCAGTGACTATCAGAGGGTCTTCCGTTACGCCCGCCATGGATGTATTTGAGTATTCCCACAGACGGCGCCAATTGTGGAGAAGTGGTTTGGAAATACTCTTCAGATCTTGGTGGACGCTCGCGATCCTCAGATTGTCGCTTGAAAAGAAATGAACACTCCGGTCGGGGGTGCCAGAATTAGCACTCCGACGGACAAGTTAGTCTCTACTCTTTCTGGATTACTTGTATTTTAAGTTAAGTATATTGATTCTCTCATACCTCTTTCTGGCTGATGTTCTTCTATTTATATCTTTTCTTTTTTGGGCCTCGGGGTTGGGCCCACTTTCAATTTTCCATTCGGCTTCTTTTGTAGCAAACCGCTTTTCACTCGGCCCCTTGCTCAACCGGCTATTTGGCCGAATATAATAGGATTTGAACATGCGAGACGAGGCCGAGTGCTATATATATTTCTACTCTCTAAGTTCAACTATTCGGCCTCTTTACGACTCCCAATATTCGGCCCCCACAGCTGCATTTTGCGATGTACACATGGGTCGCATGTGCACATAAAATAGCTGAGTATTTTCAACAAAGTCGACTGATTCCCATCTCGTGCATAAATCCTCATTGGAGGAAGTTGGATATGTTTCCAGTTTTAGAAAGTGTTTTTGTGGAGTTGGATTGCAAAATAGAGACTGGTTTTTTTATTGAGAAATTCCGAACGATTGACGAGACACACCAAGTGATCCTTTTGAAGAAGTTAAGGGAATTAATTAGTCGAAACAATACATTTTTGATGGAACCTGAACTCAAGACTGACACGCGAGGTAGGGGTCGAGGTCGCGGCCGTGGTATTCAAAATTGATACATCTACTAAACGTGAGCTATCTGCGTTTGAGTTTGTACTGTCTGGGGAATATAGTTATTCACAGAGTGTTACCATCTCAACTGCACCAATTCGTAAGCAACTGCAACGAAAGAAGGCAAAAAACGATAATGTATGTAATTACATAAAACTTGTAACTATGTACAAAATTTATTCAATAGTTGTTCAACCTCATTTTAATTATTTCATATATCCATTGCTATGCATTTGTGATGTAGATCTATATGACGCAGTCAACAGATCATATCTCTTACTTCAAACAATTTTAAGAGAAGTTAAGACCATATATCCATCACATAAAAGATGCATAAGCAGATGGCAATTGTGGTTTCAGGGTAATAGCTAGATTGATTGGTTTAGGTGAAGTGATTGGCAACAAGTTAGGCACAACTTGTTGACTGAGTTGTATTCGAATATTGTGCACTACGTGCAACTATTTGGTTTATAAGAAAGGGTTAATGACCTTAACTTTATCTTATCCTACTTCGAACCTAGCCCTGGATTTAATCATTGGATGACTATGCCCAACATGGGCCATTTGATAGCATCATACTATCAAGTCGTCCTTTATCATTTATCCATGCAACAATGCTTGACGATTCTACCACTTAGATCAGTACTGATTGCAACACCTGATCGAAGAGATATCTGCATAGGATTTGTAAATGGAAACCATTTTGTGCAGGTAACTACTGAGCCTGCTTAGATCATTACCAAGTCTTATTTTGTAATTCTACTTATTGATTTTTTTATTATAGGTTTATCTACAACCTAGTCATCTAGTACCTCCGATAATAAATAATTGGATTCATTTTCATCACCCGTGTGCTAGTGGATGGAAGAAAGCATATACTATCCGTATGCATCAATCCTATACTCTTATTAGCCCTGACATAGACAAATTGTGATAACATGTTTGATTGATAGATGCAAATAATGACAGATTTTATGGATGCTTTTATAGATATTCGTACACTAAATTTTTTTTATGAAAAATTTTATAGATACTTTTTATGTATGATTTTATAGATGTGTGTTTGATTTATAGATATTTTTTATCGAACTGGATTAATTCAAATTCATTAACATTGTATTACCGAACAGGCCCAAATTATCATTTGAAACAAAGTGACTCTGTAAATGTGTAGCAACAAAACGCTGGACAAATCTATTTTTTACAGCAATATAACATCGGAAAAATGTAATCTGTTTAGTACTGTGTGACCAAACAGACACTTCACAGTGGGCTCCACTGACTTTGTTGTGAAGCAAATTGAAATTATCCAATTGTATGGCAACATAATGTTGGAAAAAAAATAATTTGTCTGGTAACACGATACTAGAGTAATTGAAATTCATTAGCATTTTATTACCGAATAGGCCCGACACAAATTATTACCACATTATTTGGAAATGGCTCTGTAAATGCATAAGAACAAAAGGCTAGACAAATCAATTCATTCTGGCGTTATAACACCGAAAATTTGTAAATTGTTTTGCATTGTGTGACCGAACAAGCACTTCAATATGGGCTTCACTGACTTTGTTGTGAAGTAAATTGAAATTATCCAATTGTACGGTAACATAATGTTGAGAAAAAAAATTGTATCTGGTAACATGACACTAGATTAATTCAAATTGATTAGTATTGTATTACCGAACAGGCCCAGCACAAATTAAACAAACATTATTTAGGAGAAAGTGGCTCTATAAATGTATAACAACAGAATGCTGGAGGGATCTATTGTTTCCGACAACTGAACACCGAAAAAGTATGGGTGTAAAGAGGTGGGTTTTGAAGATTTTTTTACCTTAGGGTTTGTTTTGGTAATATATTGGGTGTAATGAGAATCTAACATTTTTTTTAGTGGTGTAATGAGATGGAAGTTATAAAGAGGTAAAAGAGTGGTGTAAGTAGAATCACCCTTTTTTTTAACAAATTCGGAAAAAACAAAATGACGAAAATAGCCTTCTTTATATATATATATATCATATATGGTCCAAACCTTACCGTCCTCTCTCTCTCTCTCTCTCTCTCATACACTGCTCTCTATCTCTCTTCTCTCTCATCTCTTTTTTCCATCTGCATTCGAAGTCATCGCATCCTCTGACACCACTACCACCTTGCTGCCCCTCACCGCCATGAGATATTGCCAGAAAGCTTCTAATAAGTTCTTTCTTTCTCTACTCTCACCAACAAGGTGGTCGCCAGCAATTCTGGACATAAATGAGAGGGAGATCAATGGGAAGAACCTCCACCATATGTATCTAAGAAAGAAGGTTAAAGATCTAAGCGATTCATTTGGTGATATCTCGCTGAAAGCTTCAAAAAACGGCAAGATCAGCCCCATTGTCGTCTTTCATACTCTCTCTCTCTCTCTCTCTCTCTCTCTCTATGTATATGTATATATATCACTTACTCATCAGATTTGAAAGTGAGTGATATAGTGTAATGGTGATCTCAAACACACACTCTCTTATTGTTATTGTTGTTGAATCTACGTCTTCAAATTTGAATATGCTATTGCTATTGTTTAATATGCTATTTCTCATATCTGCAGATCTATCTCATTGGAAGTATTATATCAAATCTACACAAATTAAACAAATCTGTTTATTTTATTTATTTATTATTTTTATGTTGTTGATGATGATGAATAAATAGGATTTGGTGATGAGTTCAACAAATCTACTTTTTTTTTTTTTTTAAAATTTTTTGATGTTGTTAATGATGATGATGATGATGATGATGAAAAGATAGGGTTTTGTGACACAGTTTCTCGAGATGATGAACAAATAGGATTTGTACAGATTGAAAATCTTCACTACATGTGAACAAATTGATGCTATTGACCAGATAAATTTTAAATAGGTAGAAAATTGGACAGATAAAATTTTGACAAATAGAAAATTTACACACAAAAAATTGGACAAATAGAACAAAATTTTAATAGATAGACAAAAAATTTGAACATATAGATATAAATTTGAACAAATAGTCAACGAAAAGTCAAACAGATAAAAAAGTCAAAGGATAAAATTGGAAACAAAATATCTTTTAGGATTTTTCATCAAACTATTTCAAAAAGTATGGATCTCGTACCAATAAAAAATATCTTCTGAACTTAATGCCTTATACACTCTTTAGATTGTATTTATCACCAATTTTTCCTTGTATTATATATATATATATATATAATGATTTATTATATTTAATTTCATAGAAAAATATTATAATTTTTTAAAAATTATCAAAATACAAAACTTAAACATATTGACACAGATTTTTTTAAACTAATATATATATATATATATATATGGGAATTCGGGCCAACCATTTAAATTTGAAACTTCAAGGTCGATTGCTTAAATTTTTTTAAAAAAAATATATTTAAAACAACATATTACTCTCACTTTTTATTTTATTTTATTTTTTTTATCTATTTCCTCATTTTCACCTATCTATTTGGTTACATATCCAACTATCTATCTGTTGTTGTTAGTTGCCGGCAATGACAATTTTATTGGCGACTTATGGCAAGTCGACTACAGCGGGCAACGATTAAACAGTCCCAGTTTTGAGCACAAGTGGAAGAAGTGGCTGCTTTTGGACTCAGAAATTGGTGGGTAAAAAAGCCCCCAAAAATTTTGGAAAAATATGAAACAAGTGTCATTTTTAAATTATACTTGTTTATAAAAAAGGGCACCTAAAAAAACAAAACAAAATCAATATGGTGAATTATTTAAAATTAATTGATGGTTATTTTTCAAATATATGTATTGTATATAGAATATTATTGATTTTAGTTATTACTTACAATTGTTTATGGGAAAAAGAAATGTTTCAAAATCAAAATTGATTAAATCACAAATTTATTGATTTATGTCACAAAAAAGATTGAATCAGTTTGGTTGATAAATTGGCTAAAACAAGCTCGATTAGATTTTGTAGCCAAAAATGCAAAAATTCAAAATTTTTAAAAAAAATTTAAATTTCCAACTGGTCCGAGTTTATCAAAAATGATTCAAAAATCAATCAATATTAGAATTTTGTTTTGAGATTTTATATATGTGTGTGTAAGAGGCCTCATATTATAAGCTTATTTTGGGCCTCGAAAAAAGCAGAGCCGGCCCTGCAATTAAAAGTAGTGTGTGAAAATAGAAAAAAAATAGAAATGCAAAGGAAATAGTAAGAGGAAAAAAATTATTTTAAAATAATGATTTGTACTTCTCATCTATATATTTTATTAATTATATTCTTAAAAGTAAAATAGATCAATGGCTAGTAGACGTTTACGATAACTTATAAAAATTAAATAGTCAAAAGTTATTAAAAAAGTCAAAAAGTTCATACTATTTGGGGAGAGCTTGTGGGGGAAGCTTAGTGGGCAATTATTATTTTGTCTTTTGAATTCAAATATCCAAAAGTCAACAAGGGTGGAATGGTCATTTTGATTTTACTACAATATTTTATTACACATATTTTCGTAAAAAGTCAAAAAGTTATTTCGAACATATATTTTTTTTCCTCTACTTTTTTATTAGTCAAAAAGTACACTTATATAATATCATATACATTCATAAAATGAACTTCTCACTATTTTTTTTTTCTTGAGATTAATGCATATTTATTATGAGATCATTAGCATTTTTTTTTAACAAATATAAAACACATTTGTTGATTTCATGATAATTATTTGCATATTAATGAACAAAATTTCAGGCCTAATAATATAATTTTAGATGTTATTAAAGTCTAGACTAAAATTAAATAAATTTGGTAACAGCTTTTTTTTCCATCGAAGTGGTTGAATCCGGATCCCATTTTCTAGACTTGTATGGTTTGATTTTTCTTCCAAGCTTAAGATTAGGACGGCAAAATTTTATGGAGATTGACGACTTGGTTTCACAATAAGGATGGTGCTTCTCCCCAATTCTTAAAGAGGACTAGATTATCTAGTTTAGACTTGTAAAATCACCACAAATTCTATTTTAGTAATTTCATTTGTTGATTTTTAAATTTTTTGTGCGTAAATCACTCATAAAAAATTTAAATACATTTGTTAAATTTGTCTTTAAAAAGTTGATGAACTATTTTTATAATCACATTTTGTCCAATTGTTTTTTAAAACAAATGTAATGAAGTCATGTGATGTCAATTATAAAATAAATTTCGTAATACAGTCTAATCTTTTTTTCTTTTTTTTAAGGACTATTGACAAATTTAACATTGCCAAAAAATATAAAATATAAAATTGAAATTATTCAAATCAAAACTAGAGATATTAAAGTAACATTTCACTTAAATTATAAAGACAAATATCATAATTTACTCACAAAATTTATTACGACTAGAGCTATACATACATACAAATGCAAATCTATTTCCCCATCTATATCCTTCCATTGGAACTAGAAGTTCCTATATACCTCCAATTTAATGAAATAGAAAAATGACTTAGACCCCCAGCTGGGGTTTGGGGTCTTGATAAATCACGATTGGTGCAAAAACAGTTTTTTTTTTTGGGATTTTGGCCAACCACATGCTGCCACGTCATTGGGGGTGACATTGGGAGTCGTCCATACTGGAGGTCGGTAGCATTGTTAAATGAAATAATGCCTTTTATTTTTTTTATATTTTGATAGAATTTATGTTGATTTGTTAGGAGGTTCTAATAATTGGCTGTGTCAAATCCCATCTCTTATAGAACTCTTCCAAATTCCACCAAAAAAACAAAAGTATAAAAATTGAAATGGTAGTACGTCTTAGTTGACCAACTAAAATTGCAAATGAATTGAGTTGAGTCGAGTTTTGCTAAGCTCGAACTCGACTCGTTTACCTATCGAATTTGTTTATTAAGTTTGAGTTCGGCTCGATAAGAAACTGAGCTCGAGCTCGGCTCGGCTCGGCTCGTTAATATTAATGAAACTTGAGGTCGGCTCAGTTTGACTCGACAATTTTTTTAAAAATATTATTTATATTATTTAAATAAAAATATTATTTATATTATTTAATATATAAATAATGTATTTATACTATTACTTATATATATATATATATATTTATTATATAATTTAAATAAAGATCAACGAGTCGAGTTTATGCGAGCTCGAACTCGATTTGTTTACTAAACGAGCCTAATATTCGAGCTAGATCTAGGCTTGTTTACTAAACAAACTGAGCTGAGCCGAGTTCTTAACGAGCTGAATAGAGCTTGTTCATGAACAGTTTGATTTATTTGCAACCTATGACCGACTAACCTTTTTGGGAAAGGATCTAGCTCTCTCCTGTTTGTTATCATATTGGTTTTGGTTGATCTCGGTGATTTAAACTATTCAATATACAAAATTTACTGAGTATATAATTATTGTAAAATATTATATTGATTGGATATCAATAAATATTTTATTATATCACATTTCCATCAACGGTAAGTGTAACAACGCCCGCGGGGGACCTCGCTACAGTTCGGACTCGATTTTGTTGCGGTTCTCAATCTTGAACCAAAGAGTCCAAATCCGGCAAATCGTTTTGAAGGAAAACAGATTTTTTGAAAGAAGTGCCAAACATGGACTGCTTTGCGGATATGAGTCGCCACCTAAATATTTTAAAATGGGAAATTTAGGAAACCCTAACTCGGTCGAAAAGGCCACGTGTCCGTCATCACCAAAGTTGGCTCGGGAACTTGGGTACGATTAGGGAAGGTCACATCGTGAGCACTCTCTTGGCCAAAGAGACCGCCTCTACTAACCATGATATCTGTTTTTGAAAACATTGTGAGTTCTTATTCTATTTATTAGCCTAGGTTACTATGTGATGCTCGCAGCAAACAAGTATAGACTGGGCTATCTGAATTGGAACAAAACATTTTATGTTTGTTTGTTTGAAAATGGTGTGATGGTGCTACCCGCAGGTAGGCTAAAATGCGGATTTGCCACCCTCGGGTGGGCTTAGAAAACAGTGATGTTGCCACTATCTAGTGGGCTTAAAACAAACATTCGATGAATTGTCCCAATTCAAATAACTCAACCTTCACCCACAGGCATTCAAGGCAGTTATAGCACATAAGCATTTAGCTTCATGGTAAGCATGCAATCATGGTGACACTCACACGCATGCAAGTATGCTAAAGCATAACCACTCACCAAGTACTCCAAGCCAAAACAGAAAACTGATTAAGAATCATGCATGATCCTACATATACAGAATTGCCTAATGCAACACATGCAAAAATGCAAACTAATGGCAGGCTCGGCTGTCCTAAACATGGCATATGGAATGCTACAACTATCATGTACTCAATTTGGAATTGAAATACAAATGCAGTTTGTATGATCGAGCTTCGGTGCGTGCAAAACAGATGAATGATGCAAACATCTTTGTCATCTTTGTATGCTAATTGAAATATGCCCTATATCTAACCATAAATGGCGTAAGGTAAATAAAAGGGAAGAAAGACGTGGGATTGGAAGACATACATCACACTCACCCACACTTATTACAATTATGCCCTCACAGTGAGGGTCCGAATAAATAATACAGACGAATAAAAGAAAATTACAGATCAAAATAAATACAAATTCCTAATTAATTTAAAAATTAACTAAGAAAGTCAGAACTGGCGCTTGAGCTAGGGGCCTCGATTCGATGAATGATGTATCTTTGGTCATGCGGAAATCCAGGATGCCCCAATTAGCCTCTGTTTGCAATATTTCTCGAAATCGTGCGGACTCAAGACTTGCGATTCTTGATTTTCTTTGCAAAGAGAGCGTGAAAAGGGCATAGCAATGTATTTCACAAATATATGCATGCCTCGATCCTCGTGCCACCAATCACGCATCTCGATGCATGATGGCCGAGGAGCCGAATTGCACAACTCAATATAGGATGAATGCAGATGAATGTTACAACAACACTTAACTCCATCATGGGTAATCCGGAGTGTCGGTGACTTGGGAATTGAGACCCGTTCCGTTACTCGGAGTACAAAACGCGCCTCGTTTCCCGTGCAATATGCATGATATGCATGAAATGCAACTAATATGTGATATAGCATGCACGATGCCATGAAAATGAGATGTCTCGAAATGCGTGCCCACAGGCACGCAGATCGAGGAATGCGGAATGACATGCGAAGTGCAATGATGGGCTTATACCAACATGAGGGAGCCTCAGCCACACTCACATAGGATGCCGGAATGATAAAAATGAGGTGCCTCGAAGTGCGTGCCCACAGGCACGCAAACCGAGGCAATGGCATGACATGGAATGAGATGAAAAATGATATGCAAGCATGCAAACCAAATTTCAGCCACTAAATGAAGGGGAAAACAGCCCCGAAATGATGCGAAATGACAATCAATGCATGAAATCATCCCGGAATGCAATTCTAAGTGCCCGAAATAGCCTACGGCTATGCTAAACATGCAAAATTGGCGAATGACAGCAAAACAGTAGCAAGGCAGTCCCAAAAATGACATTTTCTCAGTACAAAACAAGGCCAAATTATGAGTGTGGATAGGGCAACAATGGCATGCAAAAATACGGTAAAAGAGGGGATTTACAAAGCAAGTGATATCTACAATGCTCAAACCCAAAAAATCAGTTCTACAACAATAAAGATGAGCCAAAAATATTCACATTCAGAGTAGATGACATCCCCCAAAACAGTGTGTAGATATACTAAACATAGCATGCAAAAATAAGGGTCAAAAGAGGGTTATAAAGAGAGGTATCATAAGAAATGACCAAAAAACTTAAGACCCTTAATAAAACTTGAAGAATAGACCAAAACAAGACATTTTCTAAGCCTGATGAAGGCTGAAATCAGAAGCTAAGATGGCCTAAACAAGAATGCAATTTTACGAAAAATCCGATGGATTACAAAACAAGTACCAAAAATATTCACCAAGTGGCTTAAGGCCCTTAACAAAGAAAGACAAGGAGACAAAAATAAGGCTCTTTCTAAGCCTGATGAAGGCTGAAATCCGGAGCCAAATAAGTCTAACAAAGCATGCAAAACATGACCAAAGAGAGATACAAAGAGAAGCCATTCATGGAGATACCAAACAAGATTGGTCCCTTCTACAATGTTGTAGAGGGACACAAAATAGGCTCAAAATCAGTTTATAGCATGCTCCAAAAATAAATGCACATAAGCTAAAAATAGCATGCAAGTTTACGGTAATTTGGAGGATTTACAAAGGAAATGCATGATAGAGTCACCAAACATGATGGAGTCCTCTTCAATGTTGAAGAGGGGCTCAAAATAAGCCCATCCACAGTATATAGTATGCTCGAAATCAGACCACTCAAAAGCCAAATAAAGCATGCAATTTTATGGCCTAAAGAGTGGTATTGAAAGAAGTATATGAAAGAGATACCAAATGAGGTTGAGCCCTTCTACAAAGTTGTAGAGGGGCTCAAAATAAGCACAAAACCAGTAGGGGTCAAAGCCCAAAACAGTAGGAAAGTAGGGTAGAAATAGGAAGCAAGAAAATGTCACAAAGATGGATTTTGAGACTTACCCTTGAAGATCCAACTTTTGCTACCTCTTGGCTTGAATTTGTTGCTTCTTGGCCACTAGAAAACACCCCTTTGCTGCTGGAAATGGTATGGTGATGATGGTGCTAAGGGTTGATGAAGGAATGGCCTAAGGACTTGAAGGTTTTTTGAATTTTTGGCTATGGAAATGAAGGCTTTTGAAGAGAGACTCTTGAAGCAAATTTTTGTAACCCTAGGGAAGGAGGAGGGCCAGCCTTTAAATAGGCAAGAAAAGGTGTAAAAGGGGAGGGAAATGGAGGCAAGATTTCCCTCCCAAAATATCCCTGAGGAGAGATATTTTGCAAAAGTATCGGACAGTGTGAAGAGTGAAAGCGAAAGTCGGCCGGCCAGTGATTTTCGAAGGTGGCCGGCCACCCCACCTGTCGGCCACCTCTATTGGCCGGCCGGCCATGGCCAAAAAAAAAAAGTGTTGAATTAATGGCCGGCCATAGCACCTTAGGGTCCTCCCATGTGTCCTCAACACAACCCTGTGGTTGAAAATTGGCAACTGTAAACCAGGAGAGACAACATTGGACTTGAAGGAGAGGCTCAAAAATGAAAAAAAGAATTAATGGCCGGCCACCAATTTTTAGGGTCCTCCCATGTGTGTAGAACAAGGTTCCATGGTTGGAATTTGGCAACTCTGAAGCAGGAGGCACAACATTGGACTTGAAGGAGAGGCTCAAAAATGAAAAAAATAATTACTGGCCGACCAATATTTTTTAGGGTCCTCCCATGTCCCCTCATCACAAATATGTAGCTTTGGTTGGAAGAAAATACCCCCAGGGTGTTCAACATTGGCCCGGAAGTGAGAAAAACGGGCTCCGGAGGAGCGAAACTGGTTATCTGGGATAATTGCTGGCCTCCCACCCCCCAGTGATCTTCCTGATGTTGAAACAGAGGTACCTGCCAAATTTGAACAAAAACTAATGAGAAATGAACGCTCGGAGCCAAAACCGGGATCAAAATGGGCCGCAGTGCCGGAAGTGGTGTTCAACAAAGTGGGAATCTCGACCCAGTGTCCCTGAATGGTAAAAACAGATACTGCCAAGAATCGGAGGAATACGATGTGAAATGTAACCTCGGGACCAAAACCGCCAGCGTTAAAGGTCCGAAAATGGGCTGAGTCGGAAGTGGCATCTGACCTGAAGTGGGCATTAGGGGCCCCAGTGTCCCTCGGTTTGATAAAACAAAGGTGCATGCCAAAAACCGGAGAAAACAGAGATGGTTGGGTGGTCCCGAACCGAGGCACACGGCCTAACGGCTCCGAAAACCGGGAACCGGGCTCCGAAATGGGCAAAATGGCCTACGGCCACGAAAATTAGCTCACGGCCACCAGGAGATGGTCTACAGGACCACTCCCTTCCCTCAGGAAAGAAAACAGAGAAAACCGAGCCTGGTTCGCAAACCGAGACAAGGTAGAGAAGAGGGTTCGGAAGTCCGGAGGCAGGGCGCACGGCCGCGACTCTGAGACTTCTGAACGAGCACAGTATGCAACATCACCGAGCGCTCAATCGGTGACGTCTGAGTCTTAAGGTCGGTCAAAAATGGGGTGTCTACAGTAAGTATACTTTTCAAAATAAATTATGACAGAAATGTAATATGATAAAGTGGCTATTGATGGTTATCGTAATTTTTTGAATAAATGATATACTTGATGAGATCTACACATTTAACTATTTAGATTATTAAGATGGGCCCAAAACAGTCCAACGGAATGCTCTAATCCAATGACGGACTAGAGCGGAGCCAAATCATTTGAAAAAATATGCTTATAATTATTGGAATAATTTATTTTATAAGATTTTATTTTGACAATAATAATAAGGGTAAATCACGTTGACCTCCCCTGACTTTTAAAAAATACAATAAGCCTTACAATTTTAACATAATTATATTAGGTTCTCTTGAAATTTTAATTCGTATGACAGTTATTTCTATTTTGATCAATAATTCATCAATCATATCGATAAAAAAATTATATTCACTCCGTTTGGTTTTGATTTCCAAATTCACTTTTAGAAAATTTTATTTTTTTGTTTTTCATATTTTTTTTTAATTTTTACTGAAATTTTTTAATATTTTAAGATTTTAAAAAAAAAAAATTTAGACACACCTAACATAAATATACTTAAAAAGTATAATATTTGTGAAAAAAATCTTTAAAAAATTCACTAAATATCAAAAAATACAAAAAAATCAATATATTTTCCGTATTTTTGTGCATTTATTAATTTTTAAAAATATTTTTTCTCAAATATTATACTTTCAGAAATGATACAGACCCCATTTTTTTTGACCTGTACAACCCACAGACACATGTCAACCAAAGATAGGAGGGGAAAAAAGAAGAACTTAGTCAATCACAATGCATTGGGGGTGGTGGGGGTTCTCCAAAAAGGGAGTCCCAACCTTTTTTCTTATACTTTTTAGATACTTCTAAATAAGGTGCACCTAAAAAAGTATTAAAAAATTGTTTAAAATTTAAAAAATATTCACTAAAAATAGAAAATCGAAAAACAAATAAATCAATTTTTAAAAAATTGAATTCAGAAAATTAAAACTAAGCACACTGATTGTTATTTATTTTGTATTAAAACATAACGATTTTATTTTATTTTTACACTAATTGTATTAATTTTAATTTTCAATATATTTATATCAAAATTAAATTTCATCAATTTTCTCAAAATCTTAAGGGTTATTTTAATTTATCCCAATTATCTTCAGGCATAATTAACTACCTAAATTGACTAATTTGTGAAAGCGAGGAAAAGGTCAATTAGGTGTAAGATGGATCAACAAAGATCATGAAAATGTTTGTGCATGGATCAAAAGGTGTACGATGGATCAACGAAGATCATGAATATGTTTATGTGCATGGATCAAAATTTTGAGGCAAAATTACAAATTTTTACCAGTATATTGCATAATCTAGAAATAAAGCATGATGCATATGAATAATATATTGTCTTTCATGATGATATAGGTCGTTCAATGAACTACAAGACAAGCTCAAAACAACATTTGTATACGAGCATGAAATAATTTGTCTCGTATAATCTTATTAATCAAGTTTGCACTCTTCCAAACATGGTCGTCTTATCACTTGAAAATACAAACGTGAACTAACTGGCAGGTGTGTGTCAGAAACCTCTCCGATGCCTAAGTCAGCAAGTAGATAATAGACACAAAAGCTCTATGAATTCGGGAGTATAAATTGCAATACTTGAAAAATAAGTGAATTCATGAGCTTTTGTAGATTCCAGGTGGTATAATCCTAGTAGAACTCTGGCTCTCCTTAGCAGAGTTATCAGGACCCAAATCCGTCTCTATAGGTTTAGCGTCATGACCGGCCAGTAATTATAGATTACCTACGGCGTCCATACAAAAGAATATCTTAATATAAAGTACGAGGCTTAGCGGAAGCTTAAAATGACATAGAAATTATCCATTAAGCTGTGCATATATATAGAGAATTAGTGTAATAAGCAAAGTTTGTTCCAAAAGTACATCCATCGTAGTTATACAAAAATTCATGTCTTACAAAATACAACCCCAATTATATACAAAATACAAAATCACTGAAACACACAAAAATTTGGGGGGGGTTCAACTAGCATGATTCCATCCAAGCCTAGTTACTTCACTTGGAAGCTCCAAAAAAGGCTGACCTGGGTAGACTTGATGCTTTCCTAACTTTGTTGCTCGTCTTGCCCACCTACATATATATATATATATATAAATAGTGAGTTAGAACCCAATGAATAATAATAGAATAAAGAGGTTATATGAATGGAGCTCAATAATATTGTCGAATCAAATTTCATTTCATCAACAAGATCTTTCAATATCACTTTATGTGGTACATCCATTAAGTGATAATATTCCAATAATAATAGACCATATGTCAATTAACCCAAAAGCCATGGTATTATCTCCCATAGCCAAGAGCCTAGCCACAGTACTGTCACCCCCAAGCAAGGGCCTAGCCATGGTATTGTAACCCCCAGGCAAGGGCTTACATTCGATGGATGCCACAAAACCATTTCAAAACAGAACTTCGTTTATTATAAGAAAATAACGTTTTCAATAAACCATGCTATCAATTATCAAATCATTTCAATAATTTATTCAATCAATCACAAATTCATTTGGATAGAAATAACATTTTCGAAAGTAAGATAATTTGGACATATCTTTATAAAGCTATTACTCTCAGAGGTTTGTGTTGTCACTAAGCCTCGAACGTCCACCTAAACAAAATACATAACAAAACACAATTGAAACTCCATTTCAATTTAATTCAGTTCTCTTTATGTGTTTCTAACTCATTCTATGATTATTTGAGTCCAAATGGTGCCTAAGAATACTTGGAGTGGTATGAGGATGCAAAAATGCACTTAAAAGAGTTGGTAAAATTTTACTAAAAACAGGGTCTTCGCTTGAGTGTAACTTCCTTTGCTCGAGTGGGGGTTAAAAAACAAAGGTGGTCGCTCGAGTGGGGGTTTAAAAACAAAGGTGGTCGCTCGAGCGCAACTTCTGACATTTGAGCGGTCTGCAAACTTGACAAAAGTATTGGTTGCATGAAATTTTAGCTCGACGGTCGCTCGAGCGGAAGACTGAGTGAAAAGGGTCCTCACTCGAGCGCCACTTTGGTTGCTCGAGCGGACTGTAAAATTTGGCAAAACTTCTGGGAGCTCGATTTTCACGCTCGAGCATAGCTTTCCTCGCTCGAGCGAACAACACGAATTCTGAAATTTTCAGAACTGTGTTTGAGCTTCAAGATTGATAATCAAAGCCTCAAAACTTGTGTTTTTGGTACAAAAACTTGGAAAATCATTATATAACATGAAAATACTTCTAATTTGAAACCATTTGTTCAAAATCATGCTTCAATTGTCCAAGTTCAAACTTAAATTTTCAAGTTGAAACTGTGTATGTTATGGATTGAGCCTCCTTCATGTTAAAACACCACTAAGTGATATGAAATGCATGAATTCATGGATGATCTTCAAGCTCATACCTCTTAAGCTTCATGCATGTATGAATTTCAAGAAATCTTAGCTTAAAAATGAAAGATTAAGCATGCTTGTGCATTATTCAACTCAAATTCATCATATCCATGGTAATTCATGCTCAATCTACTCAAATTCAAACAAATGATCCCGAAACTCTATGAACTTAGTTTCTATTTGACTTGATTCCAAGAATTTGGCTTGAGTTTCATACCTAATGTGTGAATCAAGTGTTAGACTAGGTCAATTCACCCAAACTCTAGCAATTCACTTCAATCTCCTCTTTCTCTCTCTAAATATTGAACTCTCCTCCCATCTCTCTTAATTCTCAGCCAAGTGTGTGTATATGTGAGCTTGTAAGCTTATTTAGAGCTATTTATATGATGTGATTAAGTTAGCCTAATCACATATGATTAAGGCTAACTAGTTAGGTTTAATTTTAGTTAATTCAATCAGTTTATTTTAATTATTTTGATCCAAATCAAATTTCAATTAAAGTTACCATAAAATTCTAAATATTCTAATTAGCCTATTGGGCTAGTAAATTTCAGTTTTTGAAGCCGTCTAGGCTCTTAATTTCTATCTCTAAGTTGTCATTTTGAACAGATATTTCATATAACAACAGATAGTTACAAAATTAAGCATGTAATCACACAACTAAGCACACAATTATGCAATTAAACTTATTAGAATAATATAATATAATATAATATAATAGTCTAGAGGTCGGGGACATCACAGTCTCTCTCTCTTAGAAAGTTTGGTCCTCTAAACTTAAGTTACCTTCAGATGGAAACAAATGCAGATATCGTTGTCGCATCTCTTCCTCTTTATCCCAAGTGGCCTCCTTCACATAGTGTTCTTTCCACTCGACTTTTACCATAGGGATAGTTTTACTTCTCAATTGTTTTACTTGCCGATCGATGATTTGCGCGGGTCATTCTTCATACACCATATTCTCATCCAAAGCATTTCGATGATGATTAATCACATGGAACAAATCCCTAAGATACCTACGAAGCATGGATACAAGGAAAACATTATGCATTTGTTCAATTCCTGGTAGCAAGGCAATACGGCAAGCAACATGACCCAACTTCTCGAGGATTTGAAACGATCCGATATAGCAAGGAGTCAACTTTTCCTTTTTGCCAAATCTCATATGCCCCTTCATTGGAGTTACCTTGATGAATACATGATCTCCTACTTCGTACTCTAAGTCCCTTCTTTGCTAATCCGCATAGCTTTTCTGTTGGCTCTGTGCAGTCTTGAGCCTTTGCTGAATGAGTTTGATCTTCTCAGTCGTCTTTTGCACAAGTTTAGCCCCATAAATAGCCCTATCACCAAACTCCGTCCAACAAACTGGAGATCTACATTTTCTACTATATAGTGCCTCATATGGTGCCATACCGATGTTAGTATGGAAACTATTATTATAAGCAAATTCAGCCAATGGTAAATAAGTTTCCCAACTGCCCTGAAAATCCAAAACACACATACAAAGCATGTCTTCTAAGGTCTGAATGATCCTCTTGGTTTGCCCATTAATTTGTGGATGAAATGATGTACTAAATCTCAATTCTGTTCCCATTGCCTCCTGCAGACTATACCAAAATCTAGAAACAAATTTAGGATCCCTATTTGATACAATAGATACTGAAACCCCATGCAGTAAAATGATTTCGTTAATGTAGATAATAGCAAGTCTATATGCAGTGAAAAAAGTCTTTACGACAAGAAAATGAGCAGATTTAGTCAGTCTATCAACTACAACCCAAATAGAATCCATACCTTTAGGCGTTTGAGGCAGGCCAACAACAAAATCCATAGTGATATGCACCCATTTCCATTCCGAAATAGGAAAAGACTGAAGCAAACCTGCTGGTTTTTGATACTCTGCTTTTCCTGTTGGCATTGTAAGCATTTAGAATTGAAGTCGGCATTCTCTCTTTTCATGTTGGGCCACCAATACACTAACTTCAAATCTTGGTACATTTTGGTGTTCCTTGGGTACATAGCAAACACTGACTTGTGGGCTTCTTCAAAGATTTTCCTTTTCAAATCCACATCATTTGGAACACATAATCTCTCTTGAAATTTTAATATGAAATCTTCAATTATGAACCTCGGTTTAGCCTTAGTGTCAAGTTCGCAAATCTTCTTCAAAAACTCATAATTCATTTGCCTTTATTTAATTTCCTCGATAATGGCATGTTGGGCAGACATTGTGGCTATCAAGCTATCTTGTTCATAAGAAACCACTTCAATTTCAAGTTTTTCAAATTCGATGCGCTTCTCTAATCAGAGTAAACAAGCAAGATTCCCCACATTCTTCTTACTAAGTGCATTTGCTACAGTATTGGCTTTACCCGAATGATAGTGAATTTGCAAGTCATAGTCTTTGATTAGTTTAAGCCATCGTCTTCAACGTAGGTTCAACTCTTTCTGTGTGAAAAGGTATTTTAAGCTCTTATGATCTGTGTACACTTCATATTTGGTTCCATACAAATAGTGACGCCATATCTTTAATGCAAACACAACTGCAACAAGTTCTAGGTCGTGTTAGGGTAGTTCTTCTCGTGTGGCCTCAATTGTCAAGAGGCATATGCAATTACCTTGCTATTTTGCATTAAAACACAAGCCAAGCCCTTATAAGATGCATCACTAAAGATTATAAAACCTTCGGTACCTGAGGGAATAGTAAGAATTGGAGCTGTAGCCAGCCTTGTCTTCAACTCTTGAAAGACTGATTCTCTCTGATTCGTCCACTTAAATGGTTCCCTTTTTTGAGTCAACTAAGTCAATGGCACAACAATTTTTGAAAAGTCTCTAACGAATCTTCGATAATAATCTGTCAATCCCATAAAGCTACGAACTTCTAATACATTAGTCGGGGTAGGCCAATTAATAATTACTTCGATCTTATGAGGATCTACAGATATACCATCTTTATTAATAATGTGTCCCAAAAATGCGATTTCATCAAGCCAAAATTTACATTTTTTGAATTTCCCATACAATTGTTTTTCTCTAAGTGTTTGAAGAGTCATTCTCAAATGTTGTTCATGCTCATCCTTACTTTTGGAATAAATTAAGATGTCATCAATGAATACAACAACAAAGTCATCTAGGAAAGATTTGAAAATTCTGTTCATTAAATCCATGAATGCTGCGAGCGCATTTATAACTCCAAAAAGCATGACTAAAAAGTCACAATGCCCATACTTGGTCCGGAAGGCTGTCTTTTCAATGTCTTCAGCCTTAACCTTCAATTGATGATATCCCGATCTCAAGTCAATTTTTGAAAATATCTATGCCCTCTGCAACTAATCAAACAGGTCATCAATACGTGGCAAAGGATATTTAATTTTCACCGTTACCTTATTGAGCTCTCAGTAATCAACGCATAGTCGAAGAGTACCGTCTTTCTTTTTCACAAAAAGTACTGGTGCGCCCTATGGTGATGTACTCGGTCTGATAAACCCTTTATCAAACAATTCCTGCAACTAAGTTTTCAATTTTTTCATTTTAGTGGTAGACATACGGTAGGGAGTTTTAGAAATTGGTTGAGTTCTCGGTATTACATCAATTGTAAATTCAATCTCTCTATCAACAAGTTGGCCGGGTAATTCATCCGGAAACTCATCAGGAAAATCTCTCACCACTGGTATATTGTCTAGAGTAATGTCTATAGTTGGTTCAGTTATCACACTACACAAATACCCTTGACAACCCTTATTTATTAGTTTTCGGGCTTTCATGGCAGATATGAGAGACAATGGAGGAACTGCCCCTTTTCCCTCAAAATAAAATTCATCTTGTCTGAGAGGCCGGAATATTACTCGTTTCAAAGCACAATCAATAGTTGCATAGATTTAGCTAGCCAATCCATACCCAAAACAGCATCAAAATGTCTCATGTCTAAAGGTATTAAATTAGCATATAAAATAGCATTCCCTAGAAATAATTCACATGCAACAAATACAGTTGAGCATAGCATAGATCACCGTGTAGATGATGCAACACATAGTATATAGTTCAATGTTTCCATAGGTTTATTCAAAGTTTCAACAAAAGCCATAGAAACAAATGAATGTATAGACCCTGAATCAATTAAAGCATATGCAGGTTTACCACAAATGGAGATTGTACCTGATACTACGGCCTCAGTATTTTGAGTATCTCCCGGAATTAATGCAAAAACTCTTCCTTTGCCTTTGTTCGCTTCTTGTGGTAGACGGTGTTGCGGCTAGTTTTGTTGTGGGAACTGACCCAATCGAGCTTGTGGCACCTCAATTGCCACCTTGACGTGATTGTGTACAATCCTTGGCGATGTGTCCAAACTTTCCACAGTGATAACAAGCCCCTGATGCACAATAGCAAACACCCTAATGTTTCTTTCCACATGCAGTACAAGTTGGCATTGAATTACCACCTTGGCTCGAATCAGTCTTGCTAGAACTCCCAGATTTGAACTTCTTATTTGTTGACGTAGTCCCTTTATTAAAATTTTGTTTTCTGCCCTTCCATTTGAAATTCTGTTTACAGTTGGCCACATTTCTCTTTGCTAGCAGCGCCCTATCAAGTACATCCACGTACGTTGGCAATTTGAGCACATTGATTTTATTCAAAATTGGATCACGCAAACCTCCCTCAAACTGTCTAGCTTTCTTGTAGTCTATATCTATCATATCGAGTGTGAAGGGAGCTAATTCTGTAAATTAAGTCTCATACTCGACAACTGATTTGTTTCCCTGCTAGAGTTCCATAAATCCAGATACTTTTATATCCTGTACACATTAAGGAAAGTATTTCCCGTAAAAGATTTCCAGGAAATGAGCCCAAGTAATATCCTTATTATCATCTCAAACCAATTGCAACATGCCCGGGGGGTACCCGTGCACGTTAAATAGTTCAGACTCCCGAGATCTCTTTGATCTAGTCTTACGAGTGCAATGTGAAACATAGATGAAAGTCCATATTTGGCAACTTTTAGAAAATCTATTTTATTGCAAAACCTTTTGTCAGAAATAGACTGCGTCATTAGATCTCAAAGTCGTTACCTAATATTTATTTTGGAAAAATTAGGAAACCCATGACTCGTGCCAAGGCCACTGTTCGTCGTAACTAAAGATGTTTGGCTTGGAACCTTAGATATGAGAGGGGAAGGTCAATAATGAGCACCCCCGCTCACTCGATCAAAGATCGTCCTCTACTAAACCATGATATGAATTTTATTTACTTTATATGTTCATATATCAATTATTTAATAAATCCTAAAATTTATTATGTGAAGCATACAAGTATAAGCTATGTCATTTATTTTGGAATAATTTGATTTCATGTAGTTTTGAAAGAGTTTTGGAGATGTATAACCCAAATAAATTGAGTTTACAATCATGAAAATCAACACTATTCCAAATTAAGCGACACAATCTCTATCCACTGGCATTCATACAGTTATATGAAGTAAGCAAATAGCCACATGGTAGGATGCTTAAATATAATAAGAAAAACGCACACAAATGGTATGCTAAAGCATAAAAACTTACATATTTATCGACGTCTCTCGAACAGCTACAAAACAAAGTTAATAAAACATGCATGATCTTATATACAAAATTCTAATGCAATTCACTCAAGAGATGCAACTAAAGATTCGGCTTCTAAGATATGACATGTAAATCATTTCAAAACATAAGGTAGCACACATAATCACAAAGGAATTGATTAAATCCACAACTGCAAACTTAGCCGAATCAAGATGCATGAAACATGGATAAAGAAAGCCAAAATATGATGTGTATTCACACATAAAGAAAGCAAGTAAAAGAACGGGATAGAAAGAAGCGGGACGGGGGAATTATTACAACATTTTAAATATTACAAATTCGAAGGAGATGAATAAATATTACAACATAATATATAATAAAAAAATCCTCACAAACACTCAAAATGAAATAAACATGATAAAATAGCAGCTTCAAGCGCCTCAAAGACCATCAGAGGTTGTCGAAAGGCTGCCCAATTTTGCCTAGAGGTTGTAGGCATGGTTATGAAGGTTGCAAGCACGATGGTGTATTTTTAGGTGGCTACCCTGCCAACTAACGGGTTGGGTAGCTCGATAGGCTCGGCCAAATTCTGTTTTCTTAGATTTCAACAATAATATCTATAGGAGTCTCAACTCACCACTTTCAATTAGATTACAACAATATGTAATATGACAAGAAATCAAAGCAAAAGAGCAAAATAAGTTGAAATAAAAAGACAATGGGTTCAATATGACGTCTAATTGAACCCAACTCAATTTTATTATCTTGTGCCCTTTTTAGTCCAATTTTATTAGCCCTTTTAATTACCTTGCCATTCTTTAGTCATTTTAGTCCAAAAATGAGAGTTATGTCCACTAAAATAAGAAAAGCATCAAACAAGGAGTTGTTCTTGGCATGAGAGAGAGGTAATGCCCTGGTAATGAACCTCCGAAAAGATTAAACCATTCAGCATGGAAGGTATCTTTCTCATGCTAAAAACAACATACATGGGACTTTAATTCACCACTTTAATTTAGATTACGACAGTATAAAATATAACAATAAATCAAAGCAAAAGAGTAAAATAGATAAGAAATGCAAGAAAATAAAAGGTTTGTGAAACTCACTTTCCAAGGAAATGATGAACTTCTTAGTTCTCAAACTTCCTTTTGATCATCCTTAAGTATAGGAAGCGTGTTCTCAAATCCTCAATTCGAAATTATGGAGTTTATAGTATGAAAAGTGGCTGACTCTCTAGTTTTTCTCACTTTCAATTACTAAACACTCTTCCTTATGATCAAGGCAATTGATCTTTGGCTATATCAGAATTTTTGGAGTGATTTTGGTGTATGGAAATGAGGAATTTAAGTAACTATGGAAGCTTAGAAGTGTTTTGGCTCAAGTTTGAAATGGTTAAGGCTTCTCTCTTTTCTCTTTGACTCTTTCTAACTCTCTCTTCAATCAAATTTATTTTTGTTTTTGTTTTGCCCCCCTGAAATCTCTTCATTTGATTGCTTTATATAGGCAACAAATAGATGATATAATAATATAAATCTATATAATATATATCTATATATAATATAATAATATAAAGTATATAAAGATTATATATATATATTTATATATGTTTGCTGAGGTTAATGTCGGCAGCCGAGGGCTGACCAACATCAATATATTTTTTTATTATTTTTCGTTTATTATATAATATAATATAATATATAAAATATATAATTTACATAAACTACTAAACATATAATATAATAATATTAAACACATATTTTAATATTATAAAATTTTTTATTATTTTCTTTTATATATATAGAATATATAATTTATACCAATTTATATAAAAACACCAAAAATATGAACAAACACATAAAATTATGTAAAATTACAAAAATACTAAACGAATGAAATATTTAGTATTTTAAAACAATTTGGCCATAATGGTGAAGGTTGGGATTAAAGTTCAAATTCCATCTCTCTTATTGAGGTTCTATGAGAAACACATTCTAATTGTCATCATTGGGTAATCAAAAGAAAGCGCCCAAGTCTTAGGGCCGGTCAAAATGGGGTGTCTATAGTTGCCCCTCTTTGATGGAACTTGAAGTCATTTCATGACGTGAGTGAATGTCAAAGCCCGAAGACGACCCTTTTGACAAGGCTGTAAGACTTGGGCGAACAAACAAATGTGCAAAAGCAAGTGGTTGAACCAGAAGGTTGCTTACGTATCCCATTGCAAGGAATCAAACCAACGTAGTTCAAGGGTAAGATGCTGATGATATGTAGGAAGATTTTGAGAACTGGACTTATACGCTACGCGAAGCTGATTATTTTTGAAAACTTATGATCATACAATGAACAATGTGATAACATGAATGAAAAGCTTAAATCAAAACAAAAAGCAAGTCATGTCTCACACGGAAAGAAGTAAGAATAACAAGACGGTGCAACCAATTAGAAACATCTCCTTACGTTGCGTACGGAAAGAGAGAGAAGACCTCAACCAAGAGAAATCAACAACCTAACGTGTCTCACGCAAAAGGAGGAAAGATGGTGTAAATATCAGGCGCACCTGATGTTTTTAAACGAGTAGAACAACAACCTAACGCGTCTTACACGAAATGAGGAATGATGGTGTAAACACCAGGCGTACCTGATGTTTTTAACCGAGTAGAACAACAACCTAACGTGTCTCACACGAAAGGAGGAAGGATGGTGTAAACATCAGGTGCACTGGATGTTTTTAACCAAGTAAATCAACTACTTAACACGTCTTACGTGAAAGGAGGAAAATGTGAACAAATCCAAACTCGTCTCACGCAAGAGAAGAAATAGTGAACGAATCCAAACGCATCTCACGCGAGAGAAGAAATAGTGAACAAATCCACACGCGTCTCACGCGAGAGGAGAAATAGTGAACAAATCCAAACGTGTCTCACGCGAGAGGAGAAATAGTGGTGTAACCTACAGATGTTCCTAGCTGTATTTCATACGGAAAGGGAGAAGGTTCTTAACGTATTTCATACGGAGAGAGGGAAGGTTTTAACCAGGTAAACTTCTCATCCTAATATGTTTCATATGAACGGAGCAAAGGTAAATTCGAAGTCCAAACGCATCTCATCACGCAAGTGGAAGAAGGAATGGTAGAATGACAAGGGGTCACCTTTACATGTTGAAGCCACTGAAGCCGTTTTTCTTCATGATCATATTCACAACTTTCCCTATTCTCCAATGGGGTGACAGACTAAGTTGATTTAGTATCCAGAATTGAGGCGTATACACGCTACCTCAACCTATGGGGCTACCATACAGATTTCAAGCCGGGGATACACCCCTAAGTATTTAAACCAGACTTTAGTCTCAGAAATTCCAAATCTTGGTGTTCTAGGCATCGCCATTCGAACTCTAGTTTCCACCATCGCAATTGGTCTCTTAGGAACTCATTGCAAACACAAGCAGGTGGCTATACCAGACCACTACTTGAAGTCGTTCGGGCTTGACAAACACCAAAGGAATTGCACCTCTAGAGGATTTAAGGTCTCCTAGACCGCAGGAGTGCACAAGATAGTGCGATGCACAAGATAGCGCGATTGAATTAAACTACACAAGATAGTGCGATGAGCAAAATAGTGGGATTGACTTGGAGTACACAAGATAGTGCGATGCGCAAGATAGCGCGACTGAATTGGAGTTGTGCAGTAGATGCTCGAAGTGAGATTAATTTGCGATAGATGCACAGAATAAAATGAGGAATTGTAAGTTCAAACCAAATACCACATACATATACCATATACAGACAAAATACATACAGATATGTACATACGATATACATATATACATATACAGACAAAATACACACAGATATGCATGGACATATACACAAACATATAAGGATATCTACACAAATATATACAGTATATGACAGCGTGCGTACGCAAAACACACAAAAAGAAAGGAAAAACATAAAATGCAAGAACACGGGGGTTTGACCCTTTAATCTTAAGTCCTCAACCACTGAGTCAAACCACTGAATCAAGCCACCATTGTGACAAAAAAATGCAAACAAATATATATAATATGTAGGTATACGAGACATATATACATAAAACCAAAACTAAACAAAAGAAACACTCGTTGCTATGGGAGGTCGAACCTCTGACCTCAAGCTTAGGCTTTCAATCCTTAGCCACTGAGCCGAACCACTGAGCCCAAGCCACTCTTGTGACCAAATATTCAAACAAATATATATAATACATAAATGTACAATACATATACACACACATATATATACAACTCTCCCGCCTCTCCTTTTGTTTTTGTCTCACTCTCTCTTCCTTCATCTTCTTCGAGCGTTGTGTTTGGCGCGCGATTTCAACAATCGTGGCGCTTGACCGACAGGATATCCAATCCTACCCTGATTGTCAATGATCGTTTCGGCCTTTCTCCCTCTTTGTCTTTTTCTTCGCTTTCTTCTTAAGTTGAGGCCTGCGAGAGAGAAAGGCATAACAAAAGCCTGCGAACTTTCTCTGCTACCACTTTGCAACCTCTTTCTTTTGCATTATTCTTCTCTGCCATGGCTTCTTCACATAGTTTTCTCACTCTTTTTTCCAGACCTGAACGAGTCCACAATAGAGATGACCGATTCTGACTCCTTTGAACCTCAACTGCGAACTCCTCATCCTTCTCCTGTTTTCAGCTTTCCAGCGATTTCAGTTGAGTAAATAATGGCGGCACAATCTAACATCGAAGCAAACTCGTATACGCTGAGGTCATGTGTGGAGACCGTGACTGCAGTCTCTAACTTGTCCCGTCGACTGCAGAACAGGACGTGCGAGGTACATCAATTAAATGCACAACTCTCCCTCCTCCAACATATGTACAAAGACGCTCGAGTAGAAATTAGTGCACTGAAAAAGCAGAGCAAAGAGCTGAAACGATAGGCCACCTCCGTGGCTCGATTCGGAGTTTCTTCGCACAACTAATTTGATGGCCGGCGAGGAATAATCTCCTTCGGAAGCTCTGCCAAGGCCGAGGCAGAGTCTTCAAGAGCTTCGAAGGAGTAAAGATGAAGTGAGGTAGTTGATGGTAAAGTCAGGCAACGAAGTTGTGTGCAAATGAAGCCAGTTGTAATCTTCGTCGCCGGGCTGCTGTCGGAGAAGAAAGAAGAAAAAGATCCCTCTCTCTTCTTTTTTTTTTTATTGTATTTTCTATTTTTCTGGGTTTGTTTTTTGTGTTTTATACAACTTTGATCGGGGTTGATCCCTGGCATTAATAAAACAAGTTTGTTCTGCAAATCTGGATGGCATGAATGGCACAATACTGAACATAAAAATCATTTTACTTTGAATTTTGTACTTGAAAATGGCTACATTTTAGTGAATTCTGAACTAAATATTGAGCCTATCACTGACCAAAACACAAAACACAATTTAATAAAATAAAAATGAAGCAAAAACCATCCCAAAACACACCCCTTTGTGCTTGTCGGAGCAAAATGAACGCAAAACAAAGTAACACCGGTCGACCGCCAGACGGAAAAGCGTCGCCGCCAACAACTACTGTGCATTTTCTGGCGATTGCTTGATTAAGGTGATGGTATGGGTAAAGGACAGAAAACCTGACTCAACTGTGTCCCTAGTTCATCACTTTGCCTTTTTTTGTTTTTTCTTTATGCTAAAGCGATTTTGATCAACATGAGAGGTACATTAGCACACTTGTTCCATTTTCTATCTTGAAATCATATGAGCCAAATTATGAGCACTAAAAATTTTATCTTTTTGGTCCAAAGAATGGTCTGAGTTTTGGAAAAATGGAATAATTTTTAAGAAAATCAGTCAACTTCATTAAAAGTCCTCAAAATCTTTTTTCGCAAATGACCATTACTCAATCAACATGAAATCAACTCTTAAGATCTGCAACTGAATTCGTCTTGCGACTGAACTCATCATGAAGGAGAAATAGGACAACTGAATCAAATGGGGACGAGCCAATCAAATATGGATAGCTGAGTCAAATAAAGATACATCAATCAAACATGGACGAGATGAGTGAGTTGAAAAATGATTAAAGCCAAACTTCAAGATGAAGCTGCCTACGTATCCCAAAGATAGGAATCAGGCCATATGTAGTTTCGGTTAAAGTTCACTCAGGTATTGACACTCTCTTTTTGTGTTCTAACTTTTGCCAAAGCCGCCTTTTCGGGTTTTCAACCTTGCGAGCTTTTCATTTTTTATTTTTATTTTTTATTTTTTATTTTTTTATTTTTTGTTTTTCTGTTCTAACTTTTGCCTGGGTTGCCCTTTTGGGTTTTTAGCCCAGCGAGCCTCTCAAGGGTAGTATTTCTTCAGCTTGTCCATATTGATTGGTTGTGAGAACTCCAAACCATCCAAATCCATGAGAATAACTGCTCTTCCTGATCAAATTGATTTAATGATGTAGGGACTCGTCCAATTGGGTCTAAACTTGCCCCTAGGGTCGTGAATAGGAGCTCGGTTGTCTTTCAACACTATGTTCCTTTCCTTCAAATTCCTAAATCTAACCTTTTTGTTGAATGCTCTGGCAATCTTGCGTTGATACACCTGAATATGGTATAACGCCTTCAATCTTCGCTCATCAAGTAGTATTAGTTCCTCAAAACGGTTTTGTTGCCAATCAACTTTTGTTATCTGACATTTAGCCATAATCCTTAATAAAGGCACTTCCAACTCAATCGGCAAAACAACCTCAATTCCATATACTAAAGAGTAAGGGGTTGCCCCTGTAGACGTTCGGATTGATGTCATGTATCTCCAAAGTGCAAAAGGCAACTTATCTGGTCAATCTCTATAAGTTTCTACCATCTTACACAGAATGGTCTTGATGTTCTTATTTGCAACTTCAATGGCTCCATTGGTTTGTGGCCTGTAAGTTGATGACTTATGAAAAGCCACGTTATACTTCTCAAGTAGAATTGCCACTTCTCCTTTGAAATGTGAGCCATTGTCTGAAATTAATTCGTTTGGCACCCCGTACCTACAGATAATGTTGTTCCTGATCAATTTGGTCACGTGCGATGCTTTCAACACTGAATACAACTATGCTTCAACCCACTTGGTAAAATAGTCAATGGCAACCAAGATGAACTGATGCCCATTTGAACCTTTCGGTGTGACTGCCCCGATGATATTTATGCCCTAGACTGAAAAAGGCCAAGGCGAAGTCATATTGTAGAGTTTTGATGGCGGAATGTTCATGGGATTGGCATGGATTTGACATTTGTGGCATCGCCTAACAAAGTTGATACAATCATTCTCCATGGTTAACTAGTAGTATCCTTGTCTAAGAATTTTTTCCGGCTAGCATTATACCGTTCATATGGGCTCCACACTCTCCTCCATGGATGGCTTCCATGATACGCTTTGCCTCTTCTTCCTCTACACATAGCTTGTGCATTCCCAAATGCCCTCTCTTGTATAACTTATCTCCACAAATGACGAACTGAGTGGCCAGACGTTGTATCCCCCTTTTGTCTTTGATGTTTGCCCCTTGTGGATATGTACCACTTTCCAGAAAATTCCAAATATCAAAGTACCAAGGGTTTTCATCTTGAACTTCTTTCGTTGCAGCTATCATTTCATATGCGGGGGCGTACCTTTGTTCTATAAGGATCGGGCGCATCTTGATCCCAACTGGTATATCTATCATTGATGCCAGGGTTGCCAACGTATTAGCAAATCGGTTGTTCTCTCTTACCAGGTTTGTAAAAGTCAGTTTTTTGAACCTCGTGATCAACATGTCCAAGGTCTGATGGTAGACTTTCATTTTTTCCTCTTTAACTTTCCAATCTCCATTGGCTTGAGAGACGACCAAGTTCAAGTCCCCAATCACATCCAACCTTATTGCCCTTAGTTCCAAGGCTGCTTCCAATCCAACAATGCACGCCTCATACTCTGCTTGGTTGTTGGATACCCTGAATCGGAGTTTGAAAGCTAAAAGAATATGGGAATCATCTGGCGCTATGAGCAACATGCCTATCCCATAGCCAAATTGATTGGACGCTCCATCAAAGTACAACTTCCAAGTATCTTCTTCCATCTGCATGACCTCTTCATTTGGGAATGAGTACTACACATCTTTTCCTCTTTCAATTGGGTGATCAGCCAAAAATTCTGCCATGGCCCTTCCTTTGACATATTTACGAGTGACATACTTAAAGTCAAATTCGGAGAGCAAAAACAACCAACGAGCTAGCCTATCGGTAAGTGCTGGTTTCTCAAAGAGATATTTGATTGGGTCTAATCTTGAAATCAGAATTACCGAGTGAGCTAATAAGTAGTGTCTCAACTTCCTGGTGGCCCATACCAAAGCTAAGCAAGCTTTTTCCAAAGGAGTATAACGGGTCTCATATTCTAGCATCTTTTTACTTAAATAGTAGATGGCCTTCTCTACTTTCTCATCTGACTCTTGTGCAAGCATACATCCCATGGTTGATTCAGTCACTGATAAATACAAAATCAACGGTTTCCCTGGCTCGGGTGGCGATAACACAGGTGGATTCTGCAAATATTGCTTAACTTGCTCGAAAGCGAACTGACACCGATCATCCTGTTGAAACTTTTTCCCTTTCTTTAACAGACCAAATAGCGGTTCGCAAGTTAAAGTTAATTTTGAAATAAACCTCCTTATGAATTGCAACTTTCCCAAAAAGCCCCGCACCTCCTTTTCGGTCATTGGTGGTACGTTTCTAAGATGGCTTTAATTTTAGATGGATCAACTTTGATTCCTCATTGTGTGATCAGAAATCCCAACATCTTGCTCGCAGTTACCCCAAAGGTGCACTTATGTAGATTCAGCCTTAGCCTAAATTCCCTAATTCTCTCAAAGAATTTCTTCAATGCAGTGTAATGGCTTTCCCAATCTTTGGACTTGACAATCATGTCATCTACATACACCTCAACTTCTTTATGGATCATATCATGCAAAAGAGTGGTAGCAGCTCTCTAATAAGTGGCCCCGGCATTCTTCAAACTGAATGACATAACCCTGTAGCAGTATGTCTCTTATGGTGTGGTAAATGCTGTCTTTTCTCTGTCCTCTAAAACCATAAGGATCTGGTTATACCTTGAAAAACCATCCATGAATGATAGTAAGGCATGCCCTACAGTGAAGTCTACCAATTCGTCAATATGTGGCAATGGGAAATCATCCTTCAGACTAGCCTTATTCAAATCCCGGAAGTCAACACAAACTCAGATTCTACCATCTTTCTTCGGAACTGGCACAATATTGGCTAACCAAGTAGGATATTCTGATATGAACAAAAACCTAGCATTGATTTGCTTGGTAACCTCTTCTTTAATTTTCAAGGCCCAATTCGGACGAATTCTACGAAGCTTCGGTTTGACAAGTTGGGCTCAGGGTCGAGAGGGATCCTATGTTGTACAATCTCAGGGTCAATTATTGGCATGTCTTCGTAGGACCATGCAAAGACATCTTTGAATTCTATTAATAAAGCAACTAATTGTTCACGTTCCTCTGAAGACAATGTAGAACCAATTTGGGTCAAGCGAGGATCTTTTTCAGTACCCACATTTACAGAAACAATTTCATCTACTAATGGCTTAGCACGCATTTCTTCCTCCCAGTCAATTAAAGTTGTCAAAGCCCAAGGAATTTCTTCTTCTTCGTTTTTATCAAGATCTTGAAAATTTTGGTCAATGTTATGAACTATGGGCACAGAAAAGTAAGCAGAAATCACATCTTCATTCAAAGCCTTAGGCTCACAAGTTACAACAGACTCAAAAGAGAAAGAAAAAGAAGACTCAGACATTTTAGACAAACTTAAATCTGCCTCCAACCCCATAGGTCCACTGGACTCAGACTCAATAGCCAATTCAGAATTCCCAATACAACTACTTTCAAAATGTCAATTTATTTGTGAGCCATTCATTGCATCCATGATGAAGCTTGAACAGTCAGTAGGTATCTCTTCTTCTATCGCGACAATGGTCATATCCCCCAAATTCATCGGTTCAGCGCTAGTATGTGATTTTGTCAGTAAATCAGCCAGTGTTAGACCCAGGACTTTCTCTGTGCTGCTTTCCGAGTTGATTTCTCTGTCTTGTCTAATGTCGTTGCTAGGATCTACCCACTCCTTGCCACTATCAGAGAGTTGATGATCGAAGAAGATCTCAAACCCAGGGTATCTCTTCTTCTCCACTTGATCAAACCAAGGCTCAGGAAAACCATAGAAAGGAAAGTCTTCTCCTCGGCGGACAAAGCGTCCGTTTAAGGTCCCATGAATTGGCTTATGAACCAACTCCAACTGCTGCCCGGTTCTCTTGGCTTTGATCCTCTCCCTGATCTCTTCAGTTTTCATTTTCCAGTCATCAGCCGTAGGTGCATACCTTAATCCAAATGCATGTGGGTTATGAGGTACTTCACTGGCTGTCGTAATACCTTTCCTACCACGTCGTCCCAATCCTATCCCTGGAATGTGACCTAGTTTACTCATGAAATAGATTGATTGGGCATTGACGTATACACCGTCGTCTTCTGCCATGAGAGTTTGAACTAGCTGGGCCTCTGCCGATGTAAAACCTGATAGGAACACATCCTCTTCCCCATGCTGTATTTCTAGTCGTGGTGTTGTGACTTCTGGAGGATGCAGAATGGATGAATTTCTGAAGACAGTGGCAAATCCTCCGCCATATGGGTACTTTACCAATTGATGCAATGTGAAGGATACAACTTTCATTTGATGAAGCCAGGGCCTTTCCAATAGCAAGTTGAATGTTGCAAGAACATCCATGACATGAAATTCAACTTCGTGCTCAGATGGGCCCACTGTTATTTGTACTTTGATTGCCTCTATCACTTCTCGACTAGTATTATCATAGGCCTCAATTGAGTAATGGGCGTGAAATCTGTCGGCTTTAGCCCGATTGCATAAGCAGTGCATATAGGGCAAACATTGATGGTTGATCCGGTGTCAATCAGAATAATCGGGATCTATTTCTTTCTGCATTCCAGTGATACGTATAGAGGCTTATTATGTCCTGATCCTTCTTGTGGCAACTCTTTGTTAGCAAAAGTTATTGCTGGGATGGTTTCTCTCGGGGCTGATTAATAATACTAAATGCTCGGGAGTGGTGTCAATTGACAGCCTAGCTTTGCTCAACATTAACAACATTGCTTATCGATGTTCTCGGGAAGCCATGAGAAGACCCCAAATAGAAATGTTTGCTTGGATCTTTTTCAGTTGTTTTAGAACCAGGTCTTCTTCTACCTCTTTCTCTTTTTCTTTCTCTTTCTCTTTCCCTACCTCTTTATATTTGCCAGAGGGCTCTCATTGGTCTAGATGTGAAGGCTTGAAGTAGCGCCCACTCCTAATCAAATGATTAATTTCATCTGTATACCAAGTCTCATCCGACACATGGTTTACCCATTCATCATCAATGTGGGCAAGCTGTAGGTCATTATCATCCCACCATGCGCCTTCATTGACTGAAAGAAAATTATCTAACGCTTCTTGAATCATTCCAATAGTATGCTCTGAATGGCTTTTTGGTCTTTCTTCTTTTCCTTTGGAACTCTTTCCTTTACCACATTCAATAGGGTTTCTGAAATCAAGTCTTAGTTCATCTCCTTTTCTTTCAGTTTTCTCATCAGAAGCTTCGTCACCGCTTAACCAACCGTGACTGTAATTCTTCGATTCCCACTATTCCATTTGCACATTCCCAAGATCTAATTCTTCAAAGAAATGAAGATTAGCCAAGTCCTCATCTAGGTCGGCCAAATCATCCAACCCCTGCTCAAGTAAATCCTCTCTAACAACATTGATAGAAAATGAGTCAGGCAGATCAACCTCAAGCTTTAGTTAACTACTGGGAGCAATATACTGGCTAGGATCATACTTTTTCTCTGATAGTTTGCCATCCTCAAGCATAGGTACTACCACCATAAGGTTTTTGGGTTTTGGCTGGGTTGGAGGTGCATCCATCATGCATAACTCAGTGCCTTCAGGAATATATACCTCAGGTTTTGGTAAATGGGTAGGTGTGATATAGATATTGGGGTTAAAGGTGGATGAAAGTGTATGGATGAGGTTAAGATGAAGAGATGGTGGAATTCTGTCATGGGATGGCAACGGGTTGGTAGTGATGTTGGGTTTTGGTGATTGTGGGAGATATATGACTTTATTGTCTATGAGATCTTGGATCTCATGACGGAGACGAAAGCAACGGTCTGTGTCATGTCCTGGTTGTTGGTGGAAAGCACAGTGTTTGGTAGGGTCATGTCTGGCTAGGAGAGGTTCGGGAAGAGGTCGGGGGTCCAAAGGCTTCAAATACCCTCGTTTTGTCAAGATGTTCATTGCTTTAGAGAGTGACATATATAGAGGGGTGAATGTTCTGCTTGGGACTTGGGTTGTGTTTTGCGGGCCAGTATGAGCAAAGGGATCGGCTATTTTAGTGGTGGTGGCAACCAAGTTGAGTTCAGAGGGCTTCACAGCTATGCTACCACTGGTGGTAACATTGGAACTGCGACCAAAAGGCTTTCGAACAGGTTCCTTATCCTCCACATTAATTTCCTATTTGATGGCATCTTCTATCTGGACCACTATCTCATTTAAGTCATTAAAAGTGAAGAGAGGGAGGACTATCATTTTTTGTAACATCTTTCCATGCAGATTTCTGACTATCATACAGATTTGGTCTTTTTCAAGTGGCCTGTTGGTCATCATTGCTGCTTTTGCCCTTAATCTGGTGATAAAGGCCACGAAACTTTCATTGGGCTCTTGACGGGTGGCCTCTAATTCCCGAGTAGTCACTTCAATCTGGGTGTTATAAGCATACTGGGTGATAAAGGCCCCGGCCAACTCTTCCCAACTTTGTTTTACCGAGTCCTCTAACTTGGCATACTAGATAGTAGCCACTCCTGACAAAGTTTGTCCCAATAAAAAGAGCTTTTGTGGACGAGTTAGACCCATAGGCTTTAAGACATCAGAGAATAGGCGAATGTGCACCATTGGGTCGCCGGAGCCATCAAACCTATCAATGTGTGGCATTTTGAACCGTTTAGGCAACTTCACAATTGTCTCAGCGTACTCGTCTTCGATCTCCAGGATTGAATTGACTCATTGAGCCTTTTTGAAAAGTTTTTCCAACTTGGCCAGCTTCAACATTGTTGAGTCAGACTTCCGTGTCAGTGGGGATGAAGCCCTCCTACTGGTTGTGGAAGAGAAAATGATCCTCCAGAAGTTTGTGCAGAAACCCTCAAATCTTCTGGTGAGTTAAGTTCGGGAAACTCGTCAGTTGGTGGAGGTGGAGGTGGAGGTGGAACTGGATGAGTCACCGGAGGTAGTTGAGAAATGGACGCCCTAGATGAGTGTTGCAATTCAACAAGAGTATTGCCTTAAGCGGCAAGAGTAGTGCATTGGGCAGCAACCGTAGTAGTAACGATATCCATGCTCCGTTGAAGGGCTAATAGCATGTCTGCTATATTTTTTAGAATCTGAGCCATCATTGATTCTGGTGAGTTTAGTGGTGATGATCTAACAGGTAAAGAATGGGTATTCTGGATAGTTGATGAGCTTTTTGCTTTTCTTCGTGTAATCGGTGGCAAAGAAACTAACACTGGTTGACCCTGAACCAAATCTGCACTTTTGTAAAGTCTACCAACACAAGTCCACAGAACTTGGGGGATATTAAACCTTTCGGAAGCTTTAGTGCTCAACTACCTTGTTGAAACAAAACAGGGACCCCTAATCAAAATTTCATTAGCATTCCAGCTCAACTGATTATTGCTAACTCATGTTGAAAACTGAACTCAACCCCCCAAACTGAAATGACTGAACCACTCATCTGAATTTGAGAATTCCCATACATTGCACATAACACATAGCAGGAAAGAGAACAAACACCCCTATAGGGGCTAGGGTTACCCTGTCCTCACTTTGAAATGATCTAGGGTTTCACTATTCAAACAAGCAGCATCATACATCTTAGAAATGGGACAGCATCCTGTCCTAATTTTGGAAGGTACTATAGCTCATTATGTGCACAAGGTTAGCTCTACTCTAGGGGTTGAAGTCAAGGTGACGTTACCAAAGAGTCCTTTGGGTCATAACTAATAAAGATCCCAGGAAATCAGAAAAGTTAAATAGTCTCTCTTCGAAGTCTGAGAACCTTAAATAGCAACACTAAATAGCAGCGCTACATAGCAGAGCTACTTTTTTGACAGATCTCAAAAGGTTACAACATGAGGGCTCTAAGGTATCATAAAGATAGGTGTAGTGTCACAAAAAACTTGTCTATGCTCCCATCAGTATCTGGGCAACACAAGAACTTTAAGTACACCAATGCATGCCATACAATAAACATATAATTGAAAATAAAAGTCATATCATGGAGTTCGAGTCAAGGTTTCATAAAATCCCCAACAGAGTCGCCAGGAACTGTAACATGCCTAGGGGGTACCTGCGCGCGTTAAACAGTTCAGACTCCCGATATCTCTTTGATCTAGTCTCACGAGTGCAATGTGAAACATAGATAAAAGTCCAGATTTGGCAACTTTTAGAAAATCCATTTTATTGCAAAACCTTTTGTCAGAAAGGGACTGCGTCATCAGAGCTTAAAGTCGCCACCTAATATTTATTTTGGGAAAATTAGGAAACCCATGACTCGTGCCAAGGCAACTGTCAAGCCCCAAACCCGCCCCGAGAGGTTTGGTGACGAGACCGGCCAGTAATCCTAGATTACCACAGGCCTTACTGTACATAACATAAATAAAAGCAAGCTCATGAAGCAAAAAATGTAATACTAATAGTCCAAAGAGCTGTGCATTAATATGAACAAATATTTACATACCAAAATGTTAATTTACCCACCAACTATACATAACATGTATCAAAAGTCCTTATACAAAACATATAGGCACATGCCACAATACATAACAAAACAAGCTCACTATACGGCCTTCCAGGCCTAGCCCAACTCGGGGCATGCAAAATTCTAGTAGGCTCTCAAAACGGCGGCTCGGTGCAAGACTCCGCCTAGGCTTGACTCCCCGGCTGCTCGCCTATAAATACATATACAGGGGTGAGCTAAAGCCCAGCAAGTAACATTAACGTAAAGGGTTAGTGAACGAATCCCACATATCATATATCCGTGAAACAAATCATCAAAGACATAATCAATTCGTATCAGAACATAATAATGGCATACTCCGCAGAATATATCGAACATATCCCATAATAGAACGTCTTCCGACTAGAGTAATCAGTTCCGGATACTGATTAAACACATATCGTCACAATGAAGTGACTCACGAGATCTCGTAAACTAGTCATGGACCCGTATTTTCATGCCGTCCCCCATGACTTGGGACTATCTATGGATGCCATAATAGATTTGCAAATAAGGATATTCGTTCACAGAATCAAAATCACATTTCAAAAACATAACTTGACGTATCACATTTGAAACATACTTTATAAGAACATAACTTTACAGAAATGTTACTTACAGTGGTTTTCCAGAACCGGTTGTACGGTCTTCGTGTTTTGACCTGCAAATGTCAACATGATAACACAAATCCTTAACACATATCATCATCAGATCAAGTTCACATATCCTCTTAATGATGTTTCAATCTCATAACTTCATTATCATGACTTCATTAAGCCTCAAGAATGCTAAAAATGCAATGAGGGTGCCAAAATCATGCATTAATACACTTTTGAAAATCTTACAGCAGGTCCCCGGCGTAAAACCCGCCGAGCGGTAAACTGTAAGAAAATACTGGATGTGCGAAATCTCCGCTCGAGCGTCCAACCCTCCGCTCGAGCGGACTATGAAAATCTGGGTAGAAAAACTAGTCCATTTCTGCAAAACCGTGGGCTCCATTTTTACCAAAACCAACTTCCAATTTTATGAAACAAGGCCCAAAACACTAGAAAAACAACTTGATTTAAGCTTTAAAACCAAACCCATGTGAATTACATAAATAATCAAACTTGAGTTAAAATAGAAAACCATGTGTTAAAACATAAATTCATGATATAATGCCAAATATGCTCATAGATGTTCCATAGGGTAAAACACCACATAACCATCAATTATCCATAATTTTCCTTTCATTCCATTTCCTTACCATGAGATCATGAAGAAATCAACCTTACTTCAAGAAATTAGAGAGAAATTCTTACCTTGATTGCTTAATTGGAGAGGGTAGGCTTAATTTCCCCTTTCTTTCCTCTTCTTTCCCCTTGCTTCCTCTCTCCCACGAATTCTCTCTCCCTCTCTCCTTTCCAAGATATTTTCTTTTCTTTTATTTTTGAGTCCACAATGGTCAACATACCCTTTATCCTTATCTATATAATATTGTGCCATAAACTCAAGCCAAACGGAGCTTAACGAATCAGACGAAATTCAGTCCTCAAATTATCTTCTCAGACAGTTCTAAAAATTCCCGATATCACATAGACGTGTTCAATTCCATTTTCTGAATCCATTACGGTCATCAATTTCAGTCCCGAATTTATAATTCCAACAGATATGTTTCCAATTCCAACAGATAATTCCCAATTAATTCATATAAATACATGATTAATTACCGATAATTATGACGTATATTTCGGGGTCATTACAGCAACTGTTCGTCGTAACCAAAGATGCTTGGCTCGAAACCTTAGGTATGAGAGGGAAAGGTCAATAAAGAGCACCCACGCTCACCCGATCAAAGATTGGCCTCTACTAAACCATGATATGAATTTTATTTACTTTATATGTTCATATTTCAATTATTTAATAAATCTTAAAATTTACTATGTGAAGCATACAAGTATAGACTATGTCATTTATTTTGGAATAATTTGATTTCATATAGTTTTAAAAGAGTTTTGGAGATGTACAACCCAAATAAATTGAGTTTACAAGCATGAAAATCAACATTATTCCAAATTAAGCGGCACAACCTCCATCCACTGGCATTTATACAGTTATATCAAGTAAGCAAGTAGTCACATGGTAGGATGCTTAAACATAATAAGAAAAACGCACACAAACGGGATGCTAAAGCATAAAAACTTACATATTTATTGACCTCCCTCAAACAGTTACAAAACAAAATTAATAAAACATGCATGATCTTATATACAAAATCCTAATGCAATTCACTCATGAGATGCAACTAAAGATTCGGTTTCTAAGATATGACATGTGAATCATCTTAAAACATGAGGTAGCGCACATAATTACGTAGGAATTGATTAAATCCACAAATGCAAACTTAGCCGAATCAAGATGCATGAAACATGGATGCAAAGCACGGATAAAGAAAGCCAAAATATGATGCGTATTCACACATAAAGAAAGCAAGTAAAAGAACGGGATAGAAAGAAGCGGGGCGGGGAAATTATTACAACATTTTAAATATTACAATCTAAAGGAGATGAATAAATATTACAACATAATAATAATAAAAAAATCTCACAAACACTCAAAATGAAATAAACATGATAAAATAGTAGTTTCAAGCACTTCAAAGACCATCGGAGGTTGTCGGAAGGCTGCTCGATTTTTCTTAAAGGTTGCAGGCACGGTTATGAAGGTTGTAGGCGCGATGGTGTATTTTTAGGTGGCTACCCTGCCAACTAACGGGCTGGGTAGCTTGATAGGCTCGGCCAAATTTTGTTTTCTTAGATTTCAACAATAATATCTATGGGAGTCTCAACTCACCACTTTCAGTTAGATTACAACAATATGTAATATGACAAGAAATCAAAGCAAAAGAGCAAAATAAGTTGAAATAAAAAGACAATGGGTTTAATATGACGTCTGATTGAACCCAACTCAATTTTATTATCTTGTGCCTTTTTTAGTCCAATTTTATTAGCCCTTTTAATTACCTTGCCATTCTTTAGTCATTTTAATCCAAAAATGAGAGTTATGTCCACTAAAATAAGAAAAGCGTTAAACAAGTTGTTGTTCTTGGCATGAGAGAGAGGCAATACCCTGGTAATGAACCTCCGAAGAGATTAAACCATTCAGCATGGAAGGTCTCTTTCTCGTGCTAAAAACAACATATATGAGACTTCAATTCACCACTTTTAATTAGATTACGACAGTATAAAATATAACAAAAAATCAAAGCAAAAAAGCAAAATAGATAAGAAATGCAAGAAAATGAAAGGTTTGTGAAACTCACTTTCCAAGGAAATGATGAACTTCTTAGTTCTCAAACTTCTTTTTGATCATCCTCAAGTGTAGGAAGTGTGCTTTCAAATCCTCAATTCGAAATTATGGAGTTTATGGTATGAAAAGTGGCTAACTCTCCAGTTTTTCTCACTTTTAATTACTAAACACTCTTCCTTATGATCAAGGCAATTGATCTTTGGCTATATCAGAATTTTTGGAGTGGTTTTGGTGTATGGAAATGAGGAATTTCAGTAGCTATGAAAGCTTGGAAAAGTTTTGGCTCAAGTTTGAAATGGTTAATGGTTTTTCTCTTTTCTCTCTGACTCTTTCTAACTCTCTCTTCAATCAAATTTGTTTTTGTTTTTGTTTTGCCCCCCTGAAATCTCTCCATTTGATTGCTTTATATAGGCAACAAATAGATAATATAATAATATAAATCTATATAATATATCTATATATAATATAATGATATAAAGTATATAAAGATTATATATATTTATATATGTTTGCTGAGGTTGATAATAAATTTTAGACCGACATCAATATATTTTTTTATTATTTTTCTTTTATTATATAATATAATATAATATATAAAATATCTAAAATATATAATTTACACAAAATACTAAACATATAATATAATAATATGAAACGCATATTTTAATATTATAATTTTTTTTATTATTTTCTTTTATATATATAGAATATATAATTTATACCAATTTATATAAAAACACCAAAAATATGAACAAACACATAAAATTATGCAAAATTACAAAAATACTAAACTAATAAAATATTTAGTATTTTAAAACAATTTGGCCATAATGGTGAATGTTGGGATTAAAGTTTAAATTCCATCTCTCTTATTGAGGATTCTGTGAGAAACACATTCTAATTGTCATCATCGCATAATCAAAAGAAAGCGCCCAAGTCTTAGGGCCGGTCAAAATGGCATGTCTACACCAACATCCACCAACGCCTTGTATCATTTTCTAATGTAAATGCAGCTAGTTGTATCTTTTGAGCTTCGGTTCATGGGAACACTTCAAATAATTTATCAATTCCTAAAACCCAAGCCTCGGCCTTCAATGGTTCAATTCCACCATAAAACACTGGTGGCTTCATCTTTTTAAATTCTCTAATCAAAGCAACAGTACAGGTCTTCGGCTGACACCCTAGAGCTGGAGGTGGTACATGCATTGGAGGTGGGGGTGGGAGTTGTTGTTGTTGTTGTTGTTGTTGTTGCCACTGCTATTGTTGCCTTATGGCTTTAGCCATATCTTCTATCATTCGTTCCATTCTATCCAATCTTGAGGAGGTTGCCTCGTCTAGCTCATCACCCATTTTCCTCAACATTATCTATATAAAACTTGTATTATGATAAACACAACAAATAAAACATGTCCACATGTACAAATTCAAATCATGTAATCATATAATTTTTCTCACTCTAATATTTAATTACACATAAATGCAATCCTGAAGTCTCTTCTAGACTCTTTGTAGCTTAATGGACAAGTGAGTGAGATATAACTCATGTTCTGATACCACTTTGTTAGGACTCAAACCCGCCCCTATAGGTTTAGCGTCATGACCGGCCAGTAATCATAGATTACCTACGGTCTCCATACAAAAGAATCTTTTAATATAAAGTACCGGCTTAGCGGAAGCTTGAAATGACATAGAAATTATCCATTAAGCTATGTGTATATGTAAAGAATTAGAATAATAAGCAAAGTTTGTTCCAAAAGTACATCCATCGTAGTCATACAAAAATTCATGTCTTACAAAATACAACCCCAATTATATATAAAATACAAAATCATTGAAACACACAAAAATGGGGGGTTCGACTAGCGTGGCTCTAAGCTTAGTTACTTCACTTGGAAGCTCCACAAAAGGCTGACCTGGGTAGACTCGAGACTTTCCTAACTTTGTTTCTCGGCTTGCCCACCTACATATATATATATAAATAGTGACCTAGAGCCCAATGAGTGATAACAGAATAAAGAGGTTATATGAATAGAGCTCAATAATATTGTTGAATCAAATTTTATTTCATTAACAAGATCTTTCTATATCACTTTATGTGGTACATCCATTAAGTGATAACATTCCAATAATAACAGACCATATGTCAATCAACCCAAAAGCCATGGTATTATCTCCCCCAGGCAAGGTCCTAGCCATGGTATTGTCACCCCCAGGTAAGGGCCTAGCCATGGTATTGTTAACCCCAGGCAAGGGCCTACATTCGATAGATGCCACAAAACCATTTCAAAACAGAACTTCATTTATTATAAGAAAATAACGTTTTCAATAGACCATGCTATCAATTATCAAATCATTTCAATAATTTATTCAATCAATCACAAATTCATTTTGATAGCAATAACATTTTCAAAAATAAGATAATTTGGATATATCTTTATAAAGTTATTACTCACAGAGGTTTGTGTTGTTACCAAGCCTCAAACGTCCACCTAAACAAAACACATAACCAAGCACAATTGAAATTCCATTTCAATTTAATTCAATTCTCTTTATGTGTTTCTAACTCATTCTATGATTATATGAGTCTAAATGGTACCTAAGAATACTTGAAGTGGCATGAGGATGCAAAAATGCATTTAAAAGAGTTGGTAAAATTTTGTTGAAAACAGGATATTTGCTCGAGTGTAACTTCCTTCGCACGAGCAAGGGTTCAAAAACAAAAGTGGTTGCTCGAGCGTAACTTCTGACACTTGAGCAGTCTGCAAACTTGACAAAAGCATTGGTTGCATGAAATTCTAGCTCGATGGTCGCTCGAGCGGAAGACTGAGTAAAAAGGGTTCTCACTCGAGCGCCACTTTGGTCGCTCGAGTGAACTGTAAAATTTTGCAAAACTTCTGGGAGCTTGATTTTCACGCTCGAGCGTAGCTTTCCTCGCTCGAGTGGACAACACGAATTCTGGAATTTTCAGAACTGTGTTTGAGCTTCAAGGTTGATATTCAAAGCCTCAAAACTTGTGTTTTTGGTACAAAAACTTGGAAAAGCATTATATAACATGAAAATACTTCTAATTTGAAACCATTTGTTTGAAATCATGCTTCAATTGTCCAAGTTCAAGCTTAAATTTTCAAGTTGAAACCGTGTATGTTATGGATTGAGCCTCCTTCATGTTAAAACACCACTAAGTGATATGAAATGCATGAATTCATGGATGATCTTTAAGCTCATACCTCCTGAGCTTCATGCATGTATGAATTTCAAGAAATCTTTGCTAAAAAATGAAAGATTAAGCATGCATGTGCATTATTCAACTCAAATTCATTATATCCATGGTAATTCATGCTCAATCTACACAAATTCAAACAAATGATCCCCTAACTCCATGAAGAGTTTCGATATGACTTGATTCCAAGAATTTGGCTTGAGTTTCATATCTAATGTGTGAATTCAAGTGTTGGACTAGCTCAATTCACCAAAACTCTAGCAATTTACTTCAATCTTCTCTTTCTTTTTCTAAATGTTGAACTCTCCTCCCGTCTCTTTCAATTCTCAACCAAGTGTGTGTATATGTGAGCTTATAAGCTTATTTAGAGCTATTTATATGGTGTGATTAAGTTAGCCTAATCACATATGATTAAGGTTAACTAGTTAGGCTTAATTCTAGTTAATTCAATCAGTTTATTTTAATTATTTTGATCAAAATCAAATTTCAATTAAAGTTACCATAAAATTATAAATATTCAAATTAGCCTATTGGGCTAGTCAATTTCAGTTTCTAAAGCCGTCTAGGCTCTCAATTTTTATCTCTAAATTGTCATTTTGAATAGATATTTCATATAACAACATATAGCTACAAAATTAAGCATATAATCACACAACTAAGCACACAATTATGCAATTAAACTTATTAGAATAATATAATATAATAGTCCGAAGGTCGGGATCGTCACAAGAGTCCTCCTAGGAATCACATCCTTAAGGGTAATGCTTATCTTCAAAGCATCTCCCTTACTGCTTGTCAAGTGAGATGGAACATTTCGCTTGGTTAGCTAATTCTAACCGAGCTATGCTACTTCATTCCACATGTGACCAGGCTGAATGAGATTTCACCGAACTAAACTCAACTCAGCCTTCATCATTTATTTAACACGTTACCTCCATCCGCACACGGATAGAGGGGCTTAAACCATTTGACCGTCTTAATGACTGCAAGTCCAGGACCAAGTTAACTGGGAACCTGGCTCAGGCCAATGTGGGGCCCAACATCAGAAGACGCATTTCCCTAGCTCAACTCAATTTGCACACAAATTACCCTCTTAATTTGTTTTTTTTTTTTTTTTTTCATATGATGATCCTTATTATTAACTTATTGTATTTACATTGATTCATGACAATTATTGTATCAAATGTCTACAATTTCTATTCAAGTATTTGATTCTTGTTGCTGACTTAGACGTAGAATTCATTATTTTCTTCATGGCTTATATTTCTTCTACTTCGTCCCAATTCTTATAGTAGTATATTCAATCACATTTTCACCACTACTACCTTTCTCTTTATCGACACCACCATCATTCTTTCTCATCTCTTTATTTTATTGACACTATTATCTCCTCTCTCATTAATCAACGACACAACTATTACCATTTTCTTAGCTTTTTTTCTTTTTTGTTTCTCTATCCCTACCATTACACTTTTTTCTTCCAGTACTACCACTACACCATTTCCCATTCATTTATTCTATTGCCACTACTACCCTTCTCCACCCTCTCTGCTCACAGCTTAGTAACTGCACTAGTCATTACATTTCTCCACAATTGCTAACTGCATTTGTTTTTTACTGCAACCACCGTCAATTTCCATATCTACATCAAACGCCAACTCCATATCCAACTATACATATCCTTAGACCATTATTATAAAATAAAAAATCAAAGGCAGAAATCAAACAAAAAATACAAAAACAATCAAAGGCAAAAAAAAAAATCTAAAATAAAATTTTCTAATAAATTAAGCCAATTAAAACCAAAAAATTAAAAAGATCACAATCACCATTCTATTTCTATCACCATCATATTAATCTCTCGTTCACCTTTGATAAATGGCTTTTTATCATGATTTCTACTCTTTTATTTCATTTCCACCACTATATTTTCCCATCACGTCAAACATCTTATATTTTATTTTTTTTCTCCACTCCTTTATCTTTCTCCACAATTTTTTTCACACTTCACAACTGCACTTTCCCATCATCCACCTTAATCATCATCAACAACAACAACAACAAAATGAGAGCAAAAAAATTAAAGCAAAAAAGGATTTGGTTTAAATCAAAGGTCCACAACCCCAATTAATGAGTAATTTGAAGATTTGATTCAAAGTGGTTCAATTGTGTTTGTTGCGTCACAGTGATCCAATTCATAGTAGTTTTATATAATAGAAGATAATGGAAGATGTGTGCGATGTTGAACGTGCCTTTTGTTGTGTGTTAGCCCAAAAAGGTAATTTCATTGTGATACAAAAGGACAATATTTTAATTTTACAAAGCTCTTTGTTTCATTAACTTTGATATTATTTTAGGGGCATTATTATAATTATGTCAAAATAATAGTAATTATTATATATTTTCTCTAAACTATGGGGAGGTCAGTATAAATTACACATTCTATTTCTTTTTAAACACGAAAAAAAAAAAAAACCATAAAAGGCAGCAAAAACGACAGAGAAGAAAGAAATTACATACAAGGGTTTTGGAAGAAGATCGAGGAAGAGAGGCTAAGCACCGTGAGGAACCAGAGCAGAGAAACAAGAAGAAGAGGAAAGGAAAAGGAAATGGCATCTGAAGAAGGAGTGAAACAGAAATTGCAAGAATTGCAGAAACAGCTCGGGAAGAAACAAATGTTCGAGGACACTGTCTCCTCCATCAAATCTCTCCTTCTCCAAATCTACCCTTCCGCTTCTCCTTCTCTCCGCAAATTGGTCCGTACCTTCTCGATTTCACTTTTCTGTAATTATTTTTTTGATGGAGATCGGTTTGTTTAGCTTCAATTGTAGACTATCTTTATCTGGATTGATTGATATGATTTTGTTTCTGGCACATTAATTTCTAATTTCTCATATTTTTAAGCTACATGTTTATTAGTAATTCAAACGAAGACCATGTCAATTGAATGTAAAAAGAAAGTTTATATATATATATATATATAATTAAGGGTAAATTAGACTACGGTAAAATTAACCCATAACTTTGGCATTATTACATTAGGCCTCTTAAGATTTTAATCTGCATAATCCTTAATCCCTTTTCATCAGGAATTGTTGATCATGCGATTTTATTGTCATCTCTGAAGTATATATATTTTATTTTAATTATTTTTATATCTGGCATTAGTTTCAGTATTTTTAACCAGGGCTGCAAACGAGCTGAGCTGAGCCAAGCCAAGCTTTCAGATGTTTAGGCTCGGCTCGGTCAAAATGGGAGAAGCTTGAGCTCGGCTCGAGCTTGAGTCAAGCTTCAGAAATTATGTTCGAGCTCGGCTCGTTTAGGCTCAACAACGCAAACGAGCTTGAACGAGATCGAGCTCGAGCTCAAACAAGCTCGAAATTCCAATTCCTATCTATAACTAAAAAAATGAAATCTGTGCATCCAAAAAATAAAAAATTGAAATCTGTGCATCCAAAATTTTTTTATTTACAATTAGTAATAAAAAGCTAAAATCTGTGCATCCAAAAAAAAAATTATGTACAATTAGTAATAAAAAACAGAAATCTGTGCATCCAAAAAAAAATTATGTACAACTAGTAATAAAAAACTAAAATCTGTGCATCAAAAAATAAAATAAAATCTGTGCATCAAACCAAAAAAAAAAAATTAAATTAAATTATATACAACTAATAATAAAAAAAATCTGTGCATTACACAATGCATTAAACAGTGCATCCTTGAACAAAACATAATTGCCAAAAATATAGTGCATCCTTAAATAAAACACATTAAACAAGACATTACACAATGCATCCTTAAGCAAAACATAATAACCAAAAACTAAACCACTAATTTCTTGACTTGATTCACTTAAAAACACACCAAAAAGTCTTCATTCCTTTGGAAACTTCGCAGGAGCCTTCAACCTGTAATAGTAGAATTATTATATATGAATGAATCTTATGATAGTACTTAAGAAATTTAGTTTATTAAAGATGAAACATACCCAAAGATGTCAAACTAAGGAAGCAAAATCTCTTTGAAACATGACTCCATAGTCTATCAAAAGAAACAATAATATATTATTTCAGTATTATGTTTCACATAAATTGATAATAAAGGAATTTCTCACTGTATTTGTATGGATCAAAATTAATAATTAAAAAAAAATACTTACATCTGATTCCTTTTTGAGTCCATGTAGTGCACGTATCCAATCAGATCCACATAGTAAGATTTGGACTGTTTCCGTTGATAATGATGCTCGATAGGGATCAATAACTCTACCACCAGCACTAAATGTCGACTCTGACACCACTGTACTGATTGGAATTGACAATATATCAGCTGCCATCTTGGACAATATTCGATACTTGAGGTTGTTCGCTTTCCACCACTCCAATGCATCAAAATGGGAATTTGAACCTTCATTGCATATGTAAACACTTTCTTCTAAATAAATGTCCAAGTCAGATTTTTGCAGGCTGAATTGTGTCAGCTTTTCTAACAAAAGATTCAAATTTAGATCTTCCCGTTCTGAGAGCTTTTCCAAAACCATAAGTCGGATTACTAGAATCATTAGCTTCTCGAGTACTTTGCTGCAAACTTTGCTCATTGTTACTTGAAGTATGAATAACGACATATTCATTGTAAAGCTCATATAGTGCCTCACGCACCATGGAAATGTTTCTAGTAGCTTCTGCGTCTAGGTAGATCTTTGGAAAACAAAACTGAACAAGCATCAATTTGAATCTTAGATCCAACACTGTAGCTATAGCCATCAACAAATTACATTCACCCCAATACTTGTCAATTTTTTTTTTCATCTTCAAAGCCATTGCCTTAATGTAGTCATTGTCATCCACCGACTTCTCATTCAATATTTCTTTTATCCTCCAAACCTCTGCAAGGAACAAATTAGAAGTAGGATATTCACTTCCGGAGATGATATTTGTGACTTCATTGAAAATTACTAAAAATTGACATACAGTCTCAACTTTCACCCAATCTTCAAGGGTAGGCACGTAAACAAAACTTGGATCCCTTTCTTGATATCTAGGGAAGACATCTTTAAACTCCAAAGCAGCAGACAACATCATATAAGCTGCATTCCACCAGGTTGGACAATCTAAAATTAATTTTTTTTGAAGGCAACTGTAATTGCTTAGCAATCTCACTAAATTGATTAAGACGTGCTTCTAATGCACTCAAGTACTTGACACCATCTCAAACACCATTAACAATATCTCCTATTTGACCAAGCCCATCATGCACCATAATATTCACTATGTGGGCACAACAATGTATATGAAAATTTTTTCCACCCAAAAGCAATTTCTTTTTCATTACAAAGGTTTCTTTCAAAATTCTCAAGCAAATATAATTGTATGAAGCATTATCTATTGTTATAGTACACACCTTATTTTCAATGCCCCATTCAACTAGACACTTGTGAAGAGCATCCGCAATGATAACCCCAGTGTGCGGAGGTGGTACATTGCAAAAGTTAAGAACACGCTTTTGTAACTTCCATTCATTATCAATACAATGACCCGTGACAACCATGTATTGAATTTTTTGCCCTGACTTCCATAGGTTGGTTGTAATGCTAATCCTATTAACACTCTTCAATAATGTTTTCAACTTCTTCTTTTCTATATCATAAGTCGACACACAATCATTTTTTGCGGTGGTACGAGTTATCTTTTGCCAATGTGGAGTAGCAGTTTTCATGAACTTGTTAAATAAAACATGCTCCATTTTCATAAAAGGATATTCATGATAAAGTATCATATGAGAAGCAGCTTCCCTCACCTTTGCTTGGTCACACTTAAAGGCTGCCACATTGGTCACACTGTCAGAACCGGTTGTCTCAAGTGATAGAACCCTTTGCTTTTTGTTAGCAAGTTGTCGTCTAGCACGAAGTTGAGTTGTAGCACCTGTTGGAGGAATGGCAAATCTTGTTTTGTAATACATGCATTCAGCCTTCTTGGTACCATCTGAAGAACCACTTCTTTATTTTCATTCCAAACTTTTGATGTTCGTTTCCTACTTGTCTTTTGGAACGGATTATTGTCTTCAGGAACTCCATTTTCTCTTGCATTTTCCTCTAATTCAATTAAATTATCAACATCATTTGCATCTTCATTAACTATATCTATCAGTGGACTAGTGGTTGACTCTTCAAATGATGAAAATGGTGTACAAGAATCTTGCTCTGTAGAAGTGAGATTAATTTGTCTATCTGACATATCTAAGAAAAATAACAATAATGCAACAAATAAATTAATACACTAATAAATTGACAATCAATATAAAATTGAACTATAATAATAATACATTAAGAAACTGAAAATTGAACCAACCATTGTATTAAATAAGTGAAACCAAGATAGAAAATTACCCAAACAAAACATCAAAAATTAAATTGTTAAAGCACAAAATTAATAAATCATCTTTATTCACAAATGTAACCAAGACCCATATTTGAATATTTCAGTTTTGGCAGTGCCTCATGCCCATTACTTATGGGACTAGTTTATGGATGAAGAATAAACTAGTAATAAAAAACCTTAACATCATAACTGTACATAAGTAACTAAGACCCATATAAGTAAAAAATTATGGGACTAGTTAAACAAGACCCATATAACTGTATGAGCATGACAGTGGACATATTGAAAATCTGAAATATGGAAACATGTTTCCAAAAGGAAAAATGGATTATAAACCAGTTAAATATAGAAGATATGAAGATCAAAGAGATGAAGAATATGCTTTGGATCCTACTTCAAAAAGCTTTTTGACTAATAGACTTCTTATTAATGGAATTTTTTTACCACAAGATTGGTGTCAGAGGTAGTTTGAAGACAACTTAAAAAACCTAGGACCATAACAGAGACATTCACTTGACCCTCCCAAACCCAAACTAAGACATCAAAATAAGGAAAAGATCTAAGTGCCATGCTTTTATTTTCACTTTTGGCATAAGTCAAAAGAAGCTTTAAGAAAAAAAATATCTCAACTAGTAACAAAAATAAGATATTGGTAAATTGCAGAGTGGCACCAACTTGGAGTTGTTATAATTTTCTTTTTTTATTAGCAACAAAGAAATTTTACTAGAGAAAGGAAAAGAAAAGAAAAGAAAGAAAGAAAGGTAATGTAGAAATATATAGAGGCCAGAAATATTTAAAGGACAAGAAGTCCTCAAGAAAAGGAAAAGAGAAAAAGACAACAAATTACAAGTAACAAACAGCTCTCCAAAGTTAGGGCCCTTTGGGTCAATTTGAGTACTAGGCAGGCATGGGGTTGAAAATTCAAGCCCGATGTCATGACCAGGATCAAGCCAATACAACTTTGATTTTAATTTAGTGCAAGTCCAGCAAAATCTTGGCTCAAATCATCTCAAGCCCTAACACTTACCATGATTCCTAAGGTAACCTAGATGTGCCGCTTAGTCTCTTCTTTTTCTTGTTCTTTTTGCTTTCCTGATCCTATGAAGCCCTTAAGCCACACAAACAAATCCCTTTCAACCATCCCACAAATCTGACATCTTTATTTTGAATTTTTGTTGAATTAAAAATTGAGTGAATCATGGGAGAGGTTGTAATTTTTCCCTAATTTATATGTTGAAAACAGGGAGCAAAAACCAATGCAAAAAGAAAAAAAAAACAGGGGACAAATATATACATGTAACATGAATAAAGTTTCACTCTAGAAGGAGGCTGAAGGGAGAGGATAGAGAAAGGGTCAATGGTGAAGTGAAATAAGTGTACTGTGTGTGCATATGAGCATGTAAGAGACACCATGGTTGAGATTGAGAGAGAGAGAGAGAGAGAGAGAGAAAAGAAGGTTAACTTACCACAATGGATTCAAGAGAGAAGAATAATCTCTCAGTCTCAGATCTTCACCAGAGCAACGAAACTATACCGGTCCGTTGTCGTCGATGTTTGAGTGTCTGAGAGTTGATGAGTTTGTGCGATTGATTCACGTGTTGGCCAGATCTGTGTTTGAGTGTCTGACGTTACAAAGAGTAGCAAGCAGGAGTAGAGCAGTGTATGTATTTGATACACAAAGGAACCCTAGTTTCTTTTTTTACTTATATACTATGGCTCGCGAGCCGTACCGAGCCGAGCCTTAGTCAGCTCGAGCTCGGCTCGTTTAACGAACGAGCTTGGAAATGTAGCTCAAGCTTGTTTATTAGCTAATCGAACCGAGCTCGAACGAGTTGTTAACGAGCCGAGCCTGAGCTGTTCATGAACAACTCGGTTTGTTTGCAGCTCTATTTTTAACCTACCTTACTATTACTATGGATAGGGAGGTAATTATAATTATGATAAAATAATGAGGCTTGCCGAGTTTTTTTCACAGCTGAAGGAGATGAGTGTAATTTACCCTTGTATTACTTATTTTTGTTAGAATTTCTTAACTGGCAAGTAAGTTTATGAAAGTGTTTTCTTTTTGCATTTCAGTGAACCCATAATAATATAATTGTGTTCAAATTTTCTTCTCCCTTCTTGTTGTTTTGATTATGTTTTTTTTTTTTTTTTTTTGGAAGAGTGAATAATTAGACAAGGATAGGATTAGGATCCCCACTTCGCTCCATTTCAAGTTTTACGTCTTTACATTTGAGTGAAAATTTGGTTAAAAGCTTGTTAAGGAATACTCCAATCTTCTCTCTCTCTCTCTCTCTCTCTCACATTAAATCTTTTTGAAAATTCCAAACTTATCCTGAAAACGTTTTAACCATTTTTATGAAAGAAAATATCTCCAATCCCGACTCTTTTCCAAATTTTATAAAATTTGAGTAAAAATATGACTATTGAAAATTTGGTTTAACCTTGATTTGGTGAAAATTTTGCCTCTCTTGATTTAATACAATTTTGATGAAATGATTAAAGCTCACTATTAGCTCTTTATTCATCAAATTTGAATTTGAAAAGAATTGGTGAGAGGATTGAGATGCTCTTAGTAGTGGAAACTCTTGTATGTTGATCAAACCGTTCTAATGTTGCAGTTCTACTCTGTTGTGTGCCGGGTTGCAACTGTTCTGAAAACAAGATACACTGCGCCAGGATTCTGGATTGCTGGCCTTGGACTTTTCACTGAAGCTGAAAGACTAGCATCCGAGTCCTCTGAAAGGGAACATTTGCGGAGTTGCATTGCTCAAGCCCATGAACATCTGCGTGAAGTAGATAATGAATCTGAAGTTCCAGAGTCTGCACGAAATCCCAGCAGGAGTCAGTCAGCATTTCTTTCAAACAATTCTCAGTACTTTGAGCCTTAAATTATTGTACTCTATATATTAAAGCTTTCAGAGTTCGGCAGCAAGAAGTTTATCAATGTTTTTCTCTTACGTATTGATTCAGGATTCCTTTTTGAGGGGCATCTAACCGTGGATCCCGAGCCTCCACAGCCTCAATGGTTGGCACAGTCAAACCTCTTGACAACTGTTGCTACTCTTATGGCGGCTGAATCTTCTCAAGGACAAACCGAAGATAATAACACGTCAGAAAGTGCGGCCAATCTAATTCAAGAGCTTATAGATAACTTGGATGATGCTTTGCCACTGGTATTATTTACCTTCATCTTTTTGGTTATGACAAATCGTGTGCAGGCCAGTTCCTCTTTAATATTTCTAAAAAATATAAAAAACAACAATTAAAATGCATATTTATTTTACCATCTTAGATCAATTATCTGAGTATGGTTCAGGTTCTCCACTCAAAAATTGATATAAAAGAAAAACAATAGGAAAGAAAGCAAAATTTGCTTTCATTGCCATCTGCAACTACAAAGGTATAAATTTGAGTTAGTTATTGAACAGTGGTCCACTCGCTGGTTGTGTATTAGTATTTTACTTTTAAAGAGAGGATATGTTAAGGGTCATGTTAAGGTCAATTAAACACCAATCATATTGTTTTCTATTTGTTTCAAGAGAGAATATGTTAAGGGTCGTGTTAAGGTCAATTGGAGTTAACACCAATCATATTGTTGTCTATTTGTTTCAAGATTCTGGAGAATGATTCAGTAGCCCCGAGAGCACCACCTGCCAGTAAAGAAGTGGTTGCAAAGCTTCCAATCATCACTATTACAGAAGAAATCTTGGCCAAGCTAGGACCAGATGCTGAGTGTGCCATTTGCAAGGAGAACTTGATTGCAAATGACAAGATGCAAGAGTTGCCTTGCAAACACAAATTTCACCCCCCATGCCTTAAGCCATGGCTGGTAATGTATCAAAACTTGTTAATGTGTTAATTAGAGTAATTGAATAACATTATAACATCTTTACTCTATTTCTTATAAATGTAATGGTTTCTATTTTTTCTTAGGCCGTGAGATAAATCAAATTAGTAGTCATATACATTTTTCCCTTCTAATTAATGTGTTATACTTTTGTCAGGATGAACACAATTAAGTGTCCTATCTGTCGGCATGAACTGCAAACTGATGACCATAAGTATGAAAGTTGGAAGGAGCGGGAGAAGGAGGCTGAAGAAGAGAGGAAAGGGGCTGCAAATGCCGTTCGTGGGGGTGAACATATGTATGTTTAGGTGAAATAACATGTTTAATTGTCTTGCATTCAGTCAGTAATGTACGATGATTTTCATAGCATGTTGGGCTTACCTGTTGAAATTCTAGTTCTACTGTGTTTTATATTCATTACTTCCTCTTTAATAAATTGCGGAAAAAAGAATCAATGCTTAAATTCTAGTCCTCTTGTCTTGGTTTTAGACCTAATTTGAGTTTGATGTTTTCTTGAAAAGATTCAGTGCAAAGATATATTTGATTGGGAAGTCCATTGGGGTGTTGTACAATCATAAAGTTCTTGTTAAGTTGCAAGGAAAGATGATGAAAAAAGTACAGAAAAAAGAAAAATGGTAAATCTAGAATATTACATACAGCACGTTTAGGACATTATGGAATGAAGTTTTGGAATATTTTCAAGCTTTCATTTGTGTATATTTTATTTTAGTATGCTTCTTGACAGATTTATGTCTATTTCATTTGATTTTCCTGTCCTTTGTAAATGTATGTTTTTCTTTTTCTTTTCATTCAGTCTTTTCCATTTTATTTTTATTTGTTATTGCATTGTTCTTATATGTTCATTCTTATATTTTGGGCTGGTGTACATTTGTATGTTTACAAAATCGGCACAAACTTTGTATTTTTCCTTCTTAATTTTGCTCTATGCTTGAATAATGAATTTGGATAAAGATTATTTTCCTTTTCAAATTCCAACTTAAATTCATAACTCAATATAATTTTAAAGATTGAACTTTATAGTGGGAAATGGTTTTTAGAGCGCATGTATTTGTCTTGGGCAGGATATGGGGCCTTTTCCCAAATTAAGCCAAATTAGCAATCTATTTTTAAAACTAAGCCTAGTTTTGACGGAATTCTCAAACTAGGCTAAAATTTGGTTGTGAACCACGCTTTTATCCTTTTTGTGCGTCTCGCGCAGAAAATTCGTAAAATCGTAAAAGCGTGTTTCTAAACCACGCTTTTAATTAAGAAAGCGTGGTTAGAAACCACGCTTTTAAGTTTTTTTTTTTTCCTAAAAACGTGGTTGTGAACTACGCTTTTAAGTAAAAAAAATTTTTTTCCTGAAAGTGTGGTTGTGAACCACACTTTTACTATTCATAAAAGAAAGCGTGGATAATAACCATGCTTTTAAATAAAATCCGTTTTTAAGTGAAAGCGTGGTTTTGTAACCACGCTTTTAAAACTTATATAAAACTCTCCCAGTCTCGTCATTTGCAATCGCGCTTTTTACACTTAGGTTTTTTCGACTTCAGGTTCTCTCTCACTCTCTACTCTCACTCTCGCTCTCTCTGTTGTCGCTCTCTCTCTTCTCTCTCTCTCTCTGCTCTCACACTCTCTCTCGCTGGTATGGCGTCTGTCTCTCTCTGTCTCATTTGAATTTTATGCGTTTATTGTGTTTGTGATAATGTGAATATGAGTATAATGTGGGTAGAATAGGGTTTATGAATGTGAAAATGTTGTGAATTGATGAAAATATTGGTAGAATAGAGTTTGTGAATGTGGAAATGTTATGAATTGAAATTGTGATTTTGAATTGGTAAAATGTTGTGGTTTTGAATTGTGAAAATTTTCTGGGGTTTTCAATTGAATGTGAAATCATAAATTAGGGTTAGGGTTTTGAATTGTGAAATCAGAAATTAGGATTAGGGTTTCAGAAATTAGGGTTTTGAATTGTGAAATCAGAAATTAGGGTTAGGGTTTCAGAAATTAGGGTTTTTGAATTGTGAACCCTGTCTCTATTTTTTGTATTGTGAATTGTGAATCCTGTTTATATTTTTTGAAATTAGGGTTTTAAATTTTTAATTGTGAATCCTGTCTGTATTTTTTGAATTGAAAATTTTATTTTTTGCTTGTTAATCCTGTCTATATGGTTAAATCTTCTTATTCTTTCGTTTATCTCTTAAGCTACATCATTAGGCCACTATAACTAGTACAAACAATTTTTTTGGGTTATTTTAGGAAATATGTTAAAAGTTAATTTTTCGTTTTTTTTTTTTAAACTTTTTTTGGAAAAATGTGTAAAAAAAGTAGATAAATGATGTGACCTAAAAAAAATTAGAAGTCAAAAAATGACTCTTAACCTCTTTGCCAAAAGAGGCATTTGAAGTTGTCCTAAAAAATGTTATTACCAAAACATTTTATATAAATAAAAAAAAAATTGTTTAAAAATTATGTTTGAAAAAATTAAAATTTTTGATTTATAAGATGACTCATTCTCGAGAATTTTTACTCACTTGAATTATCCAATTGACTTATTCCCTATACATCTGGATTATGTTTATTCAATTAAGCTTTATATTTTTATGATAGTTGGATGTCTGAATTAGTTTACGTATTTCTCGATTAATCTTAGAATCCACACCAAACGTCCTTTCCATGTAGATCGGACAAATCTCAAATAATACCTATAAACATAACCTCAAGAAATTGATAACACATAATGAGAGTTCAACTTGAGACCTGAAAGGAACATACCTAATTTTTAACACATAATGAGAGCTTATTAATATTAATGAAACTCAAGTTTGACTCGGTTCGGCTCGATAATTTTTTTTAATGTTATTTATATTGTTTAAATAAAAATAAATGAGTCGAGCTTAACAAGCTCAGTCGAGCTTGTTTATGAAAAGTTCGGCTCATTTGCAACCCTATTTGAAAGACTCATGATTGGAAATTTGGGAGAAGTATTTCAAATATCACCCTACTTTATTAGAAATAATATAAAATTACAACTCATAATTATTAACTTTCAAATTTTTTATTTTTATCTTTTATAACTGAGTATCTAAGTCAATTTATACACACCTTGACTAAATTTAAAATTATAATATATGCATCAAAAGAGAGTCTTAAAACATTATAATTAATAGTCCATACACACCTCGGTATTGTTCTTGTTTGCATACTAGGCTAGCTTTTATCAGTAACACTTTCAAGTTCTATACATCGAAAAACCCATTCATTCTAACTCTACTACAAATTAATCTTCAATACATTCTAACTCTATAATATTTTATCTTCAATGTTTATGAATCTATTTGGAGCTGCATGGGGTGGCTTTTTAAACACAAAGTGTCTAATTGTTTTGTTGTTTTGTTCTGACACCTTTCATCCCATTATGAATTGCAGAATTCATATGGGCACAGTAGCTATGGTACGATAATAAATTGTAGCTCGGCGTAGTACTACGTCCAACATTTCTCAGTGATGCAGTGCTTTTAACAGACGTAATAAATTGTATGTTTTGTTTTATCCTCAGATGCATGTGACTTTGTGCAGTGATGTAGTGATGCATGTGACTTTTTTCCTCAAATGCATTGATGCATGTAACTTTTTGACTTTGTCAGTTATATATTTTGTGACTTTTTTCGTCACATGCAGTGATGCATGTGACTTTGTGCAGCGCGACTTAGATGCTTTGTTTTTTCCTCACATTTCAGAATCCATCTAAGTCACATTAATACGACCACATGGCAATAGTGTTGACAAACAACTATATAAAGGACTGAAGGAGTGATGGTAAACACACAACCTTTCTACTCAGTTCGCCCTACGAAACTATCGTTCATATATTGAGAAAAAGTGAAATGGAGTATAGATTCACGGTAGGGGGTAGGAATCGCAAAGGTGAGAGTTCACGACAAGGAAGAGAAACGGGAATGGGGACTTACAAGGGGTAGGAATTTCCACAGAGGTGAGAGTTCATGCTGAGGAACAGGAATGGAAAGGAGAAGTGGTGATGCTGAAGATCAAACACCATTTACTTTGTTAGATGCCTCTTGTGCTTATCATGATAGGTTTGGGAAGTGACATTTTGTCATGCCCAAGTACTATCGAGATCCATGTGGTTTCGTGGAGGATCCATCTGATAATCAAACAGGATATGGTGTAGTAGAGCTAGACTTCTGAAATGGCCTGCACTATTTATAGAGCGAGTGAAAATGTAAAGATTATGTCGGGAAAATCGACTGAAGGTGTCGAAAGCACGTTCAGTTCAGATCCAAAAGGAAGATCCAGATAATGTTGATCGACTATGTGAAAGACTTCGACGTGAGATTTCTCAAATGCGCCATAGGTTAGCCCGCGATATGGAACTATCTATATTTAAGTCGGATGCCAAGAAGAACGGAACAGCACCAAATGTTGCGGCTATCAAGGACGATCCTGCACTTCTCTCTGACCCTGAGCTCTCTGATTGTTCGGACTCTGAGATTGCCGATTTAAGCGAGGACTAGGCGTTTATCTGTTTGCTAAATTATATTAGGTTATCCATAATTATATGTTGTGTGTGTTAAAATAACTCTTTCGACAATGAGTTTGTGAAAGGTTTGTCTAATATTTGTCTATGTAACTGTTAAGTATTGTACTCGTCATTTTATTTTATGTTCTGTGTTATGTTGAATGTTTCCAACCATTATTTTTGTGGGATACTTGTGTTTGAACTAGTTACGGCGTTCTAAAGTGTTATAAGTCTTATAGTCATACATTTATTTTGTTTTCCTGTTCGTAGTAGTAACTAGCAAATTGGATACTTTATATATGCTGTGTCTAGTTTTATGTAAATATTTTGTGGCAACAAATATTTAGTTTCGAAAAATCTACAAAGTAGGCTTAGTTTGGGAGATAAATTCGTATAGGGGCTTAGTTTGGAAAAAGTCTTGACAAAATTTCTCTGAAACTGTGCAAAATGTTCTCTGGGGGAGTGCGTGTCTCGAGGCCATTATTTTCTTCTTCTTTTTTAATTTTAATTTTTAATTTTTAATTTTTTTATTTGTTATTTTTATTTTTGTCCATCATCGATCTTTTTTAAATCATATTTGAATTATATAACAAAATAAAAATTTATTTAAAATTTTATATTTAAATAACAATTTAAAAAATATCAGGTAAATTAAGCAAATATTTAATTTACATTTTTTACACAATTCACTACTCTTTAGACAATGCATGCTGTTTATTTTTTAAAAATTTAATGTATAAATTATTTATGTAAATATCAAATTGATCTGATAATCGTACATATAATTTTATCATTTTTTAAAAAAAATAATGGATGTGAAACATAATTTCTAAATTATATAATTGATTTTTAAATATTAAAATAATAAAATTTGGTAGCTAAGATTACAAATTTAATACAATATTTTATATGAATAATTTATATATAGAGATCTACAAGATGATTGAACGAATTATAGAATGTGGATTGAATAATAATAATAATAATAATAATCAACAGTGAGTGGTCACGCTTTCCTTAAAAATTGTATTTTGGTAGTAAAATTTGTGAACAAGACGATATTTTATATGAATAATTTAAAAATTGTATCGAACTAGGTTTTTTGAAAAAAAAATATATATTTAAAACCACAGTAAAAGCGTGGTTTAAAACCACATTTTCTGAAAAAAAGTTTACACAGTTAAAGCGTGGTTCACAACTACGTTTTTAGAAGAGAAAAAAAAAAAAAAAAAAAAAAGCGTGGTTCACAACCACGTTTTCAAGGAAATTTTTTTTTGCTTAAAAGCGTAGTTCACAATCATGTTTTCAGAAAAAAAAAATAAATAAATAAAATACTTAAAAGCGTGATTTCTAACCACACTTTTTTAATAGCGTGGTTTGGAAACACGCTTTTACGATTTTATGAATTTTCTGTGTGAGAGGCACAAAAAGGATGAAGGTGTGATTCACAATTACGTTTTAGCCTAATGTGAGAATTCTATCCAAATTAGACCTAATTTAAAAGATAGGTTGCTAATTTGGGAAAAACCCCCAGGATATGTTGTTGACCAAGCAAAAGAGAAAGGTAGAAGCAAAACTCCAATTTTGGAAAATTTGAATGTGTATTATCTGGCAAATAATCATAGCATATTCTAACAAGAATCTCATCGGTCTCACCGTCCCCTATGGTAGACAGAGTAGTTTTTTTCAAGTTTTCAGCTTTCGAACGTGGATTGGTTTTTGAACTTTTTATTTTTTTTTTGATTATTTTAGTGTGAGGGTTAAAAAATTTCGTTTGAGATAAGTTTTTTGACTTTTGTGAATGAAAAAAATGAAGTGATTATGACTTTTTAATTTATTTTGTCCTTTTGTGACTATTTTAATTTAGGCTTTTTACGCCAAATGAAGCCTCAGAAATCAGAGGGTATGAAATTAAAATAGTATAATAGTATTATGAAAGAGAATAGTAAAATAAAGGGAAATTTATTGATAAATCCCATTTAGAGATATTTTATCCCAATAAGTCCACAAAGAAAAATTATATCCCAATGAGTCCCATATAACTTTTTTCTTATTCCATAAAGTCCAGTTTTTAAATTTCATATTTATACGGGACTATTATGCCCTTATATATATATATAGAATGTGTTAATACGTAACAGACCTTCCTGTGATTTCGGTATTCAGTTTTGGCAGTTTCTATATTTATAATTCAAATCTTTACGTTTCTACCTTGCATGCTGTCGTTCTATCGTTCTGAGGCGTTGATGTCCTAGGGTTTGATTGTTGCTGTTCTAGTCTGGTATGGCGATTTTCAAGTGAAGAGGACGAAGTTGAAGGTGTTCGGTTCTGTCATTTTCTGGAGTATAACTGCATCGAAGCAGTTTTTTTTTAGTTTTGGACGACTGTTGGATTGGATGATTAAGGTTAGTATCATTGTAGTTATGAATAGATGTTCAATTTTTGTTTTGATTTGTATGATGGATCAGATCCTTTGTTCTTGGATTGATATTTTTGGATGCTCTGTTTTTTCAATTACATCCATCATACGTGGTCATTGGAGGGGAGGTCATTCAGATATATGTTGAATGTTATAATATTCCTTTTACTTTGATGTATGTATAATGAGGCCCTGTGTGAGGGATGTAATTCAGAGTATATTGAAGAATGTGAATGTTTACATCATGTTAGTATTACGTGAAGCATGTGGATGTAGATGTTTTATTTAATTTCTGTGAGCAGCATTGTCTGGACAAAAGAGTGATTGGTAAATTATAAGTAATGTGAAGATTGACATTAGTATGCATTGATGTGAAGGTTTACATCTGTGTATGCTAATGACAGTCATGTGAACATTCACATTATTACACACTGATGTGAATATTCACATTAGTGTATACTAATGTTAGTTGATCCATTAATGAACAGTACTGTGAATGTTAACATTGTCAGTGACTCAACAATCAACAATGAATTATTAATGGTCGTTAATGTGAATGTTCACATTGTTGATGTCGATTTTTACATCGTGTTAGTATTACGCGAAGGATGTCGATTTTTGCATTTTACTTTAAGTTTTGTTTAATGAGGCTCTGTGTGAGTGATATAATTGAGAGTATATGGATGAATGTGAATGTTTACATCGTGGTCCTTTGGAGGGGAGGTCATGAGATTAGTGATGAATGTCGATCTTCTATAATTCAGAGTATGTGTCAATGTAAATGTTTACATCGTGTTCATATCATGTGAAGAATGTCGATGTTTTCACTTTTACTTTGATGTTTGCTTAATGAGGCTTTTGTGTGGGTGTGAATATTCACATCTTGTTTAATGATGGTTGTTGAATTTAACACTTGAACTGTACTTGTATGCTGCTAATTTTCGCGCAATGTGAATATTCATATCGGTTTGGATTATTGTTAATTGTTGTATTGTTTTCTTTTTACAGGAGATGGATAGCTTCATGATGTTAGTGTGTACATATGGTTGCAGTACCACTGTAATAAATGCTGCCCGCGCATTGTGTTATTCGCGTTTGGTGGACTGTTTGTGTGAAAAATGGGGGGAGTTGTCTGCTGGTTCTATTTCATTGTTTTGTAAATTACCTGGGATTAATAGGTGTGATTTGGAGAATGAGGAAGAATCTTAGAACATGTTATTGCTTGCTAAATCAATGGGGGTACAACATGTAAAAGTTGTGGTTGAGTTGAAAAGTGATATTGGTCAGTCAAGTAGTTTGGGATTGGTGCGTGTGGGGGTTGAGGAAGAAGTTGATGCACTACGGAGATTTTGCCACCATAAGGAGAATGTGTTGTTGTCAGCCCCTTGGGCAAATGGTATTACGTATGTGGGACAACGGTTTATTGGAGGTGCACAAGAATTTCTTGACGTTTTGTGTAAGTATGCCATCCAATGTGGGTTTCAGTTTACATACGTGAAGAACGAGACAACAAGAGTTACTGCTGTGTGCGCGATGCGGGAGGAGAGGGGCTGCTTGTGGGCTATATATTGTAGAGCGCAACGAGCAAATGATTTTTTCTACATCAAGAGTTTTAGTGACGTGCATACTTGTGGTACGGATGTCCGAACATCGAAGAATCCGCGAGTTAGTTCGGATTTGGTGTCGAGTACCATATCCGAAATTGTGAGGGACAAGCCGTTGACTCGGCCGTGTGATGTGGTGACTATTTTGAAGAGAGATTATGGGCTAGATGTTAGTTACCATGTCGTATGGTTGGGTGTGGAGAAAGCAAAGGCTGCTATTCATGGAGAGCACTCGTTATCATTTGACCAGCTGCGGTGGTATTCGGATCTTTATGTCTTGCGGTACAATCCAGGGAGTTATGTCAATATTGACTATGATGCGAGTAGTCAACGGTTTTGTCGCTTCTTTATGTCATTCGCTGCGTGTATTTCTAGGTTCAATGCTTGCCGGCCTTTATTATTCCTGGATGGAACATTCCTCAAAGGAAAGTACAAAGGTCGACTACTTGCCAGCGAAAAGACGGAAACAATGGTTAGTATTTTTTTAGCCTATTCATGTCAATATTCACTTTGTGAGCGACATTATGCGGACAAAAGAGTGATTGGCAAATTATAAGTAATGTGAAGATTGACATTAGTATGCACCGATGTGAATGTTTACATCTGTATGCTAATGACAGATGATGTGAACATTCACATTATTTACATAATCGATGTGAATATTCACATTAGTGTATACTAATGTTAGTTGATCCATTAATGAACGATCTTGTGAATGTTAACATTGTCGATGACTCAACAATCAACAATGAATTATTAATGGTCGTTAATGTGGATGTTCACATTGTTGATGTTCTGAACTTGAATCCAAAAATCACAATAGTAAATAGGGCAATGTAGATATGGACATTCACATGACCTGTTTTCGTTTATCTGCTTTTCTATGCACTTTGGAATATTGTGAGCTTGTGTATTGGTGGTGTTGTAGGTCTGTTTCCTGTTGCCTTTGCGATTGTTGATTCAGAGACCACGGCGAATTGGTCGTGGTTCTTGCATGAACTTGGGAAGGTTGTTGATGGTAAACGCCATATTACTTTCATTTCGGATCGTAATCTTGGTCTGTTAGAAGCTATGCCAAAGGTGTTCCATCGGCTCATCACGGTTACTGCTTACAACACTTGAAGAGCAATTTAAGAGACCGGATGAAAGGAATTGATAATGGATTCAGGGATCACCTAGTAAGTAGTTTGGGTGACTGTGCGTACGAGCCAACTGTGGTAGGGTTCCATGAAAAGCTTGCAAAATTAAAAGAGGAGGGTAAACAACGAGTTCATAATTTTTTCAAGGACTTGGCACCTGAGCATTGGGCAAATTCATACTTCAGGTAATAATAGTTTCCTAACATCTTTGTGAATTTTATAATGGTAGCGATGTGAATTTTCGATTTAGAATGGTAACAATCTTCGAATTGTGTTTCATGTTCAATGTAAATGATGTGAATGTTCACATCTGCTAATGATGACTGATGTGAATGTTCACATCTGTTAAGTTGTCAAATAGACGTGCAATGTATTACAGATTTGAACGTTGACACGTGTCATATTTTGTTGTTGTTGTTAACATTCACATATTGTCCATCGTTTAAGTTGACAACATAATAAGCATATGATGTGAACATTCACATTATTATAAACCGTAGTATGTAAATAGTCACATTATTATACCCTGATGTGAATGTTCACATCACTGTATTCTAATGTCAGTACTATGAATGTTCACATCGGTTAACGTTAATGGTCAGACCTCTTAAATTCCGTATTGTACAATGTTTGTGATATTGTGCAGGGGCATGCGTTATGGGGAGATGACATCCAATGCGGAGGAGTCATTCAATAACTGGATTAAAGAAGCACGTAATCTTCCTATCACTCAAATGGTGGACACAATTCGTACTCAGTTGATGCGGCAAATGTCTGCAAGGCGTGACCAAGCGAACAGATGGAACGAGATTATTTGTCCGACATTTGAAACAAGGCTTATGGATTCGTTCAATGACAGCAGGGCTTGGCAAGTTAGCAAAGCCAATGAGGATGTGTTTGAAGTTCATTCGATACCATCTGTTACAGTTGATGTTTCGAGGCGTACATGTTCTTGCTTCAAATGGCAAATCAACGGATTCCCATGTGACCATGCTGTTATTGCCATTCAGAAGAGCCGCTACAATCTCAATGATTGTGTGGAACATTAGTTTCATGTGGAAACATATCGTGCAGCCTATTCGGGAGCTATATTCCCTATACCATCGGTGGAGAAGCCGCCTTTTGATCCCACGGACTTCACTATATACCCGCCAACTGTGAAAAGACCACCCGGAAGGCCGAAGAAAAATAGGATCCCATCAAGGGGTGAGAAACTGAAGCAAATAAGGTGCGGGAGATGTGATAAGTTGGGGAGTCATAATCGGAAGTCATGCACAGCGCCAATATAGGATGTACCTTTTTTCCATTTCAACATTGTATTTTACATTGGATTCTTATATTCATTTTTGAAATAAGATTGTGTTGTGTTGGCAAACATTGGGTTGCAATAAGATTACGTTGCGTTGGCAAACATTATAATGCATTAGTATTTGATTTGTGTTTTATTTTCACTTTTTTAAGGTACCAATTTGACATTTATGTAGGTTGTGTTTTGGATGAATGCATGATTTAACACTGGTGTAATATAATCACATTATGTGAATGTCCACATTGTTGATCTTTCAAACATTTTTGTGCTGGGAATGTTCACATTGTTGTTACTGTTGACAGTATTGAAGTAGATGACATTAGTGTTTACATCAATGTAAACATTCACATTATCCACTCATAAGATCTAAATATTCATGACATCGTTGTTGCCATTCACATAATCAGAAGTTATGATGTGAATATTCACATTTATGTAAACGAATCATATTATGTCAAAACTTGCACATGGGTTGAACTTCTTTACCTTCTTGTTGTCAATGTTGACATGAATATAAGCTGTTAGCATAAGTTAGTATGAACATTCACATATTTCAAACATTAGTGCATATGAATATCATAAGTGAATGTTCACATTTGGCAGACATTAGTGCAAGAATTATGCTCATCACAACACAGCATTACGAATGTGATAAGTGACTATGTACATTCAGAGCAGTGTTGCAACTGTGAACATTCACATCTGTTAGTGCATATGAATGTCATAATTGAATGTTCACATATGGCATACATGAATGACATATACAACTGTTATGAGCAAGAACAGATGTGAAAGTTCACACATGTGTAAGTGATCCGTAATAATGTCATGTAGACCAAGTGTACACTCCTGCACAAAATGTGTGTATTATAGAACACTCAGGTTCAAACATTCGCATGAATTACACTCATAACAACACAGCAGTATGGATATCGTAAGTGAATGTGAACATTCACATCATTCACATCTGTAAAGCATAACAACACCAAAAGTAGTTCAAAATTCCCAGCTGACTTTTTCCCATTAATAGATGTTGTATCAATGTTTTACAATTAGTTGTTGTGTCAAAATGTTAACGCATTCCATATTAACATTCATATCGAGTCTTGCTTAGTTTGTAGGTGGACACCCCCCACCTATAGGTTTTAATGAAGCTCTGATTTCTTATGATTCAAAAAACTATGCACTAACAAATCTCGTAGTCCACACCATTCTGAACTAGTGAGGCTGCCCACAACTTCTTCATGGAACATGTGCGCCCGCATGATGTAACATACCGCAGGTCCACAGTCCACTCTGTAAAAAATAAATGGTTTTGATTAGCAGTTGACATGAATATTTGCATAATTGTTATGGAGGGTTTGTAAAAAAATGTATTGAGGATTACGAGTCGGCGCGTTGCTGAGGACAGACATCCACACTGTTGATTGGTTGTGCTGGATTTTGGCCTGCTAGCTTAGTGTGTAGGGGTGATGACTCGCCAATAACGCTCACAACATGCTCAATGTACTTCCTCTGTGTATGGTATTTCAAATTAGGCACCAACAAACATTAGTGTGTATGCAGTCATGTAGATGTGAACATTCACAAGGTATGTAATGAGTGAATGTGAACATTCACATCAACGTTCAATGTGAACATTCACATCTGTGAAACATAGGTGAAGTGGCGGTGTTGTGAACATTCACAGTAGTAGATTATGAGTGCATGTGAACATTCACATCATCTTGGTTGGATGTAAACATTCACATCATGAAACATAGGTGAAGTGGCGGTGTTGTGAACATTCACATCGTGGGCTGTTTTGAACATTCACAGCAGTATATTTGTGTTCAAAAATAGCCATTTACAACTTCCTGTGCTTGGTCGATATGCGGGTCATGTATTCCTGTTCTTGGGCGCAATGAGTTGTAATGCCTCCACAAATTGTCTTTAGCATCATACACAACTATCGTCCAGTGGTACTCATGATGCAATGGGAATAGTAGGTATCTCTCTCCTTGGTAGTTCTTGACATGTGCATCAATGTGTTTACTCCTTTTGCGAGGATGGTACTCTCGTATCATTTTATGTACACATTGGACAAATAATTAATGGTCTGTGAAGTTTCACATTCGCAGTACAAATAAGTAATGGACTGTGAAGTTCCACATTTACATTACAAATAATGGAATGATAGATTACCAAGCACATGCTTGTGAAGATGAATGCCGCTTCATCCGAAGCTAGGTTGACCACCTCTTGTTGTTCATGCAACAGTTCAGCATACGCATTTATGAGCTGCACAAACATGGGGTCATATTATATAGATTTGTGGCTGTGAGTGTGTCTGTGTCTGTGTGTGCATATGCATGAAGAGCTAATTATGTTTGTACTGGCATACATTGCTGTGTATTGATTCCTCCTTGATAAGGTTGACAATGTCATCAAAATACACATGTGTAGCCTTTGAATCTCCTTTCCACACCAGCAGCCTGTGCATTATAAACAAACCAATGTGAATATTTACATTGCACAAATCTGAACAAACCCAGAAAATTGAACACAGTGATGATTATAGACAATTACGGAATGTGGAGGTTAACGTTAGATGTTTGCAGAGTCACTTACTCATCGCCTCCACTTTTTGTAAAGCTTGGACCTTTTGTTTGTCTTGGTTGGACATCTTGCTCCACACTTTGAACTTGTTGGTCAAGGATAATTTTTTTAGCTGCTTCACTGGTGGGTGTTTCTCCACATCTTCAACCATTTTGACTGGATGGGGTTGCTTTTGGCGATAAGTCTGGTCTTGGAATTGCAAGCGATGTTCTTTGCGATCTTTTTCCTTTATACGCTTGACCCTAGAAGGTGGTGATATTGTGTTGCATTGGGCTGGGGGTTGCTTTTTACTTACGGCTGTGTGACAATGTGGGTGGCCGGTCATCGTAAAGATCTTGAAGAATTGTTTTATTGCATTCCAAGTCGATGACCAGCTGCGTTAAGCGTTTGATTTCTTCATCCTTCTGCTGCATGCACTTCTGTATTTCGGTATTTATGTTGGGTGGGCTGGACTGGTTGAACAATTTATGTTCAAGATCAGCTATGACTCTTGCCCTTAACTCCCATGAAAATTGAAGGTGTTTGTACTTTGCTTCCTATTGCCTTATGACGCCCCAGGCCTTCCGATTTTCTTTGATAAGCATGTCAATCAGATCAGGTTGGTTTGTGTTTGGTATTACAATAGCTGTGTCATAATCTTGGCTGCTAAATGGAATGTGAATGTCCTCATCACTGTCCTATTGCTCAACCCCATCCCCAGAAAAGTTGGAGTTGCTGCCATTGTGTTGTTCATCCTTGATGTCAAAGGGGTTGGGAGATGTTGTGCTTGGTTCAGAAATTTCAGGCTCCACTTTCAATGTTTTATGCTTGAAGTTTTGTATTTCTGTTGGGATTGCAAAGAGTTCGCCGGCATTTGCCTGACAATGAAAAAAATAGGTTAGGTAACGTATATATTTGGGTGGTGTTATAATGTGAATGTTTTGATCAGCAGTTGAAGGCCCTACCTCATTAAAACCCAAATCTGCTAAAGAGGTGGTTCTCATCTTCTTCTGTAAAGCAGTTAGATCCCACTTCACACAGTGTGGAAAAGCATTGGGTTTGTGAGGTTGTAGGATGGTTGTGTGCTCACACAACCAATACTTCAGTAAAACAACAAACACAGTGTTATTTAGGAATTGCATAGTAATGTCATGAGTGGATGTGAGTAGATGTGAACATTCACAGTAGTATGTAATGAGTGAATGTGAACATTCACATCACTGGTTCAAATGTGAACATTCACATATGTGAAACATAGGTGAACTGGCAGTGTTGTGAACATTCACAGTAGTAGATTATGAGTGCATGTGAACATTCACATCACTGGTTCAGATGTGAACATCCACATCTGTGAAACATAGGTGAAGTGGCAGTGTTGTGAACATTCACATCTGTGGAACTATTTTGAACATTCACAGCAGTATAGTATGAGTGAATGTGAACATTCATATCAGTGATTCAGATGTGGACATTCACATCTGTCAAAGGTAATTGCCTATGGACATTCACATCAATGGTACATATATGAATGTTCACAGTTGGCTTAGATGCACAACACTAAAGGACATGTGAATGTTATTATTTGACAACATGGGTACTTACCATCAATAACATGACACAGCCGGTTACTTTTGTTGGTTTTTTGTCATTTTGGGAAATAGACGATGTCAACGTTGTTCTAATTTGCTTGGCCCAATCATATTCTCGCATGGTTTCCAATGGAACCATATGTGTGTAGTAGCCCCATCTTATCGTCTCTCCACTTGTTGTGAAAAAAAGCTTTTGGCAAGCATACATGCACATTAGTCGGGCAACTTCTTCGTTGTCAGCTTTCTTTTTGCCTTTCAACGCTTCGGTCAAAAGTGTGCGTATCCATTTTGAAGTCAACCGGCTGACATTTTTGCATATTTTGTTTACAATGCCAGTCCTTGGTTTCGCACCGTACGATATGTCCATCGCTTCTTTGCCACAGATCCACCGAAAATCAACTTGATGTCATTTGTTGTGTATGCTCATCTTCTTCTCCCCAATGTAGAACGCATCCTTTGAAGCTTTGTACATTTGTAGTATATACAACGACGTCATCATACTTCATGCATTTGTCGAGTCAATCGATTGTTTCTTAATGCATCAAGCAAATTCCAAAAAGGTGTTTGTTAAAGGCACCGCAATTGTTGTGCTTGTGTGAACTTGGTGGTTTTCATGAATTTGACCATCCGGTCATATTAGATCTGTAGTTCACATTTCTCATGTCCACATTGGTGCTAGGATTTGTTTTGGGGTTTCTTCCTTCACATGGTACTCATCTCTCTTCCTCTTTCTTTGTTTTCTTGTGCAACATCTGCAAAATGGAGCAGCTTTAAAAAATTAAGTCCACGCTCATGTGATTAGCGTAGTGGAACAGATGTGAACATTCACTGCTTTTCCACTGATGTGCATGTTCACAGTTGTGTGCGTGGGTGTGAATGCCCAGAGTTTGTGTCTGGTTGTGAACATTCTCATCATGTTGATTGTGTCAGCACAAACACAATGTGCATATTGTGTCACTGTGTGGAGAACAATGTATTTTTATACAACCATAAACACCATTGAAGAACATGTGCATGTTAACACGAACATATAAAATGACGGATCAACTTATTGGATCACAATCAAGAATATGAACAAGACAAACATTCACAATAGGGGGAAAAAATCTAAATATCCCTAGTCATTGGCCTAATGTTTTGCAATCCATGTGAATGTTCACAGCGTAGAATAACAGCAACAATAATATCTGATTGTCCTAAAATCTACTAAAATGTTCAGTCAATGTGAATGTTCATAGCTTAGACCAAAATCACCAACAATATCTGATTGTACTAAAATGTTGAGGCAATGTGATTGTTCACAGTCTAGAACAACAGCCAATAACAAAAGGACCAATAATGTGAATGTTGAGGCAATGTGAATGTTCACAGCCAATAACAAAGGACCAATAATGTTTCATTCTCCTAAAATTTGTAGGCAATGTGAATGTTCACATCTTTCATCAACAATAACAACAACAGAATTGGCCAAATATTTTGCAATCCACAAGAATGTTTACATCATAAAACAACAACACCATAACTACCTGATTACCCAAACATTTTTAAATCAATGTGAATGTTCACATTTTTAATCAACTACAACAAAACAGAATTGGCCAAAACATTTTGAAACCGTGTGAATGTTCACACCATTGAACAACAACCATATAAAATCTGCAATAATTTGATTATCAAACCATTTTCAATTAATGTGGATGTTCACATATTGCAATAACATCTACTACAACAAAAACATTTTGGAATGTTCACAGTTGTGAACACAATGTAATGCAACTGTAATGTTTTTTACTGCAAAGATCAATAAAATTAAGGATTATCATGGAGGGTTCGAATAAATGTTAGGGTATGAACAATATGGACTCCTATATATTATGCATATCTGAAAGGGGATATTTGTCAAAGTTCGAATAATGGTTGTTGATAAAGCGAGTTAGGGTTTAAATACACGAATGAGTAGAATGCTTACGTTTTGTGCCCATTTCGACGAAAAAGATGTTGAGACGAAGGGACAATGCGACGAAGGAACGTATATAGTATTCTGGGCGTATGAAGGACGCAGAAGATGTTCACACGATGTGACAATGGAATGAAGACAGGCTTCTCGGCGTAGGGACGAAGGAGAAGATCAATGAGATGATGCGCCGATGCTACGATGGAAGGAATTCGGTTTTGTGGGAGTTGAGGCGATGTGGAATATGGGTTTCGATACAGTCTTGTGCGTGATTTCCTGCGCAAGAATAGAGAGGGTAAGAGAGACGGTTATGAGTTTCAAAGAGAGAGAGAAAGGCGCGTGTTTTGTTCAGGGATGTTTTGGTCTTTCTGTATGAAATGGACCTAATGGAATATTATAAAACACTATGGATTTTATGGAACAACACTCTTAAATAATGGATTTACTAAAAAAGCTCCCTAAAATAAACGTCCAATTATACACATGGTTGTTAAAAGATTTATTTTGTTGCATTTTGATCAATTCATTGGTCCACACTTGTACAAGAGAGTTATATTTGATTTATATATTTAGTTCCTGTACAATTATAATATTTATTTATTTTATTTTATTTTTTAGCATTGTATCACACATTATCAAAACAGTCATGTTCAGTTTCTGAGACATATTTCATTAACGATATAAAAAAAAATTTTAAAAAATGACTTGTATGTAATCTTATTTACCAAAACTAGGCCACCCAAAAATAGTTTTGACACAAAAAACTTAGGACCCTTGGTAAACCATTAAGCCTCTGCCCCGAGAACTACTATTACAACCCTTTTTTTCTCTTTTACTATTTATATATATAACTGTATATACACTATCTTCTCCAACCTTTTGATTCTTTAATCACCCTTCCCTCTGTTTCTCTCTTTCCTTTATTCTGTTTTTTCCTTTTTTTTTTTTTTTCCCCAAAAATCAAATCACTTTCGGTTTTCTTAGAACCTGGTTTTTCTCTTTATTCTTTCTTCATTTCCATTACAAGCAAAGCAAAGAGTTTCTCTTCCAAATTCATTTCAGCCAACAAAAACCTTTCCATACATGAGAGAACACAACCATGAAAAGCTCAAGAAGAGGCACCAAAATCGCAGAAACCAATAGTTCTCACCGCCCAAAATATGGCAAAATGTCACAACAACAGCAGTCCGATCCAAACGACCCCGCGGACGAATCGTTTCGATTCAGCAATGCCGACACCAGCCCTCCTAACACTTCTCCACCAAACCCAACTTCCTGGGACGAATCCTCCCCATTATCGAAATCTCCGTGGTCCTCTCATGCCGCTGAAATCGACGATACGTATTCATACACAGGCCTAATGGGTTCTCTTGTTCGTGAAGAAGGGCATATATACTCGCTTGCCACCTCTGGAGACTTGTTATACACTGGTTCTGATAGCAAGAACATCCGGGTATGGAAGAATCAGAAGGAGTTTTCTGGGTTCAAATCAAATAGTGGGTTAGTTAAAGCCATTGTAATTGCAAATGAAATAATCTTCACGGGTCATCAAGACGGGAAGATTCGATTGTGGAAAGTGTCTTCGAAAAATCCAACAATTCACAAACGAATCGGGACTTTACCGACGTTGAAAGCATATATAAAGAGCTCGATCAATCCGAGCAATTATGTTGAGGTGAGAAGGAATCGAAATGCGGTTTGGATCAAACATTTCGATGCGATTTCGTGTCTTAGTTTGAGCGAAGACAAATCATTGTTATACTCTGCTTCTTGGGATAAAACAATGAAGGTTTGGAGAGTATCGAATTCAAAATGCTTGGAATCGATTCATGTTCATGATGACGCGGTGAATGCGGTGGTTGCCGGATTTGATGGGTTGGTGTTCACGGGCTCCGCCGATGGGAGTGTAAAGATATGGCGGCGAGAGATGCAGGGGAAGGGTACCAAACACTTTTTTTCACAGATTTTGTTAAAGCAAGACTGCGCCGTGACGGCGTTGGCGGTGAATAGATTGGTGGAGATGCTTTACTGTGGATCGTCCGATGGGGTTGTGTATTTTTGGGAGAGGGAGCAGTTGGGTTCCCACGGCCGCGTTCTCAGGGGGCATAAGTTGGCGGTGTTGTGTTTGGCGGCGACGGGGAATTTGGTGTTTAGTGGGTCGGCGGATACCAAGATATGCGTGTGGCGGAGAGAGGCGTCGGCGGAAGGTGTTGGAGAGCATGTGTGTTTGTCGGTGTTGACAGGGCATAGTGGGCCGGTCAAGTGTTTGGCGGTGGAGGAGGATAGGGAAGCCAAGGGAGGGGATGATGCTTGGATCGTTTATAGTGGGAGTCTCGATAAGTCGGTCAAGATTTGGAGAGTGTCATCGCAGATGAATGCGATACCAATGGTTCAAAGTCCGACAACTCCAAGGAGTTTGGCCACGGCGGCGGGTTTGGCCCCATTCTCATGAATCTCGTCACCATTTTATACCTCAAAAGTTTTGTTTGAATTTCGAATTTAAGTAAGAATTTATGAAGGAAAAAAAAGGAAAAGGTTTACAGATTTTGATTATTGAAAATTTTCAAAATTAAACTAAAGCACCTTTCTTTTTTTTGTGTGTTTATTTTCATTAAACTAATTTCTATTTTTTTTTAAAAAAAAAAAAAATTCAAAAAATAAAATTTGAAAAACTTTGTTAGAGCATCTGTAATGATTTGTCATTGGAGCTGCTATAGCTATAATTTGACAATTGAAAAGAAAAGTAATGCTCCAATGGTCACATATGACAGTTGTCAAATTTGACAAATACCAAGTGTGTGTCAAATTTGACATAAGTTTTGGCAGCTATAATATATGCAAACAGCTCTCAAAACCTCCCCCTTCCTCCCCCTCCCCTCCCCTTCTCCCTCTTAGAAAAACAGATAAATTTTACAAAATCATCATTTTTGCAGAACCAAACACATAAACTAATGTGTTCAGACAGCTGATCGTCCGAACACACCAGTTTCTGTGTTTGGTTATGCCAAAATAGCATCTTACTATTGGACATTGCTATAATTCTGTCATTTTCTATTATTTATTGTCAAATTATAACAATAACAATACTATTATTGCATTTGTCATTAGAGATGTTCTAACTTTTCCTTTCCTTCTTTTTTCCCCCTTCATAGATACTTGACTCAATTCTATGGTTCAAACAATCGTTTAGGAGTGGTAATGTTAAGATTGTGTTTGATATTGGATTTGATAAGAGACTTGTATAGAGAATAGAAATTGGAAGAAGTGCAAATGAAATTGAAGTTAATCTTTTTGTTATTATTATTATTATTATTTTTTCTTACGTGAATAAAAAATGCTATACTCAGAAAACAAAGCTTTAAAATTATTTATAATTCAAATATATGGTATAAATTTAAATGTAGTGTGATATGTGTTACATGTAAAATGAATCTATTTAGATATATACTTAACATTGTTGTATTTAATTAGTGGATTATATGAAACACACAAAATGAGAGTTGTTTTATATTAAGAATGAATTTTTCTAGTTGTTTTATCTCTTGTTAGATAAGCATAACAAATTCTATCTGTACATATAAATTTAAAATAATAATAATGAATCTTACAAGTAAACATTACATTTGTTTCGTTTCATGGGAATGTTGTTAAAAAAATATAAAAATGAGTGATTTTTATCGAGTGATATATTTCTTGTAAATATTTTAGTTTTTGGTGGCGAAAATTAAAAATTATTCGGTGTCCATAAACTATTATGTCCTTATTATTATTTAATTAGTCATTAATACGTGGCAGTATTGCTGTGACACCGAATAATTGCTCTTAAAAATATTTATTTTATTCATTTTGGCATTCTTGAGATTCAAGAAATTAATAATAAAATATCATAGGAACAAAGTGATGGACTCTGCTTGAAAAAAAATGTGGTACTAAACTATTTTTCATCAATTATAATATTTTTTTATATTGTATTTAAATAATAAATTTAAATAAAAAAATTTAATTTATATTTCAATCACATATATTTTATCTTTTTACTTTTCATTTTTAAACAAAACCTTAAGACACCTGCTCGAGTGATCAATTAATCGTTTTGATTTTGAAAGTTGTACGCATCAAAAAGTTTATTCAGTGTCGTTGGGGCAACATATATCTGGGGCAACATATAATTATGTAACCTACCAATCACCAAACAATATGCTCTTTGTAGTTTCATATACCCCAATACAAAATTGTGGATCTCATTAACTTCACCAATCACAACTCTCTCATGTATTGCTTGACCATACCTAAGAGCATCTCCAATGATGAACTTCTTTTTTCATCAAATTTGAGTAAAAAATGACTTATTTGGTGCATCAAAATCCCGGGTCAACCGGTGGGTCGACAAGTAAAGCCAATTTTTTTTTAAAAACATTTTTGAACTGTTTGAACCTACCTATTTGAACTGTTTGAACCAATTCACAGGTCAATTTTTGCATGCACTGGTCGACCGGTTGGTCCACCGGGTGGTTGACCAAGGGGTCGACCAGGTGGTTATCCAGGTGGTCAACCACCATGTGTAAAATTCTCAAGCTTTTCTGCTTTAACGGTCACGCATAGTAATTTGGTGAAACCTGTATTCTGTTCTTAGTTTGATGATTTTTTTGTTCAATTCTCAATTTGATACCAGTTTGGTGAAACCGTTGGAGCTTCAAAAAGTGCAATTTTCACCAAATTTCAAATTTGATGCCAGGTTTGCTGAACCGTTGGAGATGCTCTAAGATACCTAAGATGACTAAAGGCACTATTTGATAGATTTGCTCGCACAACAACCACTGTTGTGCAGTGAAATGAGCATATTTTAAGGCCCATTTCGATAATCCAAACCGTTCACATTTTAGTATATATCAAATAGAACATGCCTGTAAAAAAACTAAGTTAATCGGATATCGTTTACCTATTCATTCGCTCACATTTGTATTTACAAAAATAAATAATAATTGTGATTTAAAATATTAAAATGAATACAAATGTTTGTGGATGAATAGATAAATAATATCCAATTAACTTGATATTTTGCAGACATATTCTACTTGATGTATTTTAAAATGTGAACGGTTTAGATTATTGAAATGAGCCTCGAAATGGGCCCATTTGTTGCACAACAGTGGTTGTTGTGCTCCCTGCACAGCAACCATCCCAAATCCCATTTGACATCTCCAATATTAGCATACTTTTTTTTTTTTTTTAGATCAGATCACTTTTTTATTTTTTTGCACATTTTTATTGTAAAAAAGTCAAAAAGTATAGGCTTTGTTTGGGAACATGGTATCTTAATAATATTTTAATTTTTTATAAAAAGATGTGCAAAAAAATAAAGAGAATGATGTGACAAGTTATAGTGATTTTTTTAATTTTTTAACTAAAATATTTAATTTCCAAATGATTAGATCATCCTAAACACCCATTAAATAACTTCTCCCAATTGACTATGAAAATTGAATAATGTGATTTGTTTTATGGTTTATTAGTGATAAGTCCATTTCTATAAGGAGTATGACATTAGATCTAATGATTGATTTTTTTTTTTTTAATAATAAATTTTTGTTGTTGTTATTGTAAAAACATGGTTAACGAAATTATTTAGTGAGAATGACAGATTATTGTTTTGTATTTTTTTTTTCATTTTTATCTATTTCTGCGGGTTGATCACTAGAAAAGTGGTCAAAAAAGTTGTCGAGGTGGTCAGCGATGGTAACTACTTGTAGTGGTGATATGGATAGATAGGCGGATTATGTGGACATATAAATGATAAGAGGACAAATAGAAAAATAACATAGAGTGACGTGGACAATGGACAAATAAACAACTAGGTAGATGAGTCATTATTTACTTGGAAAATGCGTGAGAGCTCGAATGCCTCGAATGTCGAAACGATGTCGTTTTGGCAATGTTTTTTTTTTTCTTCTCGTTTATATCTAAACACACAGGGGGGAGGGCAAGAGAGAGAGAGAGAGGCGACGGTGATGAAGGGTGCGACGGTGGACGGTGATGGAGGGTGCGATATCAGACTTCTTTTTTTTTTTTTTTTTTTTCTGGCTCTGAAGATGAAGATGATGTGTTGATGAAGATTTTGTTGTTGATTTTTTTTTTTCCTAGTAGATCCAGATCTGTGGGTGGGTTTGATTTTTGTGTTTGATTGGGTTTGATTTTTGGGTGGGTGGGTGGGTGGGTGGGTTTGATTTTGATTTTGATTTCAGTTTTGTGATGGGTTTCAATTTTGTGGTTGAATCAATTTTGTGTTCAATTTTGTGGTTGAAGGAAAGCGGGTTTGCTTCAACTGAGAGTGGTGGTGCTATGCTAGTTTTTAGGGAAAGAAAGTAGAGGAAAAAGAAGATGAGGTTCTATTTGTCAATGTTCACAAATGTTTGAGACAGAAGGTGAAGGGGAAAAAAAAAAATTTATATTGGCTGATGATGATGTGATGAAGAGGATGATGTTGATGATGATGATGTTCACCAGCGATCTTCTTCTTCTTCTCTCCTCTCTTCCTCCTCTTCTTCAGACTCTTCTTCTTCTTTAGACAAACGAGAAGGAAAAAAGAAAAAAAGAAAATGAAAAAAATATCTCAAAACGACGTCGTTTTGGGATTTCAGGCCATTCGAGCCGTTGATAATTCGAGCTATGTAGCGGAGTTGTATTTACCTAGACAACTAGGTAGGGATAATATAATCTTTCAAATTTTTAATCTTTTTGGTCCCAAAAGAGTGGAGTTTGTGACTATTAGAAAATCACAACATACATTAAATAGACGAGTCATTATTTATCTCTTAATTATCTAATAAAGTAATTTTTTTGTTACATGATTGGCTAACATTATTATATGATATTTTGAAATTACTGAATAATTATTTACCACCCCTATATCCATCATTAATTATTATATGATGAAATTCACATATTCAGAATAAATATGAACCATAGGTAAAAAACTGGATACCAATTATAGATACCTAAAATTACTAACCAAGATTACTCTAATGGACCCTACATGCAACGCTTGTTTCATTGAAATGTTGTTGTGTGATTTGGACTTGGAATAATCTTGTGAACTCAGCAATGGAACAGCAGTCAAAGAGAGGCATGTAGATGGAATTAATAATTAAGTTATGCTAGGTTGATTACATATTATATTAAGAATGAGAAAATGCAAAATAATTTAATTTAAGTAAACAAAAACTAACAAATCAAAGAAAAGCAGCCCATACATCTTTTGCAAGATTGGAAGGGAAAAAGAAAAACAGTTGACTATATCCGTGATGACCTAATTTCAAAGACCCCATTTGAAGGATAGACCATGAGATGACTAATTTTCCAAGGCATAATTTTATTGAAATTTCACTTTCAAGGCATAATTTCCCAATTTTTGGCATATTTTTATAATGAATGTAAAATTATTTTAAATTTATTAGTAAGTGCTCTTAAGGCACACATAAGAATGCATGAGGGAGGAACTGGCTGAAACCACCCTCTTAATATGGGATTTGGGATGGTTGCTATGTAGGGGTGTACAACAATCATTGTTGTGCAATCAAATGAGCTCATTTAAGAGTTCATTTTGATAATCCGAACCATTTATATTTTAGAATATATCAAGTAAAACATACATGTCAAAAATCAAGTTAATCAAATATTGTTTACCCTTTTATCCACTCATATTTGTATTCATTTTAATACTTTAAATCACAATTATTATTTATTTTTGTAGATACAAATATGAGTGAATGAAAGGATAAATGATATTTGATTAACTTAATTTTTTTGTAGGTATATTCTACTTGATATATTCTAAAATATGAACAATTTGAATTATCAAAATAATGAGTCGATTTAGCTGCACAACAGTGGTGCACAATAACCATCCCAAATCTCTTAATATGCTTGTATTTGTTATGCAATTTTTTGAACAATTTTGATTGGTAGCTCGAAATCCCTTCCCCCGAATCCCCCTAATTTCCATTTTTAGTAAACTGTTTTTTTTTTTTTTTTTTACACTTAGCTTGCAATTTTTTTTTTTTGCCGAAAACAGCAATTCGGGGGGTTCGGGGGACACCCCCCTCGAGCTCCCAGGATTTATCCTTTTTTGAATTATACATGGTTTCCTCTCTAAAGTGTTTTTATTTATTTTTAAAGTTAAAATAAAATAAATGTCTGCTCCATTTTCTTTTTGAAATTTTGAAAATTTTATATATCATACACGGATGCCAAACACAGATGTTTTGGTTCACTCTTCTGATTGGACTTATTTATTTTGATAATTTATTTAATTATATTTTAATTTATTTAAAAAAATTTATATAATTCAAAATTTATTTTGATGATTTATTTGAAAGAGAAAAATAAAATCAAAATTTATTTTATCCAATTATTTCTCACCTAAACCTTTATCCTAAATGTTGTTAGAATGTATTTAATATTTGATTAAATCAGGAGTTGAAACAGCCCAGCACAACAACAGACCAAAAGGTTTAAGTGGAAGATATTCAAATTTGTAATGATAGAGTGGAAGATATTCGAATTAGTAATGATGGAGTACAACGGTTATAAACGGCTATAAATTTAAATGAATACAACGGCTATAAGTTTCATTATATATACCAAAACCTCTAATGTAAACAAGTTACAAAAAAAAAATCAGAAAATATTCTTTAATTTATAATCACTTACATTTATTATCTGAAAAATTCTTTGAGAAGTGTTCTTCAATTTTTGTTTACATCCTCTCTTAGAAATTATACACTGAGCCTTATAGCATTAAGCTCATCTTTCCTGTGTGAGGTTTACAGAAAAATCAGAGTTTCATTTTTATATCTATCTTTGAGAGATAATTATTGTAACTTTCTGTAAAAGTAAAAACACATTCTTTTCAACCTTGTAAGAGTGTAGTACACTCAGTGTTCTTGACTTAGAAAGTCTGTGTAAAACCTGTGGAGGATTGCTCCATCTGTAAAAAGGGTACTAGCACCCTGTGAAGCTAGAAGATAATGGAAAATCTCAAATGAAACTTGAGAAGTGGATGTAGGCTTGGTTGAAGCCGAACCACTATAAATCTGGTTGTCTCCTCTTCCCTAATCTCTTTACTTTCCTAATGTTGTTATATCTATCTAATATTCATGTGTTAATCATTTGATTTACCCTGTATGTTAGTTATACTTCATTGTTATTTAGCTTGATGATTTACTGCTAAGTTCATTATTATGCTTGTTAATAATTTGTTGTACTAGTAGTTAATTTTATTAGGGTATTGTTGACTTTTTGGCTTTTCGAAGGGTATATTTGTAAATGCGAGCGTGCCAGCAAGGATCAATCAGTCCTTACAGAAATTATAATTGCCAATCAATTATCAGGCCACTATGTTTTAGTTCTTTCAGCCTCAATGAAGAGGACTTTTACTGGTGGCTTGACTTTTAGGAGAAATTAAGAGAAATAACAATTAATATGAAGAGCAATTGAAGTATTTTATTAACATAAACACTTACAATTGTCCAAACTCAAATTTTGAGGAAGTTCTGACAACGGTTTACTTGAATCTACTTGAAAACTACTCCTATGAATTGAAGTACAATGCGGTATTTAAAGAACAAGTATTTAAAGTACAGAAAGGTAAAAGCGGAAAGGAAAATATGAAGTAAAAACGGTCTATATGATCCGAGTCTGGGGTCTTTTTCGGGAACTTCCTTGCTATTTATACTTGTTAGAGATGACCTTGAACTATACTTGAACCGTCGATCGCTCCTCCATGATCGTGATCATGTTACCTTAGAAATAGTTCCACTATGCCATCACTTGCGCTTGGACTTCCCTCCTTTTTGAATTTGAATATAGGTAACCGAAGCCACGCCACCTTGTATCTCATTCTGATCTAGTGCTACTCGCACCACTTGAGAACCAATATTTATTGCCACGTGTATGATTGAGATTTAAGATTAAAATCATCTTCCAATAATACCCTCATTCTGCCACGTGTCGAATTGTAATTGGCTTTTACAAAATATGTAGCCAACATTACCCCCCGCACTAATATACCCAATACTTGGAAATATTAGTGAATCAAAAATTTTTCCCTCGCTTTTTTGGAACGTGCATAGAATTTATTTTCAGGAAACACAACCGTCACCTATTTTGATGATCATTTGCATTAACTCTTAACTTTGTTGGACGTTCCAATACCTTCAGCATTCGAACGGATTATGACTCAATTACCTTCTCACTCTAATGATCGAGCATACGAAGAGCCATTGAGTAATGCTGTTTCCCCTCGAAAGAATCTCCACGCATTTATTAGCCACCTTTACCCGTCTTTCTATATTCAGGTCATGGAGGCTTTCGCAGATTATCAACCTTTGGACTACGAACACATTGCCTTCAATCCTTTGGTTTACGAACTCGTTGATACAAGAAGTTCTTCCTCTAAATTCCCCTCGCACTTTGAACAAACAACTTTCAAGCCTTTGCTTCAACAAATTGCAAATATGGAATTGGGAAATTCTTCTTTACAAACTTCTGCTTGGGATGAAGCTACAACTTCTTCATCTTCTGGGGTGACGAACTGGTCTGCTCTTGAGTCCTGGGACTTGAGGGAACGGATCAATCATCATTTTATTGAGTTCACTGACCCCTTAGATTTTCCTTCCTACGCTCGAAGCTCGGTGGTTTATCCTTATGTGCCCATCGACTTTCGACGCAGTTTAGAGGAGAATTTGCTTGTAGCTTGGTATACATCCTCCATGCCCACAGGAGTAATGCACCCTGCCCGGTGCTTGGAAGAAGCACAAGGATATACCCCTTCATTTTTAGCCAAGAAAGCACAGATTTGCTCTTCTGACTGGCTTGACTATATTAATGCCTTTGTTCCTCCCATCCCTGTGTCATCTCCCCCAACCGAAGCAACCACTTCTTCTTCTCCATCTTCTGGAATGGAAGCATCCACACCTTCTTCATCCTTCGAAATAGAAGCATCCACACCTTCTCCATCCTCTGGACTAGAGGCATCCACACCTTCTCTTTTTCCTGAAGCAGAACCATCTACTCCTTCTCCTCCTCCCACCCTTTCTTGGATAGAGAAATTAAAGCTTGCTCTTCCAATGGACAAAACCTTCCCTTCTTACAAACCTCCATCATCTCCAACTCCATTTGAGCGGAAAGAAGCCCAACTTCTCACAGCTTTTCTCACCTTCCCTTTAATGTTCTTGAGGATGACATTCCTCTTAAGTACTTCCGATGGGCTTGTGATATTCGACTAGGCCATATCCTTAATCCTATCGCCCAAGCGTAACTTCACATGTTCTGGATCAACTTCCAAGATTCTCCATTGGCATCGAAATTCCAAAGTCACCACTCAGTCTTTGGATCAACTTTCATCTCTTCGAATTCATGCTCAATACGAAGCAGAAAACTTCATTGAAGACTTTGATGACTTCAAAAATAAGGATTCTGCGTATTGGGATGATTTAGTTATAGATGAGTTGGAACAAAAATTGAGGGAGGAGGCTTTCGAAGCAAAGGCTGAAGAGCTGTATTATGAAGTGAGAGCACATCAACTCATGCAGCCAACTTTGGAAGAGATGGAAGACATAATAAAGAAAGAACAAATATTCATTGATCATTGTTGGACGAAATTCCATGATCTTGTAATTTATTCTATTCCTTATTTTTATGAGCTTGAATTTGTACCAAAATAAGATTACTTAATGTAATTGTCTTGGCTCTAATGAAAGCAAAGTCTTCTGTACTTGACATTGTTTGACTCTGTTTCCTTTTACTTTTAAAAGCCAACTTATAGCCTTAAATTAAATAATCTCACCCTTTGAATTTGGACTCACTTGTTTTTAATGAAACACTAAAAGAGACCAATATGTCTTTTTCCAACTTATGGAGTAAAAGTTGACAATTTTGGTCAATATTATCTAAAATTAGTGCTTCGAATTTAACAACTTTACTTTTCAAAGCTAATTATAACCAATGCATGGTCATGGCTACTATAGTCAATCAATTTTAAGTTGACCACTTCTTGCTTCGAAAAGCAGCTTATGCTGTCCTAATTTCAATGGACAGTCTTCTCTTGCAAAAAACCAATGATTGGTTTTGATGTTCTTTAAAGAATCCTAAATTTTGCTTTAAAGGTCATTACTTTCAATAATGTTCATTAAATAGGTCTTTAAACCTTTTGAAGTAGACCAATACTCAAGCATCTTAGCGTCTCCAAACATGTAGTATACTTCGAAGCCGGATTCTGTATTTCGAAGCCATTTTACTTGATTTCTTGGAGCCAAAATTGACTTCGAAGCCAAATATTGTTCTTCGAAGCTGACGTCAACATTTAGAATGTGTTCTTCCCTCCAAAACTATCAATATTGGAAGAGTCTCCTCATATTCACACTTTCAGTACATAACGCAATATATTTTTCAGACATAAAAATCTTTTTAAAAGCCCCTTTGCTTTGTACTCTGAAATCACTTGCTCTTTTGGCGCACAAACCCTACCGATATCCTGTTAAACCCCTCTTCCTTACTACTCGCCATCAATGGATCCTTCCTCACTAAAAGTGCTTACTGGCGATCGTGTCAGTCCTACCATGGCTTTGAAGCGATGTATCGATGAAGAAATCACCAAACTTTCATCTGGTGAGTCAAGCCACATAGATGGACGTCTTTTCGTGCCTCGTCATAGCAATAAACAGGAATACGTCCTTGGCCCTATTTTTCGGGAAGCTCCTGCTCAACTCGCAGCCCTGTATCCTCGCTTGGAGGACCATTTCCTTCTTTACGAAGAAGGGCTTGATTGGGGAAACTGGAGGGTGAATCGTCCTCACCGTTGCTGGCCGACAATAAGGACTGAATGGGAGGAATGGTATGACAGAGTTGTACCTGCAAGAGAAGATGACCTGCAAGAGCTCTGTATCCTCGATGCCCTTCGTCTTTCCAGGTTCATCATCCCTGAGGACCCTTTCTTGATACCTGCTGCCTTATGTTTCTGGAATATGTCTTTTAATTTCTTCCAATTTCGGTGTGGCATGATGGCCCCCACCGTTCTTGATATTTGCCATCTCTTAGGGCTTTCCCCCCATGGTTCTCCATTTACTCCCAACTACCCAGACCTTCCAATTAAGCTTTCTCTTCCATCTTTAAGCTCCTCTTATAGTGACTTTGTAAAGTCTGAAAACAAAAAGGAAGGTTCTGTGAAGGACAGAGAGCTATTTTCCTTCATTTTATATTGGTTATGCAAATTCCTCTTTTGCACCTCATCTCAGAGGATTATGCCTGAGTTTGCTCCTCTCGCGAAGGCACTCGTCTTGAAAAAACATATAGCTCTTGCTCCTTATCTTTTAGGTCATGTCTCTGATGCTGCTCCCAATTTTGTGAGAAACCTCTTGATGCTAACCAAGGAGGTCCTTCAGGTGCTTCAACTTTGGCTCTTCGCCTATTTCACTGACCTACATCCCAAATGTCTAAAATTCCTTGTTCAGGATCCTAGCACTTATGGGGAAAAGTATGCTAGGATTGCCCTTTACCTTGCTTCCTTCGCTTACTACTTTACCTTCTTTTATCAACTTCCCATTTCTCCATCTGCCTCTTTCTTCTGTCCTTTTGAAGCCAACAAAGGACCAGCCTGGCTGCAAGCTTTCCTGGCTGATAAAGAATGCTCCACTTCTCCTCATAAAGACATGTGGGCCTCTATACTACTACCAAGAGAATTGTTCATTGGTAGTTTAAACCCTCGAGCCTACAAATGCATCTCTGAGGTGTACTGCCCTTCTCAATTTGCCAGACAATTTGGACTCACTCAAGGGATACCAGTTCCTCTTTGTAGTCTTTCAAATGTTCATCTCACTGTCAGAGATTTGAGAATATCCAAATCCAGACTAGAGACGGCAATTCTCAAACTACTGAAAGAGTTGAATGAGTTCCAATTTGTCCCCTTTCTTCCATATGGCTCAGTCTTGAAAAGATTCCATAACTGGTGGACAGTCAATATGGAAGTGCGCCTATCTGAATATCCCCATGACTTGCTGGTAGGATTGGGAGTGCCTTCGAAGGCTAAACCAACGACATCTAAGGGCATTCCTCCTCTTCACGTGGCTGCCACGACTAATCCTACAACTTCATCCCCTCCAACTAGAGTTACTAGAGCTGCTTCGAAGAAGGGTAAATATTTTCGGACTTCTCCTTTTCTTTTGAATCTTTTGTTCCTTCCCTTTACACTTTTGTTCTTTGGTGCAGGGCCCCCACACGAAGAATCTCCCAAGAGAGCTGAAACTTTAGCTGTTCTCAAAAAGAAACAAAAACAACAAAAACAAAAAAGAAAGCTAGTTCTCCCTCCTGAGGAATCCGAATCCTTGGGCAAAAAAGAGGTTGAGCAAGAGCCAAAAATGTTCTTGCAGAGAACAAAGAGACAGAAAGTAGTTGCCTCCCTTCCTGATACAATTACGCATCCTTCTTTCGAAGCACCCACTGTAGTAATGGAGAAAGCACTTACTTCCGAAACATCTGAAACCCAAATTGAGGAGAGAGAGATTGAAAAAGAACCAGTAGCATCACTGCTAAGGAGGAAGAGAAAGAAGATGACTGTTTCTGCTGCTGACTTGGTGGAAGATCCGATCCATGAAGCTGCTGCCAAAGCAGTAGAACAGGAACATGCTAAAGCAATAATCGTTTTTGAGAGGGCTGAGAAGAAACAAGCAGCGAATAGACGCCGAGAGATTGCTGCTGATGTATTACAAAGAGAAACTGCTCGAAGACAACAAATTGTCGAACATTATTCTCTTCGTAGCTCTCCCATCAATATCGACACTTCCGAAACAAGTAATTTCTTTTATACTCCTGCTGTTTTTCTTTCGTCAGCTTTAAGTATTTGAAGTTTGACATTGCTTTATATTTCTTCCTTCTGCAGTAACAACCACTACGCTTATCTTCCCCATGGGGCCTCTTCTTCGATTTGATTAAAGTTGACCAGACGCAAAACGTGAAGACTATTCAAATACAACTTCCCAAACCTATGCTTCCTGTACCTTCCTTGAGTCCCAACATTCCTGCATCTCTTCTTCTTGGCCTAGAACCCTATCTTCCCTTCCTGACTTTCAATCTACCTCAGACCGTTCCTTCTTCGAACCTTGCCCTTCTTTCTTCCAAGGATATTCCAGCTGTTACTCCAATCCTAGTGACAGTTGATTCTTCCATAGAGAGTGCTGGTAGTTCCCCAATTCATGGTTCACTACCTATGCCTATTTCCAGCCCCACTTCACTTGATTCATTGGTGGCTAAGACTATAGAAGCTGCCAAAGACGCTCCATCCATTTCTCCCATCCCCATGCAGCCCTTTGTGTCTTCCACCACAGTACTTTCTATGCCCTTCATGGCTAGGGATGAAGTAGATATCTTCGAAGGAAGACTTGCTAGTCTTTTCGACGTACCTTCTACATCTCCAATATTTAGTGCTGAAGCTGAGCCATTAGTCTTGGCTGACTCCTTACTGGAGATTTTTGAGAATTCTTCCTCCAAAGAACAAACCTTACGTGCCTTCAATAGACATAGACACATGTCTAGAACTACTAAATTCCTTTTAGGATTCCTTTGAGGCTCTACAAAGGCCTACTATCGAAATGGGTTCCTTGGTGTTGTAACATTGCTTTGGCGATCGCCTGAATATTTCAAGTCATCTATCTCGGCAAAGACCACCATCGATTTTACCTCAACATTTGTCAAGTCGCTAAGGTTGCGGATGAGAAACTAACTAGGGACGAGTTTTGTTTCTCAAGTGCATACCGAATATCGAACTCAAGGAACAACATTCCTCTGCTTCCAAGTTTCGAATCCAACTGCTAGAGAAGAAGGCCCAACTGGAGGAGGAATTAGCTGCAATAAACCGGGCCTTGGGTCGAACTGACACCAAATTGCAGATCACTAACCAAGAACTGGCTGATCGAAAAAAGGACATGGCTCTGACCATCAAAGCTCCCATCACTTAGCAATAGGAAATCTGTTGTACAAAAACAATTAAGACATTATAATGATTTCTGGGCCAATCTATGGCATAATGTATTTAATTCTTTATAAAAAAACAAATTTTGTCCATCCTTTGAGTAGTCTCATGTTTTTGTATTTGATGTTTATTCTATTCCTTGTGTTTCCTAAATGGTTGGAAAATAAGGCTTCAAATATCTTCCATTAATCTTTTTGGGATGTACATAGCCATTCAAATTTCTTAAATGGTATGCCCCAAAAGGCAAAACTCTATGAACTTGATATGGTCCTTCCCAGTTAGGTGACCATTTGCCAAACTTATGGCTTTTAATCCCTATTGGGAGTATTGTTTTCCATACCAAATCACCTTCATCAAAGCCAATATGCTTGACTTTCTTGTTATAATTCTTGGCTGCTTTCTTCTTCTGAAAAAGAATGCTATTTAATGCCAAAATCCTTGCTTCATCTATGTCTTCTAATTCCAAGCACATGCTTTGATGATATTGCTCAGATTCTAATTGATCTTGACATCTTACCCTCAGAGATTTAACATTAATTTCCACAGGTAACACTGCATCATGCCCGTATACTAAGGCATAAGGGGTGACTCCTGTGCTCGACCTTGGGGAAGTTCTGTAAGCCCATAAAACATCCAACAATAAGTTATGCCAATCCCTAGGATTATCTTCCACCATCTTTTGTATTCCTTTTTTCAAGGATTTATTGGATGATTCAGCTTGACCATTGGCTTGTGCATAATAGGGAGTGGAATTAATAAGGCTAATCCCAAATTCTGCCACAAAGGATTTCACCATTTTCCCATCAAATACAGTTCCATTATCAACTGTTATGGTTTGTGGAATGCCAAACCTATGGATCAAATCTTTAATGAACCCAATGACCTCTGCACGGTCTCTGACCTTATATGGCTTCGACCCATTTAGTGAAGTAGTCAGTAGCCACTAGAATGAAACAATGATGTTTCGAAGAAGGTGGGTGAATTTTACCTATCATGTCCATGGCCCATCCTCTGAATGGCCAAGGCTTCACTACTGCATGTAGGTCAGTTATGGGCACATGTCTTATTGTGCCATGTTTTTGGCATGCCTGACAACCTTTTGCATATTCTATGCAATCTTTAAGAATATAGTTGGCCAATAATAGGAATGCCTTCGAAGCAACCATCTCATCTTTACCCCAGGCTGATGAGCACCACAAATGCCTTCGTGAACCTCAGCCATAGCTGTTAATGCTTCTTTTGGACCTAAACACTCCAATAATAAGCCATCTCCTCCCCTTTTGTATAGAGCATTATCATATACCATGTATTGCATAGACTGCAATTTGATTTTTCTGCTGGCCTTTGAAGATGGACTACCAAATCGCATTATTGGATGCCTCCAATCCTGTTCTTGTGAGTCATTATGATTGACTTCCAAGATCACATTCCTTTTATTTAAAGGTTGTATTAATCTCTGATATGTTGTTTGGCTTATATCCCTTTGGATATTATCCCTTCTCTTGAAGTTCGAAGCTTTTTGAGCCACATCATTAGCTCTACTGTTCAAGAATCTTGGAACATATGTTACATTTGCTATTTGAAACTGAGAAAGCAGATGTAATGCAACAACATAGTATGGTAGGATGCTTATGCTTTGACACTTAAAAATCCCTTTTACTTGGTTAACCTCCAATTGAGAGTCCCCAAATATGTCAACTGCATGTACTTGTAACCCAATAAGAATTTCTAGTCCTACTATTAAGGCTTCATATTCATCCTGATTATTGGAACAGCTAGCTTCATCCACTCTGAAACCATGTGTGGTTTCTACCCCTTATGGAGACTTAATCACAATACCAATTCCAACTAATCCATTGGCTTTCGATCCATCGAACCACATTTGCCATGGTTCAACACTAGCCATACCAAGTTCCATTACCTCTTGGTTCTCTGTTTGAGATGGATGATCTGCCAGAAAATTGGCTAATACTTGCCCTTTTACTGCCCTTTGAGGGACATATTCTAAATGAAATTCCGATAAGGTTAATATCCATTTGCCAATTCTTCCCCTCAACATAGGTCTAGATAACATGTATTTAACCAAATCTGTGGCTGCAATTACCAAGACAGTTGTAGATAAAAGATAATATCTTAATTTCATTGCAGCAAAATACAAAGCAAGACACTTTTTCAACAAATTGAATATTTACATTCACAAGAATTTAAAACCTACTAAGGTAATAAACACTTGTTCCTTGCCTTCTTCATTGTCTTGGGCCAAGAAAGCTCCCAATGAATCTTCTACGCCGCTATGTATAACTTCAAAGGCTTATTTCGTTTTGGTGGCATCAAGATCGGAGGATTGGCCAAGTAGGCTTTGATACCTTCGAAGCGCTTTGATGCTCACTGTCCACACAAATTCCTCTTCATCTTTCAAATTTTAACAAGGAAGAGAACACTTTAGTTTTCCTGCGGTGTTAGAAATAAACCTTCAAGAAAGTTAACTCGCCCAAGGAACCTTTGTAATTCTTTTTCTACTTGATGGAGGCCTAGCTTCAATGATGGCTTTGGCTTTATTCTCGATCAATCAGTATTCCTTTCTTATGCACTACATAACCCAAGAAATTTCGGATGACACACCAAAAGCACATTTAAGAGGGTTGAGTTTCAACTTGAACTTCCTCATTCTTTCAAAAGTCGCTTCTAAATAAAGCAAGTGCTTCTCCATGGATCGATTTTACCACGATGTCATCAATATAACATTCTAGATACCCTCCAATGAGGTCATGAAAGATGGTGTTCATAGCCCTCGACACGTAGCTCCAAAGATTCTTCGCACCAAATGGCATCTTAACCCATTCGAAGGTGCCAATATTCCTGTGACATCTGAATCTTGTCTTGTGGATGTCTTCCTCTCGCAATGCATATTTGATTATAACCAGAGTGGCCATCCATCATTGACAAAACTTGATGCCCTCTAACTGCCCACCAACAGATCCACTATAGGCATAGGGTATTCATCTTTAGGAGTTGCTAGATTTAAGTTTCAAATCGATGCATACCCTCATTTTGCCATTTTTCTTAACTACGAGCACAATATTAGATAGCCATTCCACATACCGTCATCCTAATAAAGTCTGCCTTAAGTAGTCTAAGAATTTCTTCCTTGACCTTCAATTACATCTCGACTCATTCTTCTTGGTTTCTGTTTGTATGGCTTGAAATTAGGCTTCAAAGGGAGCCTATGTTCCACCAATGATCTATCCAATCCTGGTAGTTCATTATAGGACCATGCAAAACAATCTTTGTATTTCTTTAAAACAACCAACAACTGGTCTCTGTCCAGAGCATTCAAACAGGTACTTATATAAGTGGGCTGCTGCACAGAACCTTCCCCTAAATTCACTTCTTCTAAGGGGTCCTGCGTCTGAGAATTCATTGAAGCTTTCTCTTTGGTTTCTTCACTCTTTGAAGCAACCTTTTCACCTTGTCGCCTCTAGGTTCTCTATTTCGACATCTTCGCTTCTTCCTCATAGACAAAATCATCCATAAGGCGTCTTCTTCTTGTATTTCCTGGACTTTTGTTTCAATGTCCAATGCACAATATTTCCCAAAGGCCAATCTTCTGACCTGTTGTTGTTCTTGTTTACAGCCAATTATCATGGCTTCTCTCTCTTGTTTCTATACCTTCTGGACTATTGCTTTTACATCCAATGATGAGAATTTAATCAAAGCCAATGAATTGGCTTCTCGTTCTTCACTTCTTTGCCTACAACCAGGCATCGTTGTCATCTTTCACGACAACCTCTTCATCAGCACTTTCTTGGACTAAGTGCTTCAGATGTGTAACTTCCTCATCAGCCGTCACTTCGGCTGAGCCATCAGCTTTCCTCAATATACTGAGTGGAGTTACCCCTTCAATATATAGTTTGGCCTCGCAAAGTCTCGCACAAAGCTATGAAAGGTTGAGGATCTGATCAATCTCTTCGCTCTCCATTGCCCAGAGCCATCATGATCTTCGATGCAAAGAGGAAGGTACACACTTGTTGGTGTGAATCCAGGTCTTCCAAGTAAGGCATTATATTTAGCATTCTTGTCGATCACGAAGAATCTTGTCATACAATCCTCGGTTCCCACACTCAAATTAATAGGCGTAATACCTTGGGCCATCTCGCTTATCTCCAAAGAAAGCCAAGAATGGTTGTCTTGGTTGGGATCAACCTTGGATTCTTCTTCCCTAATTTCTTCAAAGAAGATTTCGCAATAAATTAACCGCCCCATTGTCTACTAGGACTCGGTTTAATCAGATACCATCAAAGAAAGCCTTAATGTACAAAGGCTTGACATGTTGGGTCATGGAATTTGAGGGTATTCAAAAGGATATGAGAGGTTGATGCTCACCTCCTCCTCGCTTCAGACTCAACTTCCATGGGAATAGCCATTTCAGGAGCATCCTGAACCATGCTCACTTGTGATTCCTCACTAGAAACAGGAATTGGATCCATGTCTTGGTCCTCCTGATCCTCAGCCTGAAATTCATGAGGTAGTATATGTACCATGTTGACTGATACAGGTGGGAATGAGCCAAACTGGATGGCTGGTTGTACCTTCTTCCCCTCTTGGCTACCTTGCTCAGTGTCTTCAGCAGCGTCCTCCATGCTGCATTCTGGTATTTCATTGATAACTGATCCCTTCGAAGGATCCTTCTCAACTAAGCTTTCAGTCAGAAATGTTTGTTCAGCCATGAAGGCTTCGAACATTTCTTCTTCTGCCATTTCCTTCTTTTGGCTCATGCCAATCTCTTCTTCTATTTCGCTATCACTTTCAATCAGAGCCTTCTCCAATCCTGCCAAACTGGACTTCTCTCTGGCCTTTAATTCTGAATGAACTTGGGCCAATTGTTCTCTACTACAAACCACTTTACTTTGTAGCGTCGGTTTTGGAACATGGTCTCGACTTGGCTTTTCTTCTTCGTCTTGACATGTGAAGAACTCTCTTCACTTTCTTTGATCTTGCATCGGTGTACTGCTACTGAATCTTCCTCCTTTGTGATCTGGAAATAACCGGAACTATATTTGGTTCCTTTGTCTTTGGGTGTTTCAGCAATACCCAGTTGTTAGGAGCCACCGAAGGAGGTTTGACCATTCTGCCTGTAATTCCAACATCTCTCCTGGTAGGCAATTCCCTAGGTTTGTTTTGCATTACAAACCAATCTGAACCTGTGCACCCAAGAGCTTATCGATTCAGATGTTGAACCACCCTTTTCCACCTTCGAAGCCATCTTCGAAACTGGCCGTGGAGGCAAGTGCTTGGTTCTGGTCTCATGTCTCGAGCTTGATTCTGGCCTTTGTTGGGTATGGCCATTTTCTATTTTGTGTGATGTTGATCTGAGAGGCCAATCTCTGGCTTTGGTCCCATAACCTGAACTCCTCTCTAATCTTCTTTCAGAATGTTTGCTCTCCATTCTATAGTAGTTAGGTGGCCTAGACTCATACAAGGGCCTTTTGCCTTTAGCATTCATTTTGTCAACTGCAGGCTCAACCACCACTGGTCGATGCCTATCACTAGCCGGGTACGGCCTTTTGTTGTAAGCGTTGGTTGTTCTAGGACGTCTCTGAACATCTTTATAGTATTGCTTCCCATCAATTGGAAGCCCCTTCAACCATTTGTAGCTTAGTCTACACCTTGGACACATCCTTTGCATTACAGCTGCTTCCAAGGAATCGTCGTTCAAGATTTCTTCATCGAATGTTCTTCTGATGTGAGAGACTCTGTCCAACAACTGGTGAACTTCTGGTCTCTTTCTTGGCAGCTGTCTGGTTGGCAATATGCATTTGCACATTGACCTCTTCCAGTTCCTGCAGAGATAGATTCTGAAAATTTGGAACAACCACATTAGCCGCGCTTTCTCCAACTTCTGGAAACGGGTTACTGTCAATTCCCATGGCTTTCTCTGTTTTGGTTGGGAACTTCAGGCTTCCTTTCCGGATTTGCTCTTGGATCCTGTCTCGAAAAACAATGCAGTTTTTAGTTGAGTGAGACCAAGAATTATGCCATTTACAGTACACTTTTCCTTTAAGTTCATCAAGAGAAGGCAGTTTTACTCCTTTTGGTAACTTAAGGAAATTGGCTGCAAGCAAATGATCGAAAATGTCATCTGCTTTTGTTAAATCGAAAGAATACTTTCTGTGAAAGTCTTTCTTTTTAAACTGCTGGTCGATAGTCGTATCCTTATGAATTAATGCTTCACAGATTACAGGTTCTTTGCCCACAATCTCTGCCGCATCAATCTCATAATTGGGATCTCTATAATATGTCTTATATGAAGCATTATTTCGATCTTGTTCTTCCTCTAATAATGCCTCATATCGAGACACCTTATAGGTTAATTCGACCAAATCCCTGAATTCAGTTGAGTCAAACTTCTTTCGAAGCCTGAACTCTAAACCGTTTTGAGCCAATCGCATTTAATTTCGCTCGAAGGATGACTCTACATTTATTTCGAGCCCTTTTAAATCTTGCAATGAATTGAGTAGCCTTTTCTTCGTGCCTTTGACTCAATCTTGCTAAATCTTATAGATACCTCTCGCTCGATTGGAAAAATTGGGCATGAAATGCCTCTTCCATCTGTTGCCAAGTTTGAATGGAGCAGTGTAAGGTTGATATACCATACAAACGCTCCCCGCTTAGAGAGTTTGGAAATAATCTCAATTTTATGTAGTCATGATTAGCGAATTCACCACACCGAGCAAATAATCTAGCAATATGCTCATCGTTGATTGATTTCAGCCCATAGAATAGGTGAAATCTATTCTAAACCCTCTTGGGTATTCATGTACCCTATCAACCCACTGGGTATGGTTTTCAGATACAGAGTCTGGACCCCCGAGCCATTGGTCCACATATCTCCCTAACAATATCAGAATTTGGTCCCTAGGGACCATATTTTGGGCTTCTTGAACCACTCATCGGAGGAGCAAACACAGGTTCGTGGACAAACTTGTGCTCGTGGTCCTCTTGGCCCATACAATGGTACATTCGGACCTGGTTGCCCTCAAGCAGTTGTTGTCAGTTGGGGAATGGATAACCCCTTTGAGCCCGCCCCGCTAAGGGACCTGTGCAAGGTGCTGGAATAGGTATTGTGTCCCTTCCATTTGTAGGCAAACCTTCCAACCCCCCGGGTATAAATTCAAATAAGGGATTATTATAACCCCTGGTGCCAGGTATGGCTTCGAACATGGGATTTGCCACTATTTTTATGCCAGTTTCTTGTATTTGGCCAGATCTACCAACTGGTGTGGCTTCACTGTTGAGTATTGTGGTATTTTGGCCTACTACAGGCCTCGAAATGGGTTCATACCAAGACTGAGGTGATGGTCTTTCATAGTTTTGAGTACTAGTCTGACCATTAATTTGTCCATTAACTTGCATAGGCTGTTTTTCTCTAGCCAATCTTTGTTGATGAACATTTAAAATTTCCTCTGTATGTCTTGTATTTGTTGGTTGGTGGTTGTTCATTCGATCCAAAAAGGATGTTGCCCACCTTTCCATTGTGTTCATTAGCTGTTGCCCCATAGCATCTACCAAGCCATCCCATGGATTTGTTGGCTGAGAAGATGGAATGGTGGACGGTCCAATTCCTTGGTTTCGTCCAATATTATGAACATATGGTTCTTGTCCAGAAGTACTGGTCTGTTCGACCAAAGGTTCTGATGACATAGGAGTTTCCACAGGGTGTGTTACCACATTCTCCTCTGGATTAGGTATTTCTACCTCTCCTTCTACGCCGTCTTCCAAGCGTTCATTTTCTCCTTGTCGTCTTCGTCTAGCCATTTTAATTAGTCCCACCGGGCGTGCCAAAAATATATGTTGGCTTTTTAGCTTTTCGAAGGGTATATTTGTAAATGCGTGCCAAAGAAGGATCAATCGATCCTTCTGAAATTATAATTGCCAATCAATTATCAGGCGACTATGTTTTATTTCTTTCAGCCTCAATGAAGAGGACTTTTACTGGTGGCTTGACTTTTACTGGTGGCTTGACTTTTAGGAGAAATTAAGAGAAATAACAATTAATATGAAGAGCAATTGAAGTATTTCATTAACATAAACACTTACAATTGTCCAAACTCAGCCTTGAGGAAGTTTACAGCAACGGTTTACTTGAATCTACTTGAAAACTACTCCTATGAATTGAAGTACAATGCAGGTATTTAAAGAACAAGTATTTAAAGTACAGGAAAGGTAAAACTGGAAAGGAAAATATGAAGTAAAAACTGGTTTATATGATCTGAGTCTGGGGGTCTTTTCTGGGAACTTCCTTGCTATTTATACTTGTTAGAGATGACCTTCGAACTGTACTTCGAACCGTCGAACTGCTCCTCCATGATCGCTGATCATGTTACCTTAGAAATAGTTCCACTATGCCATCACTTGCAGTTGGACTTCCCTCCTGTTTTTGAATTTGAATATAGGTAACCGTTGAAGCCACGTCACCTTGTATCTCATTCCTGATCTAGTGCTACTCAGACCACTTGAGAACCAATATTTATTGCCACGTGTATGATTGAGATTTAAGATTAAAATCATCTTCCAATAATACCCTCATTCTGCCACGTGTCGAATTGTAATTGGCTTTTACAAAATATGTAGCCAACAGGTATTATTAATTTTAATTTGTAGAAATCTAATTCACCCCCCTCTTAAGTTGCTTTTTGGGTAACACTCCATTTTCCTTGCTTAAGATTTAATCATGTAATTTATTTATTTTGTTTAATCTACGTTGTGGACTATTTTCTATTTATTTTGTTAGCAAAATTGTTGAGACGTCCATTTATAAGGGTGTACAGCATTAGGTTTAAGAATTGCTTTATTTTGATTGTAAAAATATGATTAATGAAATTATTTTGAAGGATAATTTTCATTGGATTGTCGGCTGCCAGTCGAGGGAGGTAGTCGGCAGTTGTTGGTGATGATATAGACAAATAAGTCAATTTAATAAACAAATAGATAACCCAATGTGAACATATAAATAGATATATAAGAGTAATATGATCTTTTAAATTGTTATTATCCTCACAATCCAAAAAATTAAATTTTCAGACTATTTTCAAACTAATGTCCCCAAAAATTTCAAAATTAGATTGATGTCATGGATGCCCAATATTGTTAATTGTTTTTAATTTTGTCTGTGGCTCGGTTTATATATATTTTCGATTGGTTAGGGCCCATTTTCTGTTAATTGTTTGCTTATTTGTAGCTTCCCCGATACAATTTATAGCTCTCACATGGCACACCTTATAGCCTAACGTTGTATTTAGTTAAGAAATTTGAGAAGAGATTTGAAAAAAAGAAAAGAAAAAATAGAGGTGAAATGTAAATAAAATATATCTACATTTCATTTAATTTCATACCTCTTTTTCTTTTCATTTTTGAAATTCCTTCTCAAATCTCTCAACTAAATATAGAATAAAAGTCAATATTTCCATAGCCATGTGGTGAAAATCAATTTACGACAAATGATTTGGGAAAAGAAAGTTAAAAGAGAGTGAAAGGGTCGTTTTGATGTATGTTTAGAATGTGTGAATTTGACAATAATTAGTTAAAAAAAATTTCAATTTTAAATTTGATAGTCTACCCATCAATTTCAACATTAAATTAAATAGTTTTATCACGATAGATTTAAAATAATTATATAAAAGGATTTATTAGAAATCATGTTAAGAATTCTTTTGTAGTTATAGAAATTTTAATAAAATTATCTCTTTTATCCCAACTTATTTTATTTTTTTATAACTTTTCTATCCACCTATAATATGGGGCAGAACTCTGTAGGGATCAGGACCGGACCCCTCCGATTTTTTTACAATTTATTATTAATTTTATATTTATGTATTTGTAAAATATATAATGGGATGATCTCTTTTTTTTATAAAATTTATTTTACTAACTTTCTATTTCATTAATATTTCATAATGTATAATGAAAATGATCTCTAATTATTTTATATTTAAATAATAATATTAATTTTATCGAGTCAATTTTATAATATAAGAGGCACATATCACTTGTTTTTTTAATTTTAAAAATAAAATAGTATGTATATTTTGTTATGAGTAATGCTACAACCAAAAATTTCACCTTTCAATTTTTTCATAGTGACATGGTAGAGATTGAGTCTTAGTTGATTGATTTTTAAACAATCAATTGACAAATGTTCAATGTCATTGAGTGTAAATTTAGAATCCGGACTCTCGGTCGCATTTGCCTGTCGCCTTGGCCTGTAGCGCCCCAAAACGACGTCGTTTTGGGACAAATTTTCAAAAAAAAAAAAAAAAGAAGAGAAAAAGGAAGAACAGAACTGGATTGGGGGAAGAACCCATTAATGGCGTCGAACACAGAATCACAAGTCCACAAGTCCTCTTGATTCAACTCTAGATTGTTGAAGAACCCATTAATGGTTGTCCATTTTGTGCTTCGAAAAAAATTAACAAAAAAGATTAACAAATGGCCATGGTCCAACTCTGGATCTCTTCCCACAAACCCAATCCTAGTTCTGAAAAATGGCCATGGAAGAGATCCAGATCCAACTCTGTGTTTTTGTTTCTTTCTCTTTCTCTCTCTTTTTTTTTTCCTTTTTTTCTGGGTCGTTTGGGGCAATTTTTCATGAAAAAAAAAAAAAAACTCAGAAACAGAGAGAAAGAGAGAAGAAGATGGTTATTTATGTCTACCATAATTTTATAATCATCATCAACAACAAACCCAGAAAAAAAGAAAAAAAAAACAGAGAGAGAAAGAGAATGAAGCAAAAACACAGAGTTGGATATGGAAAATTGGAGCTACATCTGTAATATAAAAAACATCAATCAACAGTTTGATGACGTCAGCCCCTGTAGATTGAAGGCAAGCAATCAGGTTACCAAGTTTCTCCTCTGAAGGTCTCCCACTGTTCACATGGCTTGATACGATTATCTTGCTATTTGATCGATTGTTCATAAACTCAGTTAAACCTACTTCAAAAGCTACTTGGAAAAGGAAAAAAAAATCGAATTTTTCAAATTTTTTTTTTTGGGATTTTCAGACATGGAATCTCAAAGAAGACATGGAATTGAGTAATGTGAAGAACAAAAAAGAGAGAATTAAGAGTGGGATTGACGAGCCTGAAGATCAATTTCGATGAATTCGACATCGAGTTGGAGAGCGAGTCTCAGAACTTGAATGGGTTCTTTCCCAAATCCAGTTCTGTTCTTCCTTTTTCTCTTTTTTTTTTTTTTTTTGGTTGAAAAGTTGCCCCAAAACGACGTCGTTTTGGGGCGCTACAGGCAAAGGCGATAGGTAAAGGCGACCAAGGATCCGGATTTGTAAATTTAAGAGTTATGTTTTAAGAATTTAAAGCATTTATTTACTTCAATTAATAATGTACCAAAACTAATTCAGTATTTTTTATGCATATAAAATGACAACTCCCAGACAAATTTTTTGATTTCGCCCTGCCTATATTCTAACATTTTTAATCTCCAATTTTTTGATTCGAATTTACATTCATCCAAACGGGATGTAAGAAAATATAGTGGCAACTATATATGATTTTTTTGTTCCAGCTCTTTTTATTATGTTTCGATTCTCTTTAATTCGGAGCTTGATATTAATCAACAAATTTTTAATGTATTATATAAATCTGTGATGTTATATGTATCAATTAGTTTACTAATTAGTGTATCAACACTAATTATGACATTATTATTGATTCCAACTCATTATGCAAGTTATAAATACCAAAACTTCTTAAATTATATCACATTATCAATTGACATGCTAATTAATGTATTAATTGATGTATTATCACCCCATCACGTGGCATTTGATAGTTTCATTGCCACTAGACTTATTTTGCTTTTCGGCTTTGTGCCATGGTTTTTGTGCTTAATTTATACGGCCCAGACTCATAACACAAAAGCATTTACAGATAATACAAGTTTTCATACATAAATTCCATCCAAAATGAAGTTGCAGCGGCAAACTTCTAGAATTATGAGCCCAAGTCAATTATTTGTTTGAAAATGATAAGACTAGAACAAGATACATCATTGTGTATTTATTTATATTAGTGGATTGCGTATATAATGCGTATGCAATTCAAAAGAACATAATAATATAAGAATAATGATAAAAAAATATGGACATATATTATATGTTGCTCAAATAGTAATGACTTGTTTTGTCAAACCAATGATCTTGATTTCAAGTCTTGTATCATTTCTTTATATAAATATCAATAACAGAGATATTTTGAAAAAAACTCAAAATATGAGACACAAATGTGTCAACACTATGAGGAACCTTTACTTTATATATTAAAATAGATATAACAAAAATATTATTTGTATGGTAATAGTCATTTTAATAAAAAATTTGTTTTAAAATAAAATACTTCAATTCACTTCATTATGACGCTACTTTATTAATTTGAAAACAAAAGCCTTGTTTGGTTTGTTTTCGGGGGAATAATTTTGGAAATTTTTTAAAAAAATATTGTTTGGTTTAGTGATTTTGGAAATTTTTTTTCAAAATCACTTTTTTTTCCCTACACATCAATTCATCACTTTTTCTCTCTCCTCTCTCCTCAATCACTTTTTCTCTCACACACGTCTACTCAACTACAACAAAATATCAAATCATTTTAAACTCCCATACTCCAAAACTATTTCCAAAATATACAACTAAAATAATTAAAAAAATTTCTAAATTCTCTCTCTAAATTTTTAAAAAAAAATTTATCTCCCAAAACCAAATTAAATGCACCCAAAGTATCTATATATATATATATATCCTGGAACCCAAGTTTAACATTGTTTTTTACATTTGAAATTTCTTATCCACAATCAATGAGACCTAAAATAAAAATAAATTAAAGAAAAGGGTATAGTAGTGATTGTGACAACTACCCTTTTTTCAAAAAAAAAAAAAAAAAAACCAAAATTTTTGCAAATAATTGTTCTCAGATCAAAGACAGAAACCCCTTTTCGGAGGAGGAGGAAAAGAATATTCTAACAGATCAAACTTTGGCTCACCATTCTATTATCATTATTATTTATTTATTTTTAGTTCCTAGTGGCTTTGTTTGCCTTTTTTTTTTTAGATAAAGAAATGGAGCCTACCCATGCCTATAAAACTCAACTAATAAATAAATTGAAATTCATTTGATAGGTGTAAATTAAAATTTTATTTATTTATTGCTAGGCCAAAAAAGATGACTAGTGTGTGGCAATTCACCTTTGAGCTTGATCATAGAGTCTATGGGAGGAGAGTTTTCTCAACCACCGACTATGCAAATCATAGGAGAAATGGGCTTAGCAGAACACAGGACTACGAGTCTAGTCACATGATATATGACTGCTAAAATTTGAGCACAAGGTGAAAGTAGTCAAAAAGGAATCTTTAATTATTTGGATAATGGTTATTAATTCAATGAAATTTGCTGGAATGGGGTACCACAGCACTTAGACGGAGTAACATGTACAAATGGTTGTATATAACTCTCAACTATAAAATAACAAGTATAAGAAGCTGCCCTACTTCTAGGGAATAGGTGTACCATTCCTTGAATTTTGAAAAATTATTGGTAGGTTTTGGAGTACCATTACGTGGTATTTTAATGATATTATAATTGGCGGAAAAAATTAAGTTGACGAATTTGTATTGAGTGATTAAAAAATATAAAAATATATAATTAATTAATTGATATGAAGTATGATCACATGATATTTCAAGACCAACTAATAATTTTTCCTTTAATTTATTAAAATACTGATGATATTGGTTGCAATTACTCACATAAGTATTAAAGCGTTTGTTGATTAAACATCTCGTTAGAAAGTGCTCACTTTGTTTATAGTTACAAGTGGTTATAGTGACATATGTGACATTAGACTTCGTGATCATCTTCACGGGCTACTGCGATCAGATTTGTTTTTGCACAGAGCAATGAGGAGACAGTTAGAGGGACTTAGATGTGCCTCTTTCTTCTCTTTCCTTGAAACACCAAAAAAACAAAAAAGGAAAAAAAAAAAAAGAAAAAAAAAAAGGAAACAACTAATCAAAGGGAACGTTATAAAATCAAACATAACCTACAAATTTATTTCGAACAATAAAACTCTATTCTTGTCTACAACAACAGTTTGCAAGGAGAATTTAAAAAAAAAACTATCCTGATCGGCGTCGCAAAGTCCTAATAACAGTAGTTCTTTGTAATAGTGGTAATGTTATAAATATATCTCATTAGTTAAGAAAAAAAAATTTCATGAAACATTTTTCATCTAAACCAGCAACACCAAATTGTTGAATTTCATTTTCCTGTAAAAAAAAAAAAAAAAAAAAAAAACCAAAAATCGAGAGATTAACATTTTTTCCTTTTTCAGTTCACATGAAAAACATTCCATTGGCAAACAGACCCAGCTAGATGAAGAGGTTTAGGACCTCATCATTACCACATGCCCCATGGTTAACAACTGATATAGAGATGGAGATACCCTTCAACAAAGTAAAAAAGACAAAAGAACCTCCTTCTCTCTCACTGCAGTTCCAACCCACATGCCCATGTTGCCAACAACGTCACACCTAACCCCTTCTCTCATACTCTCTCTCCTCTCTCTAAAGATTTCTCAAGAATCCCAACAATCTAAGCAACAAAAAAATAAAGGTAACAAAAAAAAGATGCCAACTTCTAGCACAGTGTGTCCACCACCACTGGTTCTTTCTTTCCCTGTCTTTTTCCTCCAACCTCTCCCCACCCCACTCCACTTTCCCAACACATTTTCTATCGCCCCAAACGACAGACATACACTCACTCACTCCCTGCTTTGGATTTCCCCCCACCCCTCTCTTGTCCCCCTCTCTCCTTTTGATTCCTTTCTCTGCCAACTTTCGGTAAGAACTTCCATACCCATTTCCTCTCCTCTCTGAATTCCCTTCATTTTTATGTATTCTGTAAAACCCAGATTTTTCTGTACAGAAATCCCTAAATTAGGTATTGGGTTTTTTCTAATTTGAATTATCCTTGCTTTTTTAACTTGTTATTAACTCTGTTTCATTAGGGTTTATTGTTTTTGTGTCTATAATAAGCTTGAAATCAAAACTTGTCAACTTTAAAAGGGTTTGTTTGGATCTAAAATGCCTGCGGAAGGGGCTACTTTGGCTGATGATGGGGTTGAATACTCGTTTGCCATGGAGTATCATGGCCCACCTATAACCCATGATCTTCCCCGGGCTGTTCCCGTCAATGTGTCGAGGATTCCGGTAGCTTCTGTGGTTTCCCAGGTTCCGTTGTCGGAAAATTTGTCGTTGCCGGTTGTCCAACCGATCTTGACACCTGATATTACTAAAAAGTTCTCAAAAGAGTTAAAACTAGGTTGTGAATCCACTGTTTCTCCCACATCTGTGATAGCCTTCGAGCGGGGAAATGCGGAGGGTGGCGATGATTTGAAAGAATTAGCATCAAAAGAGTTAGCTTTAGGTTCTGAAACAATTGTTTCTCCAACTTCTGTGATTGTATTAGAGGAGAGCGCTCCGATTAGTGGCGATTTTGCTTTGTCGGGCGAGTTAAGTAGCGTGAGTACTTTAGATTTTCCAAATGGCCATAAGGACTCTGGAGAGTTTTCTGGTGTGATTCATTGCTCAGCTGGGCTGGGCTCTTCCTCGATAAGTCATGAGCATTCACATGAGTTGTTGGGAGCGGCAAGCTCAGGCACGTTGGGCTTTTCCGATAGTTTTGATAAATCAAAGGAGCTATCAGGTAGCTTAGCCGCACAGAGGGTTTCAAATGGCTGCAAGGATAATTTAGATTTCAATGATTTGAACCAACCGGATTGGGCATCAAGCGAGTCAGTGTTGAGCTTGGATTACCCATCTTCTCGGGTTTCTTCTCATAGAATCGGGGATTGTAACAATGAACCTGTTTGCGATGCAAAACGGACTCCAGTTGTAACTTTTCGTGATATTGAGTCAGATGACGGAGATTTTGATGAGGAATCAAGTCATTCTCAACCTGAAATTGTGCGGGCAAAAAGAGAACCTGAGGTTAAGGTGAGAAAGGGGGCATGCTATCGATGCTTTAGAGGAAACAGGTTCACGAAAAGGAGGTCTGCATTGTTTGTGATGCAAAGTATTGTAGTAATTGCGTGCTCAGAGCAATGGGGTCTATGCCAGAAGGAAGAAAGTGTGTTACATGCATTGGATGTCCTATTGATGAATCAAAGCGAGTGAACTTGGGGAAATGCTCTCGAATGCTCAAGAGACTGCTTAATGACTTGGAGATTAGACAAATAATGAAGGCTGAGAAGTTGTGTGAGGTTAATCAATTGCCACCAGAGTATGTTTTTGTGAATGGTAAGCCTCTCTGTCAAGAGGAGCTGGCTACATTGCAAAGTTGCCCAAACCCACCAAAGAAGCTGAAACCAGGACACTATTGGTATGATAAAGTTTCTGGTCTTTGGGGAAAGGTGAATACGATATCCTTGAGACATTTTTTGTTGGTACTATTATTCTTCATTTGTTGCATTGTTGTGGAACTTGATGGTTGTACTAATTTTAACAGGAAGGACAGAAGCCTGCCAAAATTATTAGCCCCCATCTGAATGTTGGGGGTCCCATCAAGGTGGATGCTAGCAATGGAAACACACAAGTTTTTATAAATGGTCGGGAGATCACAAAAGTAGAGCTACGGATGTTACAGGTTCATATTTCTAATTATGCCAAAGTTATCTCTTGAGTGTTGAAACTGATTCACATGCATATATGTAACGTTACTGCGTTGGAAATTGTAGTTGGCAGGAGTCCAATGTGCCGGCAACCCCCACTTTTGGGTGAATGAGGACGGTTCATACCAGGAAGAGGGACAGAAAAATACAAGAGGGTATATCTGGGGCAAGGTGTGTATCTAGATGTTCATGTGCTTTTGTGTCTTTCTGACCACCCTATTGGACAAAAAACACTGTCGTTTTGTTTAGTTAAACTTGATTATTATTATTATTTATTTTTTCAGGCTGGAACAAAGCTGGTTTGTGCTGTATTATCTCTACCAGTTCCTTCTAAATCTGCAAATCTTTGTGAACAAGTGAATAGTCTGGTTAGCCGAACTGTGCCTGATTACCTTGAGCAGAGAACCCTTCAAAAAATTATTTTAATTGGGTATAATGGATCTGGTACGAGTACAATATTTAAGCAGGTAATTTCCTAATGGGGTGATTTAGGTTTCCTCACACTTGAATTTCTATTTGTATAAGAACTATTATCTGTGTTTTTATCATGGATTTGGGTAGGGACGTGGAAAAGGAAAGGAAAAAGTAAGGGAAATGTGAATGAAATATAAGCTAAATTTTTTCTCTGTTTCCCTCGCCTTTTCTTTTCCCTACCCTGATCCAAACACAGCCTTAAGGTATCAATTCATTATCACATCTCCTTGTACATGATGCGAAATGGACCTATTAAAGTTCACTGTGTCCTCTTGCAGTTTGATGCATTTTCTTATGCAGCATTGAATGTCCTTTTGCGGTTTGATGCATTTTCTTATGTGGCATTGAATACTGGTTGTTTTTTTGTGGGGAGTGCTAATGCTTTCTTACCTGCTTTATGTAATCTAGTTTTAACTTTAAGTTAAGCATAAATATAAAAAATACAGTTTTCTTGACCATATGATTTGTCCCAAGATAAATATGGGTCTTTCTTTTGCCATAAATAGGAATTAGGAGGAATTTTGTACATCATTTATGGTTTGAAACCTTTGTAAATCTGGATTGAAATTTATTGGCGTAAAAGGTTGGACTAACAAAAATTGGTCTTTGACAACAATCTGCATGCTTATGTCTTTGTGAAGGATTCTGATGATCCAGCCTCAGGTTGTGTTTGTTAATTACAATATGTATATTTATATAAAGAGAACAATATTTTCTGTGTGAATGAGGCTGCTTTGTGAGTAGTTCACGCCGAAACTTTAGGATTGCCACTAACATTTTATAAAAGGCTAATGCTAACAAGTGTGGTATATTTAATATTGTATTAATTTATCTTGAATTTAGTAACTTTCTAATTTTAACTTGTTAATGTGTGTTTAATGCTGTATTAAATTGTCTTGAGTTTAGTAACTTTCTATTTTAACCCATTAACTAAATTAGATGAATTTAGTACCTTTCTATATTTAAAATTCAACAAGTTGCAAGACTCATTAAATGAAATGAAGTATTATTAATTACTCCAGGGGCACTTGTTTGGCATGACCATTTATAAAAAGATGTAAAAGAACTGTATAACTTCATTACTTTAATTTTCATGCTGTTATGCCTACTACAGAATGAGCTCTTGCTTCATTTCTTTTCCCTCGGTAATAATATGTTCCAGGGAAGAGGTTTCTTCTCATCTTTGATGAAATTTCTCTAGCTACTATTTTCAGATGTAATTTGATGTGATGAAGATCAAAGGCTAGTTTTGGTTGGAATGGTGCTATTTTTACTTTTTGTTTTGGGTCAGCAACATAAATTTTTATTAGAAATAAGAAGATAAAGAAATCACAAAGGAAGACTATAAGTCCATCAAGAAGAAATAACACAATTACAAGTGACAGTCAACTTTCCAATCTCTAGAAATAAAAAACAAATGAACCTTCTTAAAGGGAGTTGACATCAAAAGCCCAAATAGAAACAAGAAACAAATCTTTTCCCATAGGCCTTCAACTTCTTTAGACTAGTCATAAAAAATTATTGCATTTCTTTCCGTTAAATAACCCAAAAGCACAGCACGATTCACACTATTCCAAAGCAATCGGGCCTTCTTGGTGGAATTAAAATCTCTACAATCAGCTATGAGCATTTGGACTCATAAAGATGGAAAAGGAAGAGAATAGGATGGATTTTCTTTAGTTACTTTTCTGTTATTGTTAGATTTGTGCAATAATATTTTATGAGTGTGTTGCAAGTTTTCTTAGCCTTTAGGGTCAAGGGATAGCTGCTTGTAAACTAGGAGCATGTTTGATGGGGTGGATTAGAATATGGGATTAGGATTATTAATCCGTGGGCCCAATTATCCTATGTTTGTTTTAACATTTTGGTTTAGGATTATTAATCCAATGGATAATTAATCCAACAAATTTGTAGGATTATTAGTAATGGGGTAGGAGTGGGATTATTAATCCAATGAATATTAATCCTATTGGATAGTGAATACCACACTAATTTAATAAGATTATTAATACTTCACTATTAATCTTGTGAATCAAACATGACCTAGATGTGCTAGAGGTGGCTTGTTTATAAACCACTTGTGCTTGAGGTTTGTACTTGTAGGAAGCTTCTGACACTTGTCACTTGTTTGTTCTAAAGTGGTTGTATGCAAGACACTTGTCACGTGCCTGTACACCTCCTTGGAACCCTCAACCAATTACATCACTGTTCCAACAAAATCCAGAGAGAAGCCAAATGTTTTGATTGAGTCATCTCCCCCTCACTTATGGCAAACTACATCATGATTCCAGAAATCCAGAGAAATACCCAATAGCTTGATTGCAGTTTATAAACCCCCTTTTCTTTTCTCTTTCTGTGCCGTGAGTTTTTATTTTGCCGTAATATTAGCGATTCTGGAGATAATTATGTTGGATATAAGCTTCAGTTGGCAAGGGTAAAGTTTTGTTTATCAGGATATTATGTTGGATATCTATGCTATAATGGTTAAAATTAAGTTTTTAAAGATACTTCCATGTACCTTGAAAGAATTGGGTTAGAGAGAGTGCTTTTCATTGTCCTTATAGCATTGCCAATGAAAACTCTTAATACCATCAACCGTCTTGGACTGTGACTGTTGGGGTGCCAAAACCAAGTGGAAATTCAATAATTGATTATATGAGGTTAAGCCAGAGAGTCGGAAACCTACTAAAAACTTTTTTATGGTAAGTAAAGCATTTATTACCAAGAAGAAGAATATACAACAAAACTCACGACACATGTCCACAGACAACTTGCTAAAAACTTCTGTTTGGTGTAGTTTTCAGAAAATTGCTCTCATAAATGTTTTTTAAAAGCTGGGACAATTTCAGGAACTCATTCTTTTTGATCATTTTATTATTCCTAACTGAAAATAAAAACAAAGAACGGAAAACAACATTTTGGCGTTTCCTAAAATTGGTTCATTTTAACTTGGTTTTTATTTAAGATTTCTAAAAACAACGAACCAAATAATTTTTTTATCTTGTTTCCTATCTTTTGTAACTCTGAGAATAGAAAACTGTTTTTAAATACTCTGTTCTTCCTTGTCTCCTCCTCCTCCTCCTTTTAGCAATTAGTTATTTCCTCTACTTGATTTTTTATTTTTGTGAAAGAAACAAAGCCTTGAAATTGGAACACCTGCATTTTTATTTTTAATTCTGGTTCCACTTTTTCGGCATTTGCGTGATTGTGGGTACTAATTCACAGATTTATTTATGGTATTCTCTTGTGTATCTCCGATTCTGTGTTATAGTATACTGTGTCACTGCAAGCAAAAAAGAAGCATGTTTATAAGGTAAATCGCTAAAACATGCTTGAAACATGTGATGGTTGGTCTGAAATAGGAACTATGCAGAAATATTGTTATTGACTTTCTAATTTATCACCTGTGGACATAAATTATGGTGGATGACAATTGAGGCCTCTTTATATATTTTATTATTACCATACTGTGTAAAAAAACATGTTTAAATTTTGTGCTAAATCTCTTTACATTTAATGAAGCTACACTGGCATTGATTATGCTCATTGATCATGCTCTATGCTGAACTGCCAAGATTTTTCAAATTTTGGGCTTTTAGTGCTCTAAGTTTTGGTAAAACCTGAAAAAATGAATATTAATATAAGTTCATGTGATAGGCGAAGATCCTTTATAAAGATGTCCCTTTCTCAGAGGATGAACGTGAAAACATCAAATTAGTGATCCAGAGCAATGTGTATGGCTACCTTGGTATACTTCTTGAGGGCCGTGAGCGTTTTGAAGATGCAAGTTTGAATGAAATGAGGAAAAATCAGTCTTGTGATGAACCTGGCCCCTCAGGTATCTGAATTTTTATTCCATTGTTTTTTTTTTTTTTCATTGTACTTATTACATTCATAATTGCATTGTTTTCATATATTATTGGGATTTGAGAGAGAACTTAAAAGAAACGGGTTATGATAATTGCGTTATGAAAAAAGTGAGCTATGATAATTGTTCTCCTTCAAGTCATTTATCAGCTTCAGGTTTAAACGAGTTTGTGCACCATAAATGGACCTGACTCATCTTGATCAATTGTAATGCATTCAATTTTATGGATGCTCCAAGAAATTTGATGATGGTTAAGCTTACTTTGAAATGTATCCCTTGCAAGAATTTTAGGAACTCCATGTCATGTGTAGGTGTATGTGATGTAGTGCTGTGCATGTGTTTGTATAATGGCCACTCCAAAAATTTGATGACCCCTACAAAAATATAACTATCCCATATAATATAGGAGTGAGTCAAAACACAACTGAAATCTTATAAAATGTGGCCGAGTAAGTAATATGGGGTAGTAATTTTTAATGGATCTTGTTAATGTGTGATTTTTATGGCATATGTTAAAAAGTTTAAAAAATGTGCATTCTAAATGAAAGTGCATATGATAAAGAATGTACAATCTGTTTAGCCCTTCTTAGCATGTGCATTAAAGGTACACATTAACACGATCCTGTTTTAATTAGACCAAGAGAAAATTAACTCTAAATTTGGATTTTAGAAATTTTTTTCAATTTTTTTTTTAACTAGTTAGGAAATACATATTTAAGTTTGGGACAATATTTTCTTATTTGGACCACTGTAAAAAGCCTGTTGGCCAATTAAATTTGTGTTAATAACACAGTGAAATAATTAAATTGTTTTAACCCGCTTGTTGGAATTTGTTTTCAAAATCGTAATGCTACACCTGCTCAATATCTTAATAAATTGATACAATATTAATTTATATAGACACAAAATTATAAAATGTAATGAATTTTAAGTAGTATTTTAATAATCTTATTTGAGTAATTCAAAAATTTATTGTAACTTGACACAATTAGGGGTTGTTTGGGATGTTCTAAATAAGTGTACTTTTTGACTTTTTATAAAATATGGGTTGGGTTTGAAGTTATGTGATAGAGAGGTGAAGTGACTTAAATAAGATGATGTGACTTAAATAGGATAGTGGCTTTTTGACTTTTTTAGTAAATGCCAAACAAGGCCTTAGATTTGCTATATAACACATCTATCCTAACAAGGTAACACCGGTTCAGAGTATTTTTGTCTCCTAACGTGTTTTATTTAGCTTTTCCAATTCTAGTTCCAACTAAGAAATGGCTGGAGAATCTTTAGAGGGATGAGTTTCAAGTATCACTTGGTAGAGTGGGGTAAAGTATTTTCTCTAATTGAGGATTGAGTTTGGGCATTACAAAGTTGAGGCTCTTAACTGATCTTTGTGAGGGAAGTTGCTATGGTAATACGAAGATATATCTTGTTTATGGAGGAGAGTGGTGGAAGGAAAATAGGAAAATATGGATTATGAGGGTGATTGGTTGATGAATGAAGTTAGGATATCTCATGTGTTGGAACTGTGGATGGAAGAGCACTAAGAAGGGATGCATATTCTCCAAGAACATTTGTATATTGAGGTGAGTGACAGAGGGTGAAGTTTAATAATCTAATTTGTGGTATGGGGATTTGGGGTGTGCAAGGGTCAGTATGGTTTGAGTAGCCAAACTCGGAACTGAACTGACCTTGGTCAATTCCGAAATTTTGGATCCAGAACTAATTTAACAAAGATGTGGAACTGAACTAATCGTAATCATGGAAATTCGGGTTGGTTTGACTGGTTTTGTGATTCTAAATGTGATTGTATTGTAATAAGACTTACACCGATTCATTGTTGTTGCCAACTGAAGACTGTCTCCAGCATGTTATACTGGTCTTCAGCCTGATCTGAGGTCAAGCTTTTGGATTGAAACTGTTATACAAGAGATTGATTATAAATTCATGAAAGAGATGAATCATTTTGTCAATTCATGGTGTCCTAATGTTTTTGATAAGTAGAACATATGCACTTGTGGTGAACATGTGTGCAGGGCTGCAAAGAAAGATATTTTTTACTTTTGGGGCATTAGTAGAAGAAAACTTATTATGCGTGTAACTCATATTTGTTTCCTTTTTCATATAGGCTAGTACTTGTTCCATTTTCATTTCTGAAGATATTTAGAGTGTAACAGTTGATTAACCAATGTTGGATTTGGTATGTGACAGCTGAATTGCCTCTTATGTTTACTTATAATTTGACGGCTAGATTGTTAATTTTAATTATATACCTGTAATCCTAACAATATTCAATATTCTCAACTTCGTTCGCGGTTTGCTTTGTGAAATCGTTTCATTGGCTGACAATAGCATACATATTAGAAACTTACATCCAGCATGACCGTGTCGACATGTGTACGTCTCTTATCCAACAAAATATTATAAATCTGAACATTGTTTGTGGTTAACAGGGAATACTGATGGTAATGATGGCAAAACTATCTATTCCATTTGCCCAAGGTTGAAAGCATTCTCCGATTGGCTTCTCAAAATTATGGTATCAGGTAATTTGGAAGCCATTTTCCCAGCTGCTTCTCGTGAATATGCACCATTAGTTGAGGAGTTGTGGAACAATGCAGCCATTCAGGCAACGTACAAGCGGAGAAGTGAACTAGAACTACTACCTAGTGTTGCTAGTTATTTCTTAGAGCGGGTAAGATCATGCTTCATGTTTTTGTGCTAATCTGGCAGTTGAATATGGAGACTTCTGATCATACTGCTACTTCTCACTATCATTACATGTTCGAAATTGCTCGTGGAGGTTATTCTTTCTTTCTTTTCTTCTCCTTGTTCTTTTTACATGGACTTAGCTACAGGTCTTGGGAATAGGTGGTTAGATGAATAATCTAATAATCATGCTCATCAACACAACTAAATTTCATATTTTCTCAACTTATTCTTTCATTTATTGAGTGCAAAATAATGGTTACAAGCTAATATAGAGTCTTTTATGCATAGAATGGGAGTCTTATGCATAGATTCATGGTAAACTCTACTTGGGTGCATGTCTAACTAGACATGGTGGACACATGTCCCATACTCTCAGTTTAGTTTCTAATAAATTTGGAAGAGTCTATTTAACCTAGTGCTTGGTCTCTTGGAACACCTAACCAGACTGGCTACATGTACTCCTCACATTTCACACACAGTTGGCAATTACTGGGATAAATTTCTCTAGATGGTAGGGCCATGGGGGTGCAATTGATCCCGTTCAGTCAAGTACTATGGTGTTTGGGCCCAACTTAGGATCATTATAATTTTCAAGCTTTCAGAACTCTATTGAGACCTGGGTTCATGTTTCTAATTTCATTACACCAGGACATGGCCACACTCAACTGATGTGTTGCTATTCTATTATGGAGCATGTCTTTGGTATCATGTCTTTGATGTAGCGGGGGCATATCCTAGTGAACCGGTGTTGTATGTGTTGTGAGGATGCGGAGATAGTGGATCATTTGTTTCTTCATTGTTCAGTGGCGTCGTATTTATGGGGCTTCGTCTGTGCACTCTTTGGGGTTGCTTGGGTACAGCCCTAGGGGGTGTTGGATTTCCTTTGGGCTTGGCGAGGTGTTCGTCTAGGGTGTCGGCGTTGGCATCGGCATCGGCGGCGGTGGCGGCGGCGGCCTTGGCTATTTGCCCCGTTCTTTTTGGTGTGGGTAGTTTGGTTGGGGCGGGATAGTCATGGCTTTTAGAGGTGTCTTATGGTGTTTCTTGGTTACAGAATCGTCTTCTTGTAATTATGTATAGTTGGTTGGAGGGTAGAGTAGATCCGGATTTATTTGTGTTTTTCGATTTCTTAGATGAGGTGATGAGTTAGCCCTTGTTTTATTGGTTTCCCCAATCTGGGGTGGTTTTCTTGTATTGGTTGCATCATCTTGATGCTTTATTAATAATATTTGCTTATTTATCAAAAAAGAAAAAAATATATATTTATAAGCTTGAGGCCTACATGATTACTACTATTACTAGGCTTATTGGTCATGCTTTATAAATTTCCAGAAGTCCATAAGATTTTGATGGAATTTTTACTTTGTTAAGTCAGTGTGTAATTGTTGTCCACTTAAGCTTCTAGGTTTTCTCGTAGAGAACACATATCCAAAAGATTTACTCGACCTCTGCACAAAGTGGTGTTTGGGTCTGCAAAATAGAAGGGAAAAAAAAGAGAAAAAGAATGGGAGATTAACCAATACGTCCCATATTTTGAACTTGTTATCCATGTAGTCTCATATTTTTTCTTATGATCCATTTAGTAATTTTTGATGTGTAACAACTCATTTACCCACCATATTAGAGTGTCACATTTAGAAAAAGTACATTAAGGATTTTTTTAGTGTCACATCATATCCATCACGTTGGAGTGTCATATTTGGAAAATACACTAAAGAGTTTTTAATTTTTGGGGTATCATATCATACCCACCATGTTGAAGTGTCACATGTCACGTTTGGAAAAAGTATACTAAGAAATTTTTAATTTTTTTTCAGTGTCACATCATACTTGCCACGTTGTCACATTTAGAAAAAAAGTACACTAATGAGTTTTTAGTTTTTTAGAGTGTCACATTATATCGGTCACGTTGTCACATTTAAAATAAGTACACTAATGAGTTTTTAGTTTTTAGTTTTTTTTAGAATGTCACATCATACCCTCCACGGTGTTATATTTAAAAAAAGTACACTAAGGAGTTTTTAATTTTTTTTGAGTAAAATATTTGGAGTGTCACATCATACCAGACACGTTGTCACATTTAAGAAAAGTACATTAAGAAAATTTTAGTTTTTTTTTTTTGGAGTACCACATCATACCGGTCACGTTGGAGTGTCACATTAATACCTGTCACATCATACCTGCCACATTAATAAAAAGGTATAGTCTTCCACCAAAATGCTACCAAAATCGAAAATAGTACTACACGGAAAGAAACTCTTTACTAATAGGATTTAACAAATCATTAGAAAAAACTTTGGACTAATTGGAGTACTTGTTTGTGAGATGAGACTTATTGATAAACATCCCAAAAAGAATTTGAGGTTTCGATGGCTTGGCTTGTTCCAAAAATGCATGGAGCTCTGCCTTATTAGTATTAGAGTGTGCTCTTGAAATAAGCCTTTTGCTGGAGATCAGCTAAGCTGACCCTATTCTGGCTTGTGTGCCAAACCAGAGTTCACCTTGTCTAGGTGGATTATTTAGTTTGATTGAGCTCCTTTTGATGGGCCAAGCTCAAGCTGCTGTGAGTTGCTTGCTCATTTACCAACATTTTATTTATCTATCAAACAATCTGGGTGAGCTTTGATTTTTATTTATGTATTATATACTTTTTAAAAAAAAAAAATTCCTTTCAAGCTTTTGTCTTCGGAGGAAATGTGCAGGTATTGTGATTGGCAATTTCTTGAAAGTCATTGCTGATTATTTCTATAATGAAACTTTTCTTTTTCAGGCAGTTGATATATTGAGACAAGACTACGAACCTTCGGATGTAGACATCCTATATGCCGAGGGTGTTACTTCATCCAATGGGCTTGCTTGTTTGGACTTCTCATTTCCCCATTCAGCACCTGACATCGACATGGACACTGCTGATCAGCATGATTCTCTGCTCAGGTTGGCACTAATGTAATTTTATTTATTTATTTATTTTTAAGACAGGTGCCTTGCACTTAAGGCTACGCATACCATTACTTATATTTCATGGACTAAGGTACATTTGTCAAATGGGGTATGTGTCTAGGCAACTGATTTGTCTAATCCCTAAGATTGACATGTGGACACTGCTGAGGAATCACCATAACCATTCTTCCCTTAACTTTAAATTTCGTGAAATGATGTTAATATCCAAAATTGCTCATTAGATGTGGTAACTTTGAGCTCATTTTTGAAATTTTCTTGTAATAAAAGAGTTAAAGAGAATTACACAGAAATTGTCTTATGTATCCTGGAGTCAATAAGGTATACATTCTTGTATTCTGCTGGATGCTATTGTTAGCTCTCTGGCAGTAGACATTTGTTTGACACATCTAATAGTCATACCTATGTTATGTTGTATTGACAGTGTCATTATGGCATAGATTATAACAATCACTAACCAGCTTTCATTATCCAAGTTTCTAGAGTACTACTTATTTATTTATTTTCTCTCTTGTTTTTGTTTTTGGTGCCCTTGTATTTGATAGAGGTGGTGTAGTTTTTTTGTGACATTAATTTTGCATCTCTTGATTCTCAGATACCAATTAATCAGACTACAAGCAAGAGGGTTTGGAGAAAATTGCAAGTGGTTAGAAATGTTTGAAGATGTTCGAATTGTCATTTTCTGTGTTGCCTTGAGTGATTATGACCAGTATGCTATTGATGGAGATGGGGCTTTGGTGAACAAGATGTTACTGAGCAAGAAGTTCTTCGAGAACATTGTTACTCACCCAACCTTCGATCAGATGGACTTCCTTCTGATACTTAACAAATTTGACATGTTCGAGGAGAAGATAGAACGGGTTCCTCTGACGCAGTGTGATTGGTTCGATGATTTTCATCCAGTGATGAGCCGTTATCGCTCCAACAGCAACAGCAACAACATCAACAGCAGCCCTTCCCTTGGCCACCTGGCTTTCCATTATATTGCAGTTAAGTTCAAGAGGCTTTATTCGTCTCTCACTGATCGGAAATTGTATGTTTCTATGGTAAAGGGTTTGGAGCCTGACAGTGTTGATGGAGCTCTTAAATATGCACGGGAGATTCTGAAGTGGGATGAAGAGAGACCCAACTTCAGTTTGAGTGAGTACTCAGTTTATAGCACGGAGGCAAGCTCTTTTTCTCATTGATGATGACAGAAATTAGAGAAGGCTTGTAAATGGACTTTATTGCCGGTGTATATAAAAGGGTTATGTATATGAGCTAGAGAAGAGGTTAAAATATAACAGCACAAGTCCTTGTTTGTTTGTTGCATGAGCTATTGCAGTTGTAGGATTATCAAGAACAGGTCGGTGAAATACTGTTGCAGTTGTAGGATTATCAAGAACAGGTCCGTGAAATGATCTTTCGTACCTTTGCGTATTGTTGAGCAATGCCAGATTTTTTGTTATCCGCTCGGTGTAACTTGTGTAGTAGTGATGTGATGTTGGGATTCAATTCAACAATATTCAATTGAGATATAAGATGTACTTCTGGCCTTGTAGGTCCGGTAGTACTCAATTTGTCTCTCTCGAGATTGATGTTAGTGTTCAAGTTCTCTAAAAATCATTTTGTCTAGGATGAAAATGCAGGTGATTTTTGTAAGTATTGCTATCTTGTGTGTAGATTTCAGTTTTATGGAAGATGATTTGATAATGGAGAGGCTGACATAATATGCTTGTTTTTGTTTCGTGGGGTAATTCAACTCAAAAGACTTCTTATTCAACTTTAGATACAGCAAGTGTTTGAATTGAATATGTAACATATGTCAGTCTAGTTTTTTGTTTGCTGCTTGTGGTGTATTTTGTTCTGTTTTTGGTCCTCTCTCTCAATTTCTCAAACACTGCTTTTTCTCTCTACCTCTTATGAGTTTTCATTTCACCCATGAATTCAAGATCAACCTAAAGCTTTTCCAGTCCAAGAACAGCGAGTAATGGTTCAACTCCAGTTTGTATACATTTGAATTGATTAATAAAGAAAGGGATCTTGCACTCGCGAAAGATATTGATCACTAAAGCTCTTTTTTTTTTTTTTTTTTGGGTGTGTGGGTGTGGGGAAAGAATGAATATTTGTGTTTGAAATTAAACCAGGCGTTGGATATGAATATTTGTGCTTGAAGTTAAAATTAGAACTTCTCTGTTTGTTTGGATGAAAATTTTTGTTTTTGGTATTTTATAATGTTTGGTACAATAGAAAATGAAAGTCAATAAAAAATATTTTTTATGGTCAACTGGAAAATAAATCTGTTCAGGGGTAGAGAATGGTTTTTACGTTTAAAAGATTAAAAATGCTTTTCGGACTAAAGTTTTATTAATGTCGCTACACAATTGCTACCACACAACTATTGCTACTCTCCCATCGACCACAACACTATCATCACCAAGGCTACTGTTACTATCATCGTCGCTACCACCACCCACCACCATGCCACCACCTATACCTCCTCTTTTGTCCCACCACCACCAAATATACAGAAATATATATTTTTTTTGTAGAAAATATTTTCTACCCAAACAAACGGAGTGTGAGAATGACCGTTAATTGACAGTAACATAGAGTACTAAAACTTTGTCATCCTTCAAGAGCAAGGCAAAATAACCAACGCTCTGGCTGGATGAGAAGGGGTGTAATTACGAGGAATCTTGAAATATAGGGTGTAAAAATGAATCTACATGAAAGAAGAAGGGCTAAAATTTGGAACTTAAAGGTGAGCCAGACCCATTCCAAGAGAACTTCCCATTCTGGGGTTGTCTTGCTAGTGCAGCTCTCCTTTTACCTCTTTCTTTTTTTTTTCATCTATAATTTCTCTCTTCTTCCATTTTAAAATTAATTATTACTTCTACAAGTGGAAATCATTCTCCAAAAGGTACATAGTTGCTTTCAAATACAACAAACATTATTTGAAGTGGGTTGGAGCTTGCAGGGTCTCAAATTCTTCACTTTCACATTACCTCCTTTTTTTTTTTTTTTTTTTCCTGCATCATTTGCATTGGTCCCCAACTAACCTCCTGACAATTCTGTATTCTTCATCTTCTCTTCTTTATTAATGGTTATTAAAGAACAAACAGAGAAATACAGAGTCTAATTTGAGTTTCAGGTAATTGCAAAGCAATAACTTATTTCTTTGCTTCAGAAATGGCAGAAATTTGTGAGAGTTGCAGAACGTTAGAGAAACACAAGTACTAGAATGAATTCGAATCCGACCGACACCAGTTTTTCAAGGTCATGATTGATGATTTCAAGCATGGAATAGTTAAGTATTGCATTTGAAAAAGTTTGTTTTCTTATAATTACCCCTTTTTTCCCATTCACCACTTAAACTTTGATTGTCTTGCAGAGAATTCCCAGAAAGTTTGTTAAGTATTGTAAAGAACAATTGTCAAACAGGGTCCTTCTAAGAGGTCCAAGTGGAAATCAATGGACTGTGGAAATTGCAGCAAAAAATGACGATGTGTTTTTCCAAAATGGTTGGGAAGATTTTGCTGGAGATCACGGATTGAAAGAAACTGATTTTCTAGTTTTTCGGTATAATGGGAATTCATGTTTTAGTGTATCGATCTTTGATGGGAGTGGGTGCGAGAGAGAAGGTTGTTACTTCGTGAAAAACCCGAGAGAACCGTGTTCACATATAATGCAGAAGAAAGAGGCAGAGGACTCCATAGATATAAATGGGGATGAAGATGAGGAAGAACTAAAGATGGAAAATGGTTCATTTCTTTTTCTCCAACATTTTTGAGTTTTGAAAATTTGGAATATTTCAATTATTTCCGTTGTTTAAACTGCAAGTGTTTATTGTTCTGTTTTTGATCATAGATTCAGATATCGGGAACATAGTAGAGAATATAAGACTCTCGTATTCAACGAATAGGCGACAGGTTACAGAGGAAGAGAAGCAAAGAGCTTATCAATTAGCCACCAGACATTCATCGGATCTGCCTTCAGTTCTCATCACTATGAAGCCTAGCCATGTCTACGAGTTTTTTCTATTGGTATTTTCTTACATCTTATTCATGTTCTTACATTGATAGACCTTCATTTGTGAACCCTCACAGGTAGTCCAATAGGAAAAGGGCTTGACTGGGGTATATAATCTTGACATCTTAAGTTCAGACACCTTCTAATGTTGTGTCTACTCTTAATTGATATATGTAATTTGCAGATGATCAGTGATGCCATCCATATATTAGAACTGATCCTTATCAATATAGCTCATCAAATTTCTCTTGTTTTCTCAGTTCAAAATTTCTCTTGTTTTGCAATGTTAATAGGCATCATGATCTTGATTAATCTAACAAAAGCATCTCCCACATTTTGCTTCTCATCTCTGAAGACATATAGACAGAGTATCTTTTGTAAAAACAGTTCTGTAGTATTAAGTTTCATGAATGTATGAAATTTCTGCAAAGAATTGAGATAGATATATATATATATGGTGACTAATGTGCTTGTTTGTGTTTATGGAAAACCTGGTTTTCAATATCTTCTAGACCAATAAATGAAGCTTAGCAAAAAATTTCAGGAGCAAATGTTTTCTGATTAAAAATGCTCATAAAACATCTAGAACTTGGGATGTCACCTACATATCACAATTTTTAGAAGTTGCACCTCAAATGTAATGTATTTTAGTGCAGTTCCTCATTAGCTTTCTCTTCAAACTGCTTCCCCATATCCTAGTAAATCTTCTCTTTGCTAACATTTTCAGTCCTTTGCATTCCCTAGCTAGTCATTATACCCGGAAATAAAATCAACATCCCCGACTCAGTTTTTGTGTTCAAATTATATAACCAGCCCAGCATATATTTGGATGGAGACAATCCCTAAAAAATGGGCAGTTAAGCATATCTCCAGCAAATCTCAGGAGATTCAGCTGAGAGCCTCCAAGAATGAAGAATGACAGCTCAAGTCAAATACAGACCTGCAGGATTTGTTGTTCATAAAGGATGGTCCAAGTTTTCTGTGGACAGCAACTTGGAAGAACATGATGTGTGCATCTTTGAGCTTGCTTAGGGAGGAAAAGGCAACAACATGCCCGTTGTCTTAGATGTTTTTATATATCGTGTTGTGGATGAACTTGTTCCCTTGACTCAATCCTATGTTCCACTGTCACGTCAAAAGAAAACCCGTAGGGAACTATGAATATGCCAACTAGTGCTTATGTTTCTATATATTCTTACTTCAAATAGACAAGATGATTTTTGTGAGATTGATCGCTGTTAAACGTTAATTTCTTCTTGCTATTTCCAAGTTCGAAGTACCTTAGTATGAAAAATATTTATGCATCAATGGTCAGCATTTTGGCAAGGATTAGCTGATGGATTTTAGGCTTGGTGAGTACAACTCTTTTTCTTACTCATGATTTTGGAAAGGTATGTGTATAAGTGTGTGTGTGTGAGTGGGTGATTTATCACAAGAAAATAACATCAATGTGAAAATTTTTTGTACTTGTAGTATTACTATGCAAAGAATAGACATGAAAACATAATTTACAAAATAGAAGGTATATGGAAAGCAAAAAAAGCTTGACTGCATACATATAAGCTATTTCCAACAATTAGAAATTTTGCTTTTGAAACATTTAACATATCATTCGTAGACAATCACTCAATCTAGACATCTGCAAATAGAAACTTTCAGAAAATAATTGTTTCTCTCAATAAGCTCAAAGACACAAACATCACCTACTTTATTGTGTTTTCCTCACAAAAAACGAGCCAAGCACCAGAGAACCTACATACATTTCTTCCTCCACATAGGACCAATTTCACAGGCCACAACTTATCTGAAACGACAAGTGTAACACTCCGTCTATTATTTTCCATGTAGTGCTTGAAGAAGCTTGCTGGTATATTCTGCAAAAAACTTAGAACATAGTTATTATGAACAGACGTTATACCAATATAGTTGCCACACATTTTACTAATTAAAGCATTTCAATATGGAAAATTTATACAATATTGTGTTGTTCCAAAATGTAACAGAATATATGTTTGTTAAGTGGCAAGTCTACAAAATGTCGGGTTCATGACCTTACCATAATTCCACTATTATCATGAGTATAATTCATGAAAACTTCGAAGAATGGAAATTTGGACATGAATTTGCCGGTTTCTTTAAGATCTCTTTCAATATCATCCTCTTGAATTTCCATTGGACCTCTCGGGCTTAAATCTTTCTCAGTAACTTCCTCTCTACTGGTTTTGCTTGCCAGCCGGCTAGACTTCCCTGCATTATGTCAGATCATAAGCTAAGTGGAAATAAAAATGTTCAGGTGTTTACTATGTTCAGGTGTTTGATTCTGTTTGTCAAATAAAAATGATCTAGTGGGATCATTGACATCCTTTCGACAACCATTTTTTCCAAATATTTTGACATAAAATTTTGCATTACTTCTATAGAATATGAGAAAGTCTCCGAATTCTAGTGAATTGTCCTGCACAATTTTCTTCGATCTTGTTCACATTTACTTGCCATGTTCTTTTTGAAGGACTTGTAATTGTAGATTTGAGAGGCAAAACTCCATTGAAATACTTAATGAATGCCAGTGGGATGCGCTATAACAAAAAAAATAAAATAAAAATGAAGAAGCAAAGAATGAATCAATTTTGCCAAAAAGAGAAATATTGATTTAGATCATTAAGCACAATAGGTCACTAATGAAAGGGGAAAAAGAAAAGAAGATTGGTAGTTGTGGCATTAGAGTACAGCAGAGGGTAGCTAAACCATGTCGCAATAAAAAATATATAAAAATTTAAACAATTTTTTTAAGGGTAAATTATTACTATTATTATTTTTTTGTTGAAGAAAATACAATTAATCCCATACTTTTGACATAATAACAATAGATTTCCTTGAGATTTTAATTCACATAACAGTTAGTTCATTTTCATTAGAAATTCATTACTTATATGAATGAAAAAATAATATTACCATCTATTTTTAACTAAAATGTATATTTATATTTATTTATTTCAATATATATATATATATTTTATCAGCTAAGAAAAATTTCATTAACAGTATTAAATTAAAAATACAGGAAGATAACATATATCTAGAGAGATTCGGAAAATACAAATTACCCCTACTATTGCTTCTCCCATCCCGATAACCAATCCCTTGGCCTCACAATTTGTTTTTTTAAAACAAAAATAGAAGACAAATCAAGAAAATAAAAAAAAATTTAAGAACTGAACTCAACAAATAAAATACATGAATCCCACAAATCAACCCACACAACCCACGGCAAAAGCTCCCATGCTGTACTGCACTCTTCTTTTCCACACAACCCAAAGCAAAAACATCTAAGAAAAATGCTTGGTAGCTCAAATTTGTGTAGTTCGAACGTCTCAAAACGATGTCGTTAGTCATGAAAATTCAGACTACCCAGCATTGTTGAACAGCATGCACTCTTGATTTTTCTATTCTTTTCCGTAGCTTTTTCACCCACTGATCCATAGCATCAGAACACCCAAACTCAAAGCATGCACTCAGTGATATTTTGATCTTTTTCACAGCTTTTTCATATATGTGTTTCCCACTCTTGATATTTATTTCAATATTTACTTGTCATTTGTATTAGTTTTAATCGCTTTAAACATATTTAAAAAGAAGTATAATTATATCAAAAGTAAGATACTAATTTTTATTTTTTCTAAATCTTTTGAGTGTAATTTAACTTTCTTTTTTATTTTTTATTTTTTATTTTTTGTTGTCAAGAGTTGTAGAAAACAAGAAACAAGACTGAAAATTCATCCCATTCACTCTTATTATTATTATTTTTTTTCAAGAATTGAATTAAAAATGAAAAAAAGAAACTCCAAAACAGAATTTAAATAAGTTCTTTGATTTCTGTGGACTTCAGAAAAAAAAAAAAAAAAAAAAACACAGCCATTTAAAATACATAATTCGAAACATGTCAAAAGAGAGAGGGAAAGGTTTTTGATAGCAGTCGAAGAGAGTATAGTTTGGGCAAAAAGACCTTGAAGAGGTCACCATTATTAATTAGTACAAAAATATATTCCTCTATTAATCCTGAAAAAAAACACTCTGCTCTCTCTTCTCTCTCACTACTTTTACTGATTAAAAATCTGCTTATAAAAGTTTCTTTTCCTCAAATTTCACCTAGTAAATTCCACAAATTTCATATAATTACATTCTACTCTTTTAAAGTTTTGATTCATATAATATTTAACTTTTTTTCATAAAATAAATAAATAAATTACAAATAAAATAATATTTCTGTTGCCGCCATTTAAACGAAAAAATTGGCCAAATAAAATAAAGTATTGATTATTTTGTAAATATTTAAGAACTAAAATTTACTCCCAAATGAATCATGTCCACATTCAAATCAAATTTAAAGGCCTACCACTAAATAAAAACTCTCTCAGCCTGAGAACTAGGCCAAAAGCAAAATTAAACATGCTAAACTAGAGGACAATACCTACTATATCATAAAAGTCTTATGACTAGATTTCTTGGACTTGATAGAGAGGTTATTCTCTCTAACAAGCTTAAGATTTGCAATTTTCTCAAGAAACTTCTTGTTCTCGCTTCTTGAAGAAGGGTTTGTCCATGGAAACAACGAATGTATCCATCTGAACGAGTCAGAGGAACACCTTTGGAACGTGAAGATCATTGAGGGGCTAGCCCATTCCACTTGTAAGAACTTGCTTTGGTATTTCTGGGAATAGCTTCATTCCTCTGTTAACACCATGAATTTGATAGTGCTTGAGGTACCACATAATTTCTAGGATTGTGACTAAACATCTCTCAGGTATTTTTTGAGGATTATAACCAAACAATGTCATATAAATGCAAATATTAATCCAATCTCATATTTTTTTTTTCTCCCTCTGCTATAAAGCATCACAGATGGGTGGGGATTGAGGGAAGAGAGGTTCAAAGAATCCAAACTATTGGTACAAGGCAGAGGCTAAAATTAGCGGTGAAGGAAATGGAGGAGGACTCAGCTTGTGTAGTGGGTGAAGCCTGGAAACACGCCACGGAAAAAAAAATTCAGTGGGAAAAAAATGACGGCAAAACTCAGAAGCGCGACAAAAATAAAAAACACCCAAACATTCTCAATGAAATTTGATAACCACAAACAAACAAGAAAACTCAAAGTGCGGTGATAAATGATGTCCCAAAGACGTTTCGTTCAAGAGTTTCTAGATTTAAATGAAGATCAACAACATAGTGGTCATCCCTGTGAAACACAATTCAAATGACTGGGAAAGAAGCTCAAAGTACTGATTCTCTGCAACCAGAACAGAACACAAGAGGGAGAATTTTCCTCTTTTGTTTGTGTGTTTTCCACCATTGAATTGTGGTGGTGATTACTTACATAACATCATTATGTGGATATTATCACATGAAAAGAATATCAATGTGAAAAATATACCTATTTGTAGTATTACTATGCAAAGAACAAACATAAAAACCATCATTCACTAAATAGAAGGTATAGGGCGCGAAAAAAGCTTGACTGCATATATATAAGCTATCTCCAACAAGTAAAAAAATTGCTTTCAAAAATATTATCACATGAAAAGAATATCAATGTGAAAAATTTATGTATTTGTAGTATTACTATGCAAAGAACAAACATAAAACCATCATTCACTAAATAGAAGGTATAGGGAGCGAAAAAAGCTTGACTGCATATATATAAGCTATCTCCAACAAGTAAAAAAATTAATTTAAAAAAAATTTAACATAGCAATCGTAAACAATCACTCAACCTACACGCTCAAAAATAGAAACTTTCAGAGTAAAATCATCTCTCTCAACAAGCTCGAAGACACAAACATCACCTTTTTTTATTGCGTTTTCCTTGCAAAACATGTGCCAACCACTAGAGAACCTGCATACAGTTCCTAAATATCGGACCAATTTCACTGGCCACAACTTATCTGAAGAGAGAAGTGTAACACTCTCTCTATCCTTTTCCACGTAGCTCTTGAGGAAGCTTGCTGGTATATTCTGCAAAACGTAGAAGTTAGTATTAAGGCATGCTTCCTAGTGTTTTTTAAGGTGAAAAAAGAATTGGGGCGACAATGACAGACTAAGCATGTTGCATTCAATTTTCCCATCTTTTTTTTCTTTTCTTTCTACAAATCTTTACACAAATTCATGATCAAAACACAACCTAAATATCCAACAAAAACATAAAATAACCAACAAAATCCAACAGTCCAAATATCAATATCTAATAGAAACATAAGACATCCAATGAACACTAACATTTTAACATTTTGAAACATAACAAGGCAAAGAATTTATTATGATCTCAACAATTAATTTCATTCACAATAGTGGCCAAAAACAAGAAATATAAAAAGATGCAGCCCTTAGTCATAAGCTATGATGTAGTTGCATGCAACATCATATCTAAATTACAACTCAAAAAATAGATGACTAAGATCAAATTATTAAAAAAAGGTATACCTGGTTTAATCCCCATTTACTATTAAAAAAACCACCACCATATATATGGATGCCATCAAACTAGGTTCCAATATAGTTGACACATATTTTACTAATTAAAAGCATTTCAATATGTTGGTTCCTGATGATATTAGACTCCAAGATACTAACACAAAAATAAAAATAACAAACATGGCAAGTCCTAGAATGTTTCTGCTCCATAAAAATTTGCAGATTCTACCCACTACAAAAGTGCACATCTGACTAAACATGTTGAGTAGCAGCAAAAAACCCCTCACCAATAAGAAAACTAATACATTGTTGTGTTACACAATTTATCAAAGGAGAGAAATATATGTTTTGTTTGAGTTGCAAGTCCTACAAAAATGCCATGGTCATGACCTTACCATTATTCCACGTTTAAGATAAGTAGAACTCATAACAACTCTGAAGAATGGAAATTTGGACTTGAATTTATCTCTAAGTTCTCTGTCAATGTCATCCTCTTGAATTTCGATTGGAACTCTCGAGCTCAAATGTTTTTTCCTGGTAACTTTCTTGCTACTGGTTCTGCATGCAATCTGGCTAGACTTACCTGCAATTTGTCAACCATATGCTAAGTGCAATGCTATTAGGAATGTTTGGCTCTGTGTGTCGTAGAAATTTACTTACTATGGTCAATTGTTTCATTCTCTTGGTGAGTCTCCCCAGTGGGATTATCGACCTCCTTTTGACAACCATTTTTTCCATATATTTTGACATAAAATTTTGCATTACCACCATAGTAAAAAATGAGAAAGTCTCCGAATTCTAATGAATTATCCTGCACAAATTGCTTCCAACCCTTGTCGAAATACAAATCATCGTTGACCGGCTTCATATTTACTTGCCATCTTTTTGCTGAACTTGTAATTGTAGACTTGTGAGGCAAAACTCCATCAAAATGCTTAACAAATGCCGGTGGGATGCGCTATAACAATAGCAAAGAATGAATCAATTTTTGTGAAGATATTTTTCATGTTCTCAATAGTTTCAGAAAACAACAAAATAAGGCTGAAGATTCATGCGAATTCGTTGTTACTGTAAACTATATTTTTAAAAAAAAAAAAAAAATTGAGTAAAAAAGATCAGTTTCTTGAAAAGAGTGTTTTTGTGCTATATTTATGTTTTAATTTTACAATTAAACCTTGAAATTCAGCTTGTTTGTTTTTATTTTTCAGAAAACACTTTTCAGAAAATTTTACGTTCTTATTTTTCGTATTTTTTTGTTTTTACTGAATTTTTTTAATATTTTAAGCAATTTTTTTACTTTTTAGAGACACCTAACATACATACACTAAAAAAGTAAAAAAATTATAAAAAAAATCTTTTAAAAATTCACTAAATATCAAAAATATAAAAAAATACAAGAATTCAGTACATTTTTTGTATTTTTATGTATTTATTAATTTTTTAAAATATTTTTTCATAAGGTGCATCTAAAAAAGTAAAAAAAAAATTTAAAATTTAAAAAATATTCACTAAAAACAAAAGAATACGAAAAGAAAAAAAATTCAATTTTCAAAAAACTTAATCCAAAAAACTCAAACCAAACGCTCTAGTATTCCCAATATATATATATATATTATAATTTTCGAAAGTATAGCTATGCTAAACATGCTCTTTACTGTGAAAAAAAAATAAAAATAAATAAATAAATCAGGGGAACTGCTATGCTAAATTCAGCAAAATTTGAATTAGTTTTCGCAAACTATGGATCTCAGAAACAACTCAACTCAACAGAAAGCATATGAAAAACATTATTCCAAACATGCCAAAATAGCCAATTGTATTGTGCAGAAGCAGATAATAGATTGGACATCATAAAAACAGTGAGAGAACAGAGAGAGAGAGAGAGAGAGAGAGGGAAGGGTGGATTTGTACCAGTCGAAGAGAGCAGAGATTAGGTAAATAGAGCTTGAAGAACTGAGGCGACCTCTCCGAGAACCGCAACTTTCTTCCGTGCGCTTTCACCATTATTAGAAAAAATTCATCTAATAATCCTAACAAACCCCTCCTCTCTCTCGCTCTCTCTCTCTCTCAAATCGTCCATCATATCATGGGCCGGGCCGGTATACAAATTTATTATTTTAATTGTTTTTATTTTATTTTATTTTATTTTTAGAGATTTATAGGAATATTTTGAAAAGTTAGTAAAAATTTGATTTTTTAATTTTTTTTTGACCTTTTTGATGATTTTTTTTGACAAAAAATTGGCTTATTTTGGCTTAAAAAAATTAACATTTTTAACTAAAAAAATTAAAAAGCTAACTTTTTTAACTCGCTGCCAAAATAAGCCATATTTGTCAAAATGAGCCATATTTATGCTATGTGAGCGGATTGGCTTGGGAATAAATTATTTGGGTAATTTTTTAATTTTATAGTTAAATAAAATATAAATTTTAAAAAATTAATACGTTTTGAATAATTTTTTATACAATAAACATTTAAAAAGTTAAAAAAAGAGAGAACATTTTTGATTTTTTGTATAATTTTTAAATTTTTTAGCTTGTAAGTGACTTTTTTTTTTAATTGGTTGCCAAATCAAGTAGATTTTTTAATAAAATATTTGAAAAAATTAGTAAAACCTCATTCTTTAATTTTGTGTAGTAGGAAAGGTACAAGATATTTTTTTTATTAGCTAAGGTCCCTCAACATTTTCATAGAAAAAATTTGATTTAGAAAAATTTTGTCCGACTCAGAGAAATTTCGACTCCAACTCAGAGAAATTTTAAAATTTCTCTGTGAAAATTGAAATTTCTTTGAGTCGGATAGAAATTTTTTCGAGTCAAGCAAAATTTTTCTGAATCGAATTTTCTCTATAGAGATGTTGAGGGACCTTAACTATTATAAAAATATTGTATGTTCTTTATCTTATAAAATCTTAATATCAAGGATTTTAAAAAAAATTCTCCAAAATATTTGGGCTCTCTACTATTTTTGTTTATGGATAGATGTAAAAAAAGAAAAAAAGACCAATAAACCATTCACAAGGTCCATGAACATAATAAAGTGGTATACTTCATTCAACAGAGTTTATATTTCAAAAGAGATATCACATGCATTATATATTCATAAATGTTCATTCTGAATCTATAGCATGTAATATTAAGATAACAACAAAGTAAATGCCCTACGGGTTTATATCTTTCCAAGTTATCACTTGATTACAACAAAAGAAAGAATCCTAACTCTTTTACATATAAAACCCTTGGCTTGAATAAACATTAAAGCATAAATATAACAAAAACAGAGCCTTCATCCCCTGTTTCTCCCAAACTATGTCCTTAGATGTAGCATATCGTCTATACCTGGAAGTGGTTTCCCAAGTAGGGTGAACCAAAACCCAGTAGAGATATACTAACACAATGTATGAAATTTAACTAAAATATAAGCATTAGATCAATGTTCAACACTTAAAACCAACTAACATTCTCTTTTTATGACTAAATAATAATGACATCAATATCTCAAACTATTTCCATTCATTTATTCAAATCAACTCATAGATATCAACCCTTGCTATCTAAACAATCCCAAACGAGGCTACAACTCATTTATCAACACTTCAATAACAACCATTATTCAAACACTTCAATTTCATTGCCATTTTACGGAATTCTCATCCGAGGGAATCGGTACCCATATACATATAAGATTTCGGGACTTTCACCCTAGACACTCTGGCCAACTTAATTATCAATGGAGTCCATCTCCTATCTCCTCCCAAACAATGGGGTACATCCTCTATCTCATCTAGGGGTGCAACTCGGGTTCGGGTTGAAGTCTCGGGTCCGCCCAAGCCCGACCTGTGAGCGCTGCCCAAGCTTTGTATTTTGAACTCGGGTTAGCCCGAATTGCCCAGAAACTTGTAGGTAGAATTGTTTTGAAACTTGTAGGTAGAATTGATAATTAATAAAGAATTGAGAATTATTCAAAGTTATTTTCTGGTCACCAAAAAATAAAAATTAAAAATTAAGACTAACTCTTTTACTTAATTTATATATATTATATAATTTATTAAATTATATATATATATATATTATATTATATATTATATAATTTATATAATATATTAAATTTAATTCGGGTTCGGATTGCTCGGGTTGGCCATTGGTTCTGCCTAAGCCCGGCCCGAATTATAATTCGGGCATCAAAAATCTGCCCAGGCCCATCCAGATTACAAGATATAGTTGCCCAAGCCCTAAAAAAACTCGGGCTGGGCTCGAGTTGCTCGGGTTGAGCCCGCCCGAGTTGCACCCCTAATCTCATCCTAAAAAATGATACATATACAATGTATTTAAAAGCGTGCCATATACAATGACTACCAAATTCACACAATTAACAATTTAATCAAACCGTCATATTCAATGACATAATTCATATGACTAGTTTCAATTTACCTAGTTCTCATGCAGTTTCTACAACAATCATAGCTATCCTCCACAGATAACCTAAAACAGATATTTCTAAACAGATATACAATCCATCAACAGATAATTATCAAATTTTCATAGGTGAGTGATTTAACAAATCCAACTACACTATTTAATTATACACCTTTCTAATTTCATTTTCCCCACATCAAATTCATTATTTATACAAAATAGTTCTTCGATACAAATTAGGACAAGTTTTTCCTTTTTTCAAATATTAACCCCAAGACCCAATCTCACCATTTATTCTCATATAACATCATAATCAAGGCCTCACATACATATATGAAGCCAAATATAGAAAACCCTTCTTTCAAAATTTAAATCCAAACCCTAACTTCACCTAAATCTTCCCAAATCCCACAATTTATACAAAATGACAAACAGTTAGGTTAAAACCCATATCAAAGAGTAGAATATCCCTACCTCAAATGTAGAGCTCAAAGAGGAAGAAGGAGAAACTTTGAAGATATCCAAAACTCAAACTTTCTTGGATCAAATGGAAGCCCATGAGTTGCTTTACCTTTTTCTCAAAGGAAGTAGAGTAGAAACTCTTAGATTCAAAGGGGTTTGTAGAGAGAAGTTGGATTTTTAGAGAGAGAGACAGACGATCTAGGGTTTTGAGTGAGAAAAAGTGCACAAAATGATACAAAGATGCTCTGCTGAGAACTGATATATGCAGTCCTCGCTCGAACGACCAGACACAACAAGTGACCTTGCTTGAGCGTAGAATGCAAAGCTTCAGGTTTACCACAGACGCACACGTACGCTCGAGTGCAAAAAGTCTCGCTCGAGCGAAGAATCAATTTCACTAGGCTTACTCGAGCGCAAGAAGCTTCGCTCGATCGAAGAACTTCCACTTCCCAGAAAAAATGCGTTTGGGAGAGAAACCTGAAGACCCTCAAACCTCGCTCGAGCACAAGAAACCTTGCTCGAGCAAAGAAGCAAATTATCAGAATAACCCTCGATTCTGGGTTAACTCTTGAATTATCGATCACATCGTTAAACCGAACTGATAATGACTGATAATTGGATTAACCGAAGTACTGAATGGACTGATTGAAATCGAAATGGAAATCAAATAGTTTATCTATTGAATTGCATGTTGCATCTGTTTAATTGATTGATTATCTGTTTGAATTCGTATGTTTAAACTGTTAATTGAAGGTCTTATCGGCGGCCGAATTAGGAACCGTTTAGAGTTTTGGAATCAGTAGAATATTTAGGATTTAATGGTGTATTTACCTGAAAATTGGTTAGGAATGATTAAATTAGATTTAAACAATTAATTGTCAAGTTTGACTTAATTACACTTTTGCCACCCCTAGTGGGACCTTTGTTTAAGAGTCTTGTAAAGCCTATTGCATTGAATCAAAACATATTCCTCAGCCATCTACTTGCTCTAGCCGACCAAAGAAGAGGTTTAGGGAGAGAGAGAGAGAATTGACTTGGCCTTGTAGAATTTGGCTTGGATTACTTGGAATTGGTGTATATCTTGGCATAATTTAGCCTCCACACCTTGGAATTGAAACACTAGGTAAGAAATCATCTTCTTCTTGTTGTCCTTGAGCCTCATTTTGCATGGTTCATGCCCAATTAGAGAGCTAGGCCATGATTTAGTGCAAGAATGTTGAATTGAAGCTTGAATGTTGCATGCATGGTCATTTGGCATATTTTGAAGTTAAATTCTTGGAGAATTATACATGCATGTCCATGTTTTTATCATAATCCATGTTTCCCACATTGTTTTCAAAGATTGGAGCTCAATAGAGCAAGATTTAAAGCTTGATTTTGGTTTAAAGCTCATGCATTGCATGTTTTGATAGTGTTCTTGAATTGTTCTTGAAAAATGGTTTTAATTGACTCACCTTTGGGGCTTGAATTCATAAATTGGCTTTTGAAACTTGTTGTACATTGTCTTAGAATGTATTTTCCAGAATTTGGGCCCAAGAGGTCGAGTTTTGAGTGAGAGAATGCTTGGTTTGAGCTTGGAAGGCAAATCTGGAAATTCCAGATTTGGCTTCTTCGCTCGAGCGAAGGATTCCTCGCTCGAGCGACCAAGGTTTCCTCTGAGCCACGCTCGAGCGAAGGATTGGTGGCTCGAGCGTAAAAATCGAGCATCCAGTACTTTTACTGTTTCATCAAACCGCTCGAGCGAACCCTTTGATTTTGGAAGCTCGCTCGAGCGAGCATCGAGCGAGCATCACGCGTAAAAATTGAGCATCCAAGATTTTTATCGTTTCATCGACCGCCGGCGAAGGATTGTCCCCCGGAGCGAAGCCTTTGTTTTTGCAACCTCGCTCGAGCGAAGGAAGGGTCGCCCGAGCGAGACCCCTGCCAAAGAACTTTTAAAAAATGCCTTCCAACTGTATTTTTGCATCCTCATCCCATCCTAGGCATTCTTAGGCCTAGTTTAAGACATCTTAATGAGGATTTAGACATAGAACCACACCGAGGAATTTAGGGATTAATTACCATCCTTTCCGACTGTGAACTTAGTGTGTGTTCTATTTGTTAACTGTTTAGGGTTGGTTTCTCGGACGCCATTTAGCCGCTATAGCCTAATCTCTATGAGTAACAATTGTGTAAAGATATGTTCAAAATGGTTATCTTTTGAATCTTGAATCAATTGTTTATTGAACCGATATTGTTTATAATGAATGTATGTCCCGTATTCTCGAATCAGACAGGCATCCTTAGCATTGATTTATCACATATAGAGCTCGCTCGGTTCCTTTGTGGAACCATATCTGCATCGATTAATGGCCATCATTATTGTCTGGTAAGACCTTGGTCCTTTTGGACCTACTGTTTATAGGCTAATGGATGTACCACATATGATCGATTGATCGAAAATCGAAAGATCAAATATCGTTTAATGAACTGATTTCATTATCAGAAGGGCATTCATTCATAACCTCTTTACGCTGTATGTTATTCATCGGGCTTTAGCTCACTGTTTATATATATATGTAGGTTCTCAAAGAACTGCATCGAGCTAGGAGCGTGGTCGGTCCCCGCTTTTGTCAAGCCACCTATGTGCCTCATCATGAGGTTCCGAGTTGCCATGCTATGGCTTGGGGTGTTTTTGTGTCCCCATCGGTCTCCATCAGATTGTACTTTTGTATAGATCTGCTTATTGCATCTATCGAGGATTCGATCCTCGCATCGACCGATCAGATATGATTGTATAGATCATACCGTTTGAACTGTATGAATGCATAAAAATGTTTTAGGCATACAGATTTTCACAGCTCAATGGACACTAGTTATTTATCAGACGGCTTCCGCCAGCCCCAGACTGCTTTGATCAGATATCGCTCAAACAGCCTTTTGGTAATCTCTTGACATCGGATTCTTGGCGATGCTAAACCCATAGGGCCGGGTTTGGGTTGTGACAATTACACAAGGCTCGTTCGAGCGCAAGAAGCCTCGTTTGAGTGCAGAAGTCAAAATCTAGACAACAACAACCTAGACCAAGTAACAACTAACTTGTTCCAAACTTGTCCAACAAGTTCCAAAACTCAAATGCAAAGAGTCAAAGGGGGAAAAAGACATGGATACAATGATCAACTATGGAACCCGAGTCCGGGCGACACAATGAAGGTTGGGGCAAAACCGGGATCGCTATAGAGAAATTTTGGCTCAAACTCAGAGAAATTTCTAAATTTCTCTGTGAAAATTGAAATTTCTTTGAGTCGGACCGAAATTTCTCCGAGTCAGGAAAATTTTTTCTGAATCGAATTTTCTCTGTAGAGATGTTAAGGGACCTTAACTATTATAAAAATATTGTATGTTCTTTATCTTATAAAATCTTAATATCAAGGATTTTAAAAAAAATTCTCCAAAATATTTGGGTTCTCCACCATTTTTGTTTATGGACAAATGTAAAAAAAAAAAAAAAAATGGTGTGATAATTTGTAATATATATTTTTTACTTCTAGACTAAAATAGCATATCTTGAAGCATGGCCTATATAGGCCCCGTGTGGTAAAACTGTGGGAAAGTGATTATAACTTATACCTTAACAACTTATAGCTTATAACTATGAACATAAATTGATTTTTGATTTATAAATTAAGTTTCTCCTCCATCACTCAAAGAATAAGTTGATTTTTTACTTACAAAAAGTTATAAGCTGTATTGTTAAGCTGAACCAAACACATCAAAATAATTTAAATTAAATTAAAAGTTGAGATAAGCTAGAAATAAGCCCTACCAAACAGGGCCATATACACGTAAGGTTCATTATAGTGAAATATATCAATAAATTCTATTTTACTTTTTGTTGTAAAGATTACATGCTTTATCAAATTTTAAAATAGATAATTAATTTTTTTAAACCCTAAACCCTAAATTATTGCTAAAAAGTTTAACCTTTACATCAAAATATGAACAATAATTTTATAAAAACGTATTTAAAAATATTTTGAAATAGAAAATTGTATTAAATAAAAGGATAATGCTATGATACACACCTATCATGTGCAAGTTATGACACAACTCAATCTCATAAAAGTCATAATTAAAAAAAAAAATTATAATCAAACACACATAAAACATAACCAAATAATTTTTACATCATAATCAAATAATGTCATAACTAATATTACAATGAGTTATAACTAACACCGCAATGTGTATAACTAAGTCATAACTAAGTTGTAACTAACATCTCAATAAGTCATAACCAAAAACCTTAAAAATCGTAACTAGGGCATATGGTATACACTCCATCAAAGAATTTTTTTTAAATAAAAGCATAGATATAAAATCCATCATCCTTTGTTGTCTCACAATTTGAAAAATATATGAATTTATCATGATATTATTTTTTTCAATTGTTTAAATGGAATATCAATAAAATTAGAAAGTTGAATTGTTTAACATATATTTTTCATAATGTGAGGCAATAGAAACTTATGAATCTTATACCATTATTTGCTTGATTTTTACAATCTAAAAAACACATTTCAAGTAATTAAATTTGTTTATACAACTATTATTTATATTTCAATAAAAAGGGTAAAATTGGAATAAAACATGTCATTAAAAATAAGTGAATTCTTTTAAATAAGACGTATTGGTAATTTTTTTTCTAAATTATAATTTTAATGTTGTAGTTTAATTCAAATTTTACTTTGGTTTCTATTGTTTTAAATTAACAATTTTAGTACACTTGTTAATTTTTGAAAGTGTACACGTACAAAAAGTTAACAAAAATTTGGGACAAAAAGATCAATTGAAATTAGATTTAAAGTGTACGAATTAAATTATTCAAATTAAAATAATAATGAACAAAGTAAAGTTTAGGGGTTTTTTTTGTAGGGTCCCTGATATTAAGATTTTATAGCATAAAAGACATTCAATATTTTTATAATGTCTAAGATCCTTCAACATTGATTCAAAGAAATTCTTCCCAGAGAAATTCTATCTAGCGAAATTCTGGACTTTCCAAAGAATTTCTCTGGATTCAACCCAGAAAAAATTCAAATTTCTCTGGGTTCATTTTGACCACTTTTCTCTGGGTTTATTTTAACTAATTTTCTGTGGATCATAAAGACATAATATTATTTTATCAAATCTAGAGAAATTCCTGAATACATCTCCAGAGAAATTCCCATCTCTAATCTAGAGAAATTCTCACTCTCCAACACAAACCAGAGAAATTCTCTCTCTCCAACCCAGAGAAATTCCATTTTCTGTGATTGGGATGCTAGAGATGAAGGGAAATTTCTCTGCTTAACATCATGGGCAACTCTGTATACATCAAGAAGGTAAATGCAGAGGGAGAAAAATGCAATGAAGCCTATTACATTACATATATATATATATGGCCAATGAACGCCTTGACATCTTCACCAAACTCACATACTAGCAAAATGGCCGCTATCGGAATGCCACCGCACTGGTAGAAAGTCATACTTCCGGTCAGATATGTCGCAGAAAGGATGGCTTCGATTGACCATAGCTTGCTGGTAATAACCTTCTCCACTTGGATCTAAGCAAACAGAGATCTCTCCGGCGATGATCTCTTCGACAGTGGACTTGGCAATGACGACGGTCGACGGCGGACTGGCTCCTCCGAATCAGTGCTGAACAACCTTCCGAATTAGTGTTGAAATGACTCATGGTTGATCGAATCAGAGAGAGAGAGAGAGAGATTACATCTAATGATGGAAGAGAAAACTAGAAGCGAAGTGGTGCAACTCAACAGTTTAACCTAGTGAATCTAACAAGAAAACTTGGAACGAAGTGTTACAACCCAACTCGTGTATGTACAAACAGGCACATGGAGATACTGTAGAAAGTATATATTAAAATCTGTGAATATCCTATAATCTCTCAACTGGTAGTTGAGATTGACGAGAAAGAGAGAAAGAAAAGCAATGGGTGAGAGATATTAAATTTCTTTGTGAGGGACCTTAGACTTCAAACAATAATATTGTGGATCTCTTCCATTATCAAAAATGGGGGAGAGACCTTAGACTAATTTTCCCTAAAGTTTAATGTAAAGATTATTAATTTTAAAGAAGGATTCCAGGTTGTTGGTACTACTTATCTTGATTCATCAAACAAATAAATTGATGATAATAACAAATGTTGTTAGCTAACCTAACAGGTAGTCAACCAAGGGGGCATGTAATAAAATTAGGGCGAATTATACTAAAAGTCTCTCTAGTTTCGGGTTCATATCACTTTAATTCTTAATTTTTCAATTATGACACATTTGACCTTAAATTTTGAATCTTATTTCAAATGAAGACAATTGAAAATACCATTGCTCAATTTTAAGGGCAAAGTCGTCAATTTGATAAAATATAAACTAATTTAACAAAAATAAATATCAAAAAAATATTTTTGAATTTTTAAAAATTATTTCTACTCACCAAAGATAAAATTATTTAAAATTGATAAATCTTTTATACATTTATTTATTTTACTAAATTAATTTTTATTATGTATTTGGATGATAATCATGTAATGTGTGGTTGTTAGGAATCAATATATTTAATATATAAAATATTTTTAGTTTTGAATTTTTTGATTTGATGGATTAGTTTAATGATATCAAAGTTGTCGCTATATTGGAGTTTTGGAAAAATAGAAACTAATTTAATGAAAATAAAAATAATCATTCATTATATGATCATCATCCAAATACATAATAAAAATTAATTTGGTAAAAAAATAAATGTGTAAAAGATTTATCAATTTAACATAATTTTATCTTTGGTGGGTAAAAATAATTTTTAAAAATTCAAAAATATTTGTTGACATTTATTTTTGTCAAATTAGTTTATATCTTATAAAATTGACGACTTTGGCCTTGAAATTGAGTAATGATATCTTCAATTATCTTTATTTGGAACAAGATTCAAAATTCGAGGTCAAATGTGTTATAATTGAAAAGTCAAGGACCAAAGTAATATAAATTCCAAATTATAGGGAAAATTATTATAATTTACCCATAAAATTATAAATTTTAGGGAGAGAATTGTAATTTTCAAAATGTTAGAGAGATATTTATATTAAAATCAAACCTTAAGAGGTGTACGTGTAATTTACCTAAAAAATTTGGCCAGATTTTATTCTCTCACATAACAAACACACAAGTGTAGAAAAAAAAATAAAAATAAAAATTGTGACATATATAAAGCCTTCGTTTGGCATCTCAATATTGGGTTAAAATAGTCATAAAATGACAAAATAAACTAAAAAGTCAATAAGACAAATGTTATCTAAATCATAATCATTTTATTTTTTTTCTCACAAAAGTCAAAAAAATCAAAAAAGTCCATCACAAACGAGGTTTTTTAGCCCAAGATTAAAAAAAAAAAAAAAAAACTAAACAACAAAAAAACCAATCCACATCCCAAACGAACCCAAAATAGGAAGGAAACTAAAATAAAAATGGAGGGAACGTGAGAAATTTTAAGGGAAAATTAGTGAAACATCACTTTCTAACTTTGTGTAGTAGGAGAATTCCGAGATATTTTTTTTATTAGCTAAGGTCCCTCAACATTTTACAGAGAAAATTCGACTCAGAAAAATTTTGCTTGACTTAGCGAAATTTCACTTAACTCAGAGAAATTAAATTTCTCTGATATAATCACAATTGAAATTTCTCTAAGTCAGATGAAATTTCTTTGAGTCGAAATTTCTCTGTAGAAATAATTTTAACTACTATAAAAATATTATATATTATTTATCTTATAAAATCTTAATATCAGGATCTTAAAAAAAATTCTCCAAATTTTAATTGTGGTATTTCATTTAACCTTATTTTTCTTAAATTCTTACCAACTTTTAGAATTTTCTTAGTAGGTGAAGGGTAGAAGAGTATAGGGAACAATTGGGTAGCGTTTGGTAAAGTTTTAGAATTATGATTTGAGAATAGAGTTTGTCACGCCCTCAAAAAAATGAGAATAATCCAACCCAAGAGATTTATAAACATAACAAGAAATGTATTACTTTCATTCATCAGAGTTTATATTACAAAAGAGATTACATGCATTATACTTTCATAAATATTCATTCTAAAACTACAGCATGTAACACTAATTAGTTACAACAAAGTAAATACCCTACGGGCTTATATCTTTCCAAGATATTACTTGGTTACAACAAAAGTGTCCTAAGCTCTATACATATAAAGCCCTCGGCTTGAATAAACATTTACCACAAAACAAAATAACAAAATGGAGCCTTCAACCTCTAAACTACCCAAGCTATGTCATTGGAGGCGACATGTCACCTGTACCTGAAAATGGTTTCCCAATTAGGGTGAGCCAAAGCCCAGTAGAGATATGCTAAAACAATATATGAGATTTAACAAAGGTATACGCATCAGATAAATGTGCAATATTCTTAACCAACATATATTCTTTCCAAGATCATTCAGTATAGATAACCATACCTCGATTCGTTTCCATTCGTCCATTTCGGGTAAATTTATTAGCCAAATTCATTATTATTTAATCAACCACAATGAGATTACAACTCAATGGTTCACAATTCAATACATTCATCAATCCAATACTTCTATTTTCTTGCCATTTTACGGAATCACATTCGAGGGAACCGACACCCATATATATATATATATATATAAGATTTCGGGACTTTCACCCTAGACACTCTGGCCAACTTAATTTTCAATGAAGTCCATTCACCATCTTTTCTCAAACAATGGAGTACATCTTCTATCTCTTCCCAAACAATGATATATATGCAACATATTTAAAAACGTTGTCATATACAATGACTAACCACATCACGTATTCAATGACATAATTCAATTGATTAGTTTCAATTCACCTAATCCACATGCAGTTTCTACAACAATCATAGCCATCTTCCACTGATAGCCCCAAATAGATATTTCTAAATAGATATACAATCTATCAAACAGATAATTTATCAAATTTCAATAGGTGAGTGACTTAACAAATCCAACTACACCAATCATTTATACACCCCTCCAATTTCATATTTCCTACATCAATTTCATTATTTATACAAAATAATTTATTTAATACAAATTAGGGCAAGTTTTTTCATTTTTCCAAACATTAACCCCAAGACCCAATTTCACCAATTATACCCAAGTAACATCATGTTCAAGACCTCACATACATATATGGAGCCAAATATAGAAAACCCCTCTTTCAAAATTCAAACCCAAACCCTAACTTTACCCAAATCTTCCCAAATCCCACTATTTATACAAAATAACAAATACCTAGGTTAAAACCCATATTAAAGAGTAGAATATCTCTACCTCAAATGTAGAAGCTCAAAGGAAAAGAATGAGATCCTCAAAAATGCACAAAACTAAGCTTGGTTTGGATGGAGTGGAAGCCCACAAGATGCTCCACTTTTTTCTCAAAGGAAGTAGGGTAGTGGTGCTTGGATCAAAGAGTATTTGTAGAGAGAGAGTGAATTTTAGAGAGAGGAGGTGCCTGATTTAGGGTTTTTAGGAGAAAGGAATTCAAAAAGTGATGTAAAATATCTTTCCTGCGAACTAATATACGCGGTCTTTGCTCGAGCGAAGGAATTGTCGCTCGAGCGACCAGCACAACAAGTGACCTCGCTTGAGCGCAAGAAGCCTTGCTCGAGCGTAGAATACATACCTTCAGGTTTTTCACAGACATACACCCTCGCTCGAGCTCAAGAAGTCTCACTCGAGCGAAGGAACAAATAGCACAAAACTCGCTCGAGCGCAAAAATCCTCGCTCGAGCGAAGAGCTTCATCTACCCTAGAAATACTGCGTCTGGAAGAAAACCTAAGAACTCCTAATTCTCACTCGAGCGCAAGAAACCTTGCTCAAACGAAGAGGCCAAAATCTGAGCAACAATAACCTAACCCAACTAACAACCAACCTGTTCCAAACTCGTCCAACAAGTTCTAAAACTCAAATACAAAGGGGTCAAAGGGACAAACAAGACATGGATACAATATTCCATCACGGAATCCGAGTCCGGAACACAATGAAGGTCGGGATAAAACTGGGATCGTTATAACCTCCCCCCCTTAAAGAATTTTGTCCCTGAAATTTTAGTATAAGTTTCAAAACCATGATTGCCCAATTTTCAAACGATTACAATTCAATTCACAACATCATGACCCAACCACCGGTCATTCAATCTCTTCACAAGAGAACAAATCCACAATATATATAGTTCAACATATATTATCAATATATATCTTTCGAAATTTAACTAATTTCATTACATATATTCCATATCTCCAAAACTCAAACAACATATACAATGTTCAAATTAAACTTGCATTTCCGAAACATATTAAACATTTAGAATGCTTTCATAATCCAAACATATACAATGTCTTTATAGTTCATAAAAAAAAACCAACATATGCTCAAACATCAACAAATAAGTCCAGATATTTCTCTCAAACTTCCAATTCAAGCTCTCAAGTTGCTTTCTCAATCCCGTGATGTTTCCACAATACTTTGACCAAGAGAATTGTCTTGTCTCGCAAAACTTGGTCCCGTCTATCCAGGACTTGCACCAGTTTCTCTTCATACGAGGCATCATCGTCTACCTCTAAGTCGGTCCAATTTAGCACATGCGATGGATTCGGCTCATACTTCCGAAGCATGCTAATATGAAACACGTCATGCACCCCGAACAGTTGTGGCGGTAACGCCAAACGATAGGCAACCTCTCCAATCCGCTCAAGGATTTCAAAAGGGCCAATAAATTGAAGGGATAACTTCCCACTCTTTCCAAATCTCATCAAACCCCGTCTAGGTGATATTTTCAAAAACACATGATCACCCACCTCGAATGACAATGGTCTCTTCCTACGGTCGGCATAACTCTTTTGGTGACTCTGGCCTGTAACCAGCCTCTTACGGATAAGTGCCACATTCTCCGTCATTTCCCAAACCAACTTTGGACCTAACAAAGGTGCATCACCCACCTTGGTCCAACACACTAGAGATCTACATGGTCGGCCATACAAGGCCTCAAACGGGCCATGCCAATACTCGACTAGAAACTGTTGTTATAGGAAAACTCCACCAAGGGTAAGTGTCTCTCCCATAACCCTTTAAAGTCAAGGACACAGCCTCGAAACATATCCTCAAGGATCTGAATAGTACGCTCGGACTGTCCGTCATTCTGAGGATGGTAAACGGTACTAAAGGTCAGTCTAGTGCCCAAGGCACTCTGCAAGCTCTACCACAACTGAGCAGTGAAATGTAGATCTCTATCCAAAATGATCGTTACAGGGATCCCGTGCAACCTCACTATGTCCCGAATATATAATTCAGCAAGGTAATCTACCGAATCTCTTACGCGCATAGGAATAAAATGCGCTGACTTAGTCAACCGGTCAACTATCACCAAATGGCATCACTACACCGTTGAGTCCTCGGAAGGCCCATAACAAAATCCATCGTGACATGCTTTCATTTCCACTGGCAAGAGTTACAACAAACTCGCTAGCCTCTGATGTTCGGCCTTCACTTGCTGACAAGTAAAGCACTTTGATACAAACACTGCCATATCTTTCTTCATATCCCTCCACCAAAACTGGCGACTCAGATCATGATACATCTATGTGCCTCCCAGATGCACCGCAAGGTGTGAATGGTGAAACTCTCGGAGTATTTCCTCTCGGCAAGACTCCAGCACAAACAATCAGTTACGGTATCTCACACTCAGGTTGGGACACACAGTCAAACCCTTTTCTACCTTCCCACTGGAGATCTTCTCCCGGAGGGATTCTATCTCAAAATCACCCTTTTGTGCTCCTAACACTCGGTTCACAAGTGTAGGCTATGCAACTATAGAAATAAGGCTGCGGACTCCACAAACTCGCCCAGATGCAAGTCAAATTCAGCAAGGGTACCCAACATCTCCCATTCCCGAATAGCAATACAAGCTACACTACTGATGGATTTTCTACTTAGGGCATCAGCCATAACATTGGCCTTCCCCGGATGATAATGTAACTCGAAATCATAATCCTCTATGAACTCCATCCACATTTTCTGCCTCAAATTCAAGCCTTTTTGTGTAAACAGATACTTTAGACTCTTATGATCAGAAAACACCTCAAATCTCTCATCATACAGATAATGCCTCAAAATTTTCAAGGCAAAAATCTCAGCTGCTAGCCCTAAATCCTGTGTAATAACCCTCGTACCGATTCATCGAATAACCAATCAATTATATATCGATCATCGATAAACCGAATCGCTAATGACTGATAAGTGAACTGGATGAACTACTGAACAAACTGAATGAAACCGGAACTGAAACTGAATAAGTTTGTCTATTGAATTGCATATTGCATCTGTTTGATTGTGTGATTATCTGTTTGCATTGTATGTTTAAATTGCTAATTGAAGGCCTTATCGGCGTCAATTAGAAACCGCTTGAAGTATTGGAATCAAGATAATATTTGTGATTTTATGGTATTTTTATCCGAAAATTGATTAGGAATGATTAAATTAGATTAAATCGAGTTGATTGAGAACTTTGACTTAATTACTAAATTGCCACCTTAGTGGACCTTTTGTTTAAACAATTGTATTGAGCCTATACACTTAAATCAACACATTTGATCAGCTCCTTCTTACCTTTACCACCACCAAAGACTTAGGGAGAGAGAGTGAAGAGAAATTGAATTCACCTTGTAAATTGCTAAAGAACTTGTTGGAATTGCTAGAGACTTGGCATAATTTAGCTTCCTCATCTTGAATCAACACTCTAGGTAAGGAAGACACCATCTTCTTGTTGTTCTTGAGCTTGATATTACATGTTTCATGCCCAAATAGAGAGCTAGGCCATGTTTTAGTGTAATCAAGATGAATTGGAGCTCCATTGTTACATGCATGTTGAGTTTAGTGAGTTTGGAGTTGAATTCTTGGCTAATTGTCACATGCATGCTCATGTTCATGTATTAATCCATGTTTTCAAGTTGTTTTCAAAGATTGGAGCTCAATAGAGCAAGATTTAAAGCTTGTAAATGGTTTGAAACCCATGCATTGCATGTTTACAAAGTGTTCTTGAATTGTTCTTGAAAAATGATTTGAATAGACTCACCTTTGGGGCTTAAATTCTCAAATTGGCTTTTGAAACTTGTTATTTATTGAGTTGGGATGTATTCCCGAATTTGGGCCCAAGAGGTCGAGTTTTGAGTGTTGGAACACTTGGTTTGAGTTGGAAAGCAAATCTGAAATTCCAGATTTGGCTTCGCCGAGCGAAGAATTCCTCGCCGAGCGACCAAGGTTTCTCGAGCTACGCCGAGCGAGATATTGGTGGCTCGAGCGTAAATCGAACATCCAAGATTTTTATTGTTTCATCGACCGCTCGGCGAAGGAAGGCTCGCCGAGCGAACCCTTTGATTTTGAAGCTCGCTCGGCGAGCATCGAGCGAGCATCAGCGTAAAATTGAGCATCCAAGATTTTTTTGTTTCATCGAGCGCCGGCGAAGGATTGTTCGCTCGAGCGAAGCTTTTGATTTTGCAAACTCCCTCGAGCGAAGGAAGGCTCGCTCGAGCGAGACCCCTATTTTCAGCAATTTTTGAAAAGTGCCTTCCAACTGTATTTTTGCATCCTCATCTCATCCTAGGCATTCTTAGGCCTAGTTTAAAGCATCTTAATGAGGATTTAGACATAGAACCACACCGAGGGAATTTAGGGATTTAATTATCATCCTTTCCAACTGTAAACTTAGTGTGTGTTCTATTCTGTTTACTGTTTAGGGTTGACTCTCGGGGACGCGCTCTAGCTACTGATAGCCCAATCACTGTGAGTAACAGATGTGTAAAGATATGTTCAAAATGGTTATCTTTTGAATACTGTTTAACTGCTTATCGAATCGATATTATTTCTTGAATGAATGTATGTCCTATTTCTAATCAGACAGGCATCCTTAGCACTCATCGTTATTGATCACTGAGCTCTGTCGGTTTCCTTGTGGAACCATACCGCTATCAATGATTGGCCATCATTATGTTGGGTCTATTAAGGCCGGTCCTTTTGGACCCATCATATAGGCTATTGGATGTACCACATATGGTGATTGATTGAAATCTTGAAAGATCGAAACTCATTGTTTAATGAATTGATTTCATTTATCGCAAGGACATTCATTCATAACCTCTTTACGCTTTATGTTATTCATCGGGCTTTAGCTCACCGTTATATATATATGTAGGTTCTCGGACCAGAAGCTAGGGCGTGGGTTTGGTCCCCGATTTTGTCGGCACCCTATGTGCCTCACCGTGAGGTTCCGAGACGCCATGCCATGGCTTGGGGTGTTTTTGTGTCCCCACTAGTCTCCTCTTGTTTTGTCTTGTTGTATAGATCGCTTTTTCTGTCTTTATTATCAAGGGATTGAGTTCCGTCTTGAATGTCTGTAATGATTGTATATCTCAGACTGCTCAATGCATAAATGTATGAAAAATGTTTTGACATACGATTTCCATTTCAATGGACACTAGTTATTTATTGTATTGGCTTCCGCCAGTACTCGGTGATTGTATTCTTCGTTCAAGAGGCCTTTGGTAATCTCGGATTCTTGGCGATTCTGATACTAAACCCATAGGGCGGGTTTGGGTCGTGACAGAGTGGTATCGAGCGATACTTAACCACGAGTTATATCGCATACACGTGTCCAAATGAGCTATAGGGTGTCCTAGAAAAGCAATTAGGGCATCTCATGAATTTGAAAAGTGTGTGCTATGATCGATCGATTATATGTTAAAGCGCTAAACTGTTTAAAGATACAATCGCTCATAATGATAATCATCATAATCGCTTTATAGTGAAATGGATAATGCAAATGAAATCAATCATCATCCTCTCGAGGCCGAATGGCCGACTTGAACAAATGATGGGACTGGTAATTGAAAGATCGACCAACAATGTAACCACCACCTCCTCCTCCTCCGGTTCAACCGAATGAATGCACCAAATGTAGAATCACGAATGTTAATGAGGTGGATATTATTGCACCGACTCGAAATTCAAGAAGATGAAACCGCCGTCCTTTCAGGAGGCTTAGAACCATTAAAGGTCAAGCATGGGTCCTTGAAACGAAAAAGTTATTTGAGGTGTTTCCGTGCTCGAAGCACACAAAATCTTATTAGCCACCTTTACAATCGCAGAAGAAGCTAGAAGGTGGTGGATGTTGACCGTGATGCAAATCTTTGTAGTGACTTGGGCTCAGTTCAAGGAGTCCTTCTTTGAAAAATATTTTCCCCAGTGCATCAGGGATAGAAAGGTGACTGAATTTGAACAACTGAGGCAAGGCAAAACATCATTGCTTGAATATGAGAAGCAATTCACCGAGTTTGCTAGGTATGCACCCCATATGGTGGATACCGAATATAAGAAGGCCAGAAGATTTGAAGGAGGCCTTAGTGCTGCTATCCAGGATCGAATAAATGTTCTGAAAATGCCAACTTTTGTGGGTGTTCTCGTAGAGCCTTGATGGCCGAAGTCAAATATTGCAGGTGAAACAATCGAGACACCAACCGTGAATGGCAAGGAAAAAGGCAAAGTTTTAAATTTAAGAAAGGCAAGCACAACCCAGCCAACAAGAAACAGAATACGGGGTCGACAACTAGCCCCAGCCAAGGGAGTGGATTTACTCCACCCTGCTCCACATGTGGCAATAAGCACAAAGGGGTTTGCTACCAGGTTTCTGGAGCTTGTTTCAGGTGTGGCAAGATGGGCCACAGAATTAAAGATTGTCCCTCTACTCCATGACGAGAGTAAAAGCCGCACCGGCAAAGAAAGATCAAATGTAGCACCAAAACCGAACCCCAAAGCTACCGGGAAAGAGCCTGTGAGGCAGGGCAGAGTGTTTGCCTTAGTACCGGGAGACGTCCGAATCATCGAGACCGTTGTGTCGTATCCTCTATCTGTGCTCGTAATGCTTATGTATTGATTGATTCGGTCTACACATTCTTATGTGTCACATGCTTTCACGAAAATTGAATAGACCCTTAGAACCCATGAATTATTTGCTAGTCAGATTATCATTGTTGGGGATCCATGACATGTGCATATATGTATCCCGCCAGAGATTATTGTTGGGGATATGCACCTATTTATTGATTTACTGCCATTGAACATAGATCATTTTGATGTGATATTGGGGATGGACTGGTTACAAAAATACCATGCTACTATCGATTGTGTGACCAAGCGAGTTGTTTTCCGCCCGCCGGGTTTACCTGAATTTGTATTTAGTGGAGTTGGAGTAGTACCTCCTCCATATCTGATTTCTTCTGTAAAAGGTCAAAACCGATTAGAAAGGGTGTAAGGGCTATCGTGGTTCAGATCGATCAGATTCTGCCACTGATAATGTTAAAACTGATGTGAATTGCATTCCTATAGTTAGAGAATTCCCAGATGTATTTCCAGATGATCTACCAGGGGATTTGATTGACAGGGAGATTGAGTTTATTGTTGATGTAGTACCGGGTACACAGCCATTATCTAAAGCTCCCTACAGAATGGCTCCAACCGAATCGAAGAATCAAGGTACAACTACAGAACTGGACAAGAAGTTTATCGTGCCTAGTACTTCACCGCGCTACTGTTTTATTCGTGAAGAAGAAAGATGGCTCATCGAGATCTGGCATTGATTACTGCGAATCGAATAAGGTAATCAGAAGAACAAATATCCTTACCAGATTGATGACTGTTTGATCGATTCATGGGTGCACAAGTATTCTCCAAAATTGATCTCGGATCGGGATATCATCAATTGAAAGTCAAACCGAAGACATCGATAAACGCTTTAACGAGGTATGGCCATTACGAATTTTAGTCATGCCATTCGAGTCACGAATGCCCCAAAGATTTATGGACCTTATGAATGTAATTTTCAAACCATACCTTGATGACTTCATTGTAGTATTTATTGATGACATATTGATATATTCTAAGATCAGTAGAAGAACATGAACAAGATCTCGAGACTTGCCCCGCAAACCTTAAGAGAACGTAAATCGTATGCTAAACTGTCTAAGTGTGAATTTTGGCTTGACCATGTTATGTTTTTGGGGCATGTTGTTAGCAAAGATGGAATTTCGTTGATCCGAAAAATTGAAGTCAGAGTGAATCGCCTAGACCAACCAATGTGACTGAAGTCCGAAGCTTTTTGGGACTGGCTGGATATTACAGAAGATTTGTCAAAGATTTCTCCAAAATTGCCTTACCACTGACTCAACTGACTCAGAAAGGGACATCATTTGACTGGACTGACCAGAGAGAATCAGCATTTCAGGAATTGAAAACTAGACTTGTGACTGCACCAGTTCTGACTCTACCTACAGGTACTGATGGTTACACTGTTTTTAGTGATGCCTCTCATAAGGGTTTGGGATGTGTTTTAATGCAGAATGGGAGAGTTATTGCTTATGCTTCCCGACAGTTGAGACCGCATGAAAAGAATTACCCAACCCATGATCTTGAACTTGCCGCAGTAGTTTTTGCATTGAAAATCTGGCGACACTATTTGTATGGAGTAACATGTGAAGTCTACACCGACCACAAGAGCCTAAAGTACTTTTTCACACAGAAAGAACTGAATATGAGACAGCGGAGATGGCTTGAATTGATCAAAGACTATGACTTACAGATTTTGTACCATCCGGGAAAAGCCAACACCGTTGCCGATGCTTTGAGCCGAAAGTCAATTGCCAACTTAGCCTGTTTGTTGACTGGACAGAAAGAGTTGCTTCTTGATCTTGAAAAGTCTGAGATTGAAGTTGTTTTGAAAGAACAAGGCGGAACAATAGCTGCCATTACTGCTCAACCAGCATTAATTGAAGAGATTAAGGAGAAACAACAACTGGATGATTACTTGAAGAAAATCATCGAAGAAAGAGATTCAAAACCGAAACCGGGATTCAAGTTTGAGAACAATGTACTGAAATTTCAAGACAGACTGTGTGTACCAAATGACATTGAATTGAAAAGAAAAGTTCTGCAAGAAGGCCACAATTCAAGGTTTTCTATTCACCCGGGGAATACGAAAATGTATCAAGATTTGAAACAGAATTTCTGGTGGCCAGGAATGAAGAAGGAAATTGCCGACTTTGTGTCCAAATGCCTGCACTGCCAACAAGTCAAAGTAACATCAACGACTCTTTGGATTATTGCAACCCTTACCCATACCAGAGTGGAAATGGGAGCATATCACGATGGATTTTATCGTTGGATTACCTCGCTCCAGGAAAGGTATGGACTCTATTTGGGTTATTGTTGATAGACTGACTAAATCTGCACACTTCCTACCTGTCAAGACAATCTATAATGCAGATAGATTGGCTGTTATTTATATTGATGAAATTGTTAGACTGCACGGAGTGCCTGTGTCTATTGTTTCTGACAGGGATTCGAAGTTTACATCAAGGTTCTGGCAAAGCCTACAGACTGCATTGGGTACTGAATTGAGGCTGAGTAGCGCCTATCATCCTCAGACAGATGGACAGTCAGAAAGGACCATCCAGACTCTAGAGGACCTATTGAGAATGTGTGTTCTTGACTTTCAGGGAAATTGGGAAAGTCATTTGCATATCAATTCGCCACAACAACAGCTACCATTCGAGTATCGGTATGGCGCCTTTCGAGGCATTGTATGGCAGAAAGTGTAGATCTCCAATCTGGCAGAAGTTGGAGATGGGCCATTGCTTGGGCCCGAAATTGTATATGAAACAACCGAAAAGGTAAAACTGATACAGCAAAGACTGAAAACTGCACAGAGCCGTCAGAAAAGTTATGCCGATGTCAGAAGACGGGATAGAGAGTATGAAGTGGGTGATCACGTTTTTGTGAAAGTGACACCAATGAAAGGCCAGACTCGCTTTGGAGTCAAAGGCAAGTTAGCACCGAGATATGTCGGACGTCATTATTGAGAAAATCAATCCGGTGGCGTATCAAGTTGCACTTCCTCCTGAAATGGAGCATATGCATAACGTCTTCCACATTTCGATGTTGAGAGACTATCTTCGAGATCCGTTCCATGTGATTGAGCCTACCCGTATCGTGTTGAGTGATGACTACACTTACGAGGAACGGCCCATACAGATTGTAAACCGACGGATCAAGAACCTGAGAAACAAAGAGATTCCGCTAATGAAAGTAGACTGGCAAAACCATGGTGGTGTGTATGCCACTTGGGAGAGGGAAGATGACATGGCTAGGCGATATCCGGATTTGTTCCCGCTGAATCCTGTTTTCTTCCAAACTGAAGGTAACTCGAGTTTAGAGGACTAAACTCCTTAAGGAGGAGATGTAATAACCATCGACATCTTGAATAACCAACCAATTATATATCGATCAGCGATAAACCGAATCGCTAATGACTGATAAGTGAACTGGATGAACTACTGAACAAAGTGAACGAAAGCAAAAGTGAAAGTGAATAAGTTTGTCTATAGAATTGCATATTGCATGTGGTTGATTCTGTGATTATCTGTTTGCATTCTATGATGAAATTGCAAAGTGAAGGCCCTATCGTGGGCCGAATTAGAAACCGTATGAAGTATTGGAATCAGCATAATATTTGTGATTTTATGGTATTTTTATCTGAAAATTGATTAGGAATGATTAAATTAGATTAAATCGAGTTGATTGAGAACTTTGACTTAATTACTAAATTGCCACCTTAGTGGACCTTTTGTTTAAACAATTGTATTGAGCCTATACACATAAATCAACACAATTGATCAGCTCCCTCTTACTTTTACCACCACCAAAGACGTAGGGAGAGGAAGAGTGAAGAGAAATTGAATTCACCTTGTAAATTGCTAAAGAACTTGTTGGAATTGCTAGAGACTTGGCATAATTTAGCTTCCTCATCTTGAATCAACACTCTAGGTAAGGAAGACACCATCTTCTTGTTGTTCTTGAGCTTGATATTACATGTTTCATGCCCAAATAGAGAGCTAGGCCATGTTTTAGTGTAATCAAGATGAATTGGAGCTCCATTGTTACATGCATGTTGAGTTTAGTGAGTTTGGAGTTGAATTCTTGGCTAATTGTCACATGCATGCTCATGTTCATGTATTAATCCATGTTTTCAAGTTGTTTTCAAAGATTGGAGCTCAATAGAGCAAGATTTAAAGCTTGTAAATGGTTTGAAACCCATGCATTGCATGTTTACAAAGTGTTCTTGAATTGTTCTTGAAAAATGATTTGAATAGACTCACCTTTGGGGCTTAAATTCTCAAATTGGCTTTTGAAACTTGTTATTTATTGAGTTGGGATGTATTCCCCAGAATTTGGGCCCAAGAGGTCGAGTTTTGAGTGTTGGAACACTTGGTTTGAGCTTGGAAAGCAAATCTGGAAATTCCAGATTTGGCTTCTTCGCTCGAGCGAAGAATTCCTCGCCGGCGACCAAGGTTTCCTCGAGCTACGCCGAGCGAGATATTGGTGGCTCGGCGTAAATCGAACATCCAAGATTTTTACTGTTTCATCGCATCGCTCGGCGAAGGAAGGCTCGCCGGCGAACCCTTTGATTTTGGAAGCTCGCTCGGCGAGCATCGATGAGCATCGCGCGTAAAAATTGAGCATCCGAGATTTTTTGTTTCATCAGGCCTTTAGCGAAGGATTGTTCGCCGAGCGAAGCCTTTGATTTTGCAACCAAACTTCGCGGCGAAGGAAGGCTATTTCGCCGAGCGAGACCCCTATTTTCAGAATTTTTGAAAAGTGCCTTCCAATCGTATTTTTGCATCCTCATCTCATCCTAGGCATTCTTAGGCCTAGTTTAAAGCATCTTAATGAGGATTTAGACATAGAACCACACCGAGGGAATTTAGAGATTTAATTATCATCCTTTCCAATCAGAAACTTAGTGTGTGTTCTATTGATTGACTGCTTAGGGTTGACTCGGACGCGCGCTCTAGCTATCGATAGCCCAATCACCGTGAGTAACAGATGTGTAAAGATATGTTCAAAATGGTTATCTTTTGAATACCGAATCTGCATCGAATCGATATTATTCTTGAATGAATGTATGTCCTATTTCTGAATCAGACAGGCATCCTTAGCACCTCATCGTTATTGACTGTTACAGAGCTCTGTCGGTTTCCTTGTGGAACCATACTGTTTACTGAATGATTGGCCATCATTACTGTTGGGTCTATTAAGGCCCGGTCCTTTTGGACCTACTGTTATAGGCTATTGGATGTACCACATATGACTGATTGATTGAAATACTGAAAGACTGAAACTACTGTTTAATGAATTGATTTCATTTACTGCAAGGACATTCATTCATAACCTCTTTACGCTTTATGTTATTCACTGGGCTTTAGCTCACTGTTATATATATATGTAGGTTCTCAGCCGCCAGACCGAAGCTAGGGGCGTGGGTTTGGTCCCCGCTTTGTCACCAAACCTATGTGCCTCACCGTGAGGTTCCGAGACGCCATGCCATGGCTTGGGGTGTTTTGTGTCCCCACTAGTCTCCTACTTTTTTGTCTTGTTGTATATCGCTTTTTCAGATTGTTATCAAGGGATTGAGTTCCGTCTTGAATGTCTGTAATGATTGTATATATCAGTACTCATCAATGCATAAATGTATGAAAAATGTTTTTGACATCTGATTTCCGACTCAATGGACACTAGTTATTTATTGTATTGGCTTCCGCCAGTTACAGACTCATTGATTGTATTATCGTCAAGAGGGCCTTTGGTAATCTCGGATTCTTGGCATTCTGATACTAAACCCATAGGGCCGGGTTTGGGTCGTGACATCCTGAGTAGGGTAGTTCCTCTCGTATGTTTTCAACTGTCGTGAGCCATAGGCTACTACTTTCCCCTCTTGCATCAATACACAACCCAAATCCTCTCATGAGGCATTACAATACACTGAATAGCCCAAACCCCTCTCTGGAATAATGAAGACTGGAGTGGTGGTAAGTCTAACTTTAAGTTCTTGGAACGACTTTTCACAAGTCTCACTCCATATAAATTTGACCCATTTCCTTGTCAATCTAGTCAAAGGCGATGCTAATCTGGGAAAATCCTTCACAAACCGACGGTAATACCCAGCCAAACCCAAGAAACTACAAATCTCGAAAGCATTTTTAGGCTGTGCCCAATCCTACACTGCCTCTATCTTGGATGAATCTATAGTCACTCCTTCCTCGGATACTACATGGCCTAGGAACTTAACCTCTTTTAGCCAGAACTCACACTTTCCGAATTTAGTATATAACTTATGGACTCTAAGCAACTCAAGCACTACTCGCAAGTGTTCCTCGTGCTCTTCCTCAGAGGGTGAGTAAATCAAGATGTCATCTACGAAGATGACCACAAAACGATCTAAGAACTCTCGAAAGATTCGGTTTATCAAGTCCATAAACATAGCTGGGGCATTGGTTAGCCCAAAAGGCATCACAAAAAACTCATAGTGTCCATACCACGTACAGAATGCCGTCTTCAGGATATCCTCCTCCCTGACCCTCAACTAATGGTAACCCGATCTTAGGTCTATCTTGGAGAAACAACGAGACCCTTTTAACTGATCAAACATGTCATCTACACGAGGCATTAGATACTTGTTCTTAACCGTAACCCAATTCAACTTTCAGTAATCAACACAAAGTTGCAAGGCTCCATCTTTCTTTTTAGCAAAGAGGGCCGGTGCTCCCTAAGGCGAAGTACAAGGGCGAATAAAGCCCTTGTCTAGTAGTTCCTAGAGTTGAATCTTCAACTCGCTCAACTCAGCTGGTGCAAAACGATACGGTGCCATGGAAATCGGTGTCGTGCCAAGCACTAGATCATTAGAGAACTCGATCTCTTGGTGGGGTGGTAAACTAATAAGATTCTTGGGAAAGACATCTGAGTACTCATAAACCACTCTTGGCAAATCAACTCGAACTTCATCACACTCACTACTCAAAAAGCTAGCAAGAAGACAACTAAGTTCACTCCGTCCACGTGGATCATACACCGGTGATAAGACTCTATCCACCTGGTCCCCTAAGAAATAAAAGTAATCACCGCTCAAGGTACATACAGTAACCCTTTGACGGTAGCAATCTATAACAGCCCGGTATGACGATAACCAGTCCATATCCAAAATAATATCGAAACTAGTCATATCAAGCAAAACAAATGCAAAAGGTAATCGACAACCTGCAACCTCGATGTCACAACCCTAACACCCTTGTTTCAAAATAACCTCACTACCAATAGGTGACTCTACACAAATAGAAGATGCTAACTGTGCCAACTCCAATCCCAAAACCGATGCCAATGCAGAAAAAATAAAGGAATGAGATGCACTCGTATCAATTAACACATTAGCAACCGAGTTGCAAAACAAAAAAGTACCTTTCACAACAGATGGAGCCGGTATAAGATCCGCGTAGAATAGCATACACGCGTCTATAGGTCTTTGATCTACTTGCTCACCCCTCAGAATATAAGACTGCTGCACTAACTAAGTTGAAAAGGCTCCCTGATTGACCCTCGAGGCCTGTACTAACTGCGCTGGCTGGTAACTCTGTGTCTGTCTTGAACTAGACATACCAAATGTGCCACCCAACTGTGGGCAAAACCTCTTCAAGTGCTCCGTTTGCCCACACTGATAACAAGTGAGCAACTGGCCTTTGCCTTGACTCTGGCCCTGAGAACGAGCTGAAGATGAAGCCGCTCGCTGCCCTCCTCCCCTTTGTAGGCAAGCTGGAAACTTGTGGTCCAATTGACCACATTTGAAACAAATGATGTCTCCCTGACCACCTCTTCCAGAACCCGAACTCGGTACTAGAAAGGTAGACCTCGAGTGTGCCCCTTGGGATTGTTGGGGGATAGGGCCCCTCTGCCTTTTGTTGTCCCCTTAGCCATCTTGACTCCTCCTAGAGCCCCTCATTCTCTCCTCCTTCACTTGCATGATAGTCTCAAGATGGGCTGCAGTCTCCACAAGGCGCCTATAATCCCTAATCATGGACCCGACAACTCTAAACACGAGTCCGGTCCTTAATCTCTTTTCGAACTCCAGACCACGGCGTTCCTCAGTCGCCATTAACTCTGGTGTAAACCTAGACAAGCTAGTAAAGGTGGCCTTAAACTTAGCCACTAGTGTATTCAACTGCACTAACTTGGAGAATTGATCCCTCAACTTCTCCCTCACTGTAGCAGGTAAGTACTTGTCTTGGAAAGCGTCAACAAAGGCCTTCCAAGTCCCTCAAATGCGCCCTTGCGCATACTTCCACCACTGACCCGCGTCTCCTTTCAGCTGGAAGGACGCCAAGGTCACTCTTGAACCTCTGTCTTCGATACCGAGCATCTCAAACGTTTTCGTTATCTACTCCAACCACTCGTCAGCTTTCAATGGCTCCTTGGGATCACCCAAAAACTCATCCGGATTCGATTGGAAGAACTTCTTCTTTAAGAACGATGGCCTCATTTCAGCTACATGGGTCTGGACTTGATTCTCAGCTCTGAGAATGTCTATGGATTCCTTCAATGCTCCTGCCATTTCACGGGCTAAGGAGCCCATGGCCTGTTGACCTACTGGTTCGGCCACGTTGGCCTGACCAACTCCTTCCTCCTGCACCGAAATTTCATCTATTATAGGCATCTCATGTCTCCTAGGCCTATCATGCCTACCGCTACGACCTCGTCCTGACATCCTAATGAAGATAGCAAAGAGATTAGCACATTTACAAATTTGCCGCAATTAATTCACTCACATCCTAATACGATGGACAATTGTAATTCACTCCACATAAGCACATAATTACATAAACACATACGAATTTCATTTTTGGAAAATGACCGTCCTGTGGCGTTGCTAGAGTTCTAGTTAGAAACGATAGTGATCAAGTGCCTTTCTAACAGGGCTCCCAGAAACCCATGGACTCGATCAACATCCTAGAAATTAAATTCCATACCCATATAATCACATAAGCATATTATCATATAAGCACATAACATCATACTTAAGTCTCTAACAAGCAAGACAAAACCATTATGGTACTAACCACTTCCCACGTACCCAAAGTTTTCAAACTCGGTATGCTCTGATACCAAGTTGTCATGCCCTCAAAATAAAGAGGATAATACAACCCAAGAGATTTATAAACATAACAAGAAATGTATTACTTTCATTCATCAGAGTTTATATTACAAAAGAGATTACATGCATTATACTTTCATAAATATTCATTCTAAAACTACAGCATGTAACACTAATTAGTTACAACAAAGTAAATGTCCTACGGGTTTACATCTTTCCAAGATATTACTTGGTTACAACAAAAGGGTCCTAAGCTCTATATATATAAAGTCCTCGGCTTGAATAAACATTTACCACAAAACAAAATAACAAAATAGAGCCTTCAGCCCCTAAACCTCCCAAGCTATGTCCTTGGAGGTGGCATGTCACTTGTACTTGAAAATGGTTTCCCAATTAGGGTGAGCTAAAGCCTAGTAGAGATATGCTAAAACAATATATGAGATTTAACTAAGATATACGCATCAGATAAATGTGCAATATTCTTAACCAACATATATTCTTTCCAAGATTATTCAATATAGATAACCATACCTCGATCCGTTTCCATTCGTCCATTTCGGGTAAATCTATTAGCCAAATTCATTATTATCTAATCAACCACAATGAAATTACAACTCAATGGTTCACAATTCAATACATTCATCAATCCAACACTTCTATTTTCTTGCCATTTTACGAAATCACATTCGAGGGAACCGACACCCATATATATATATAAGATTTCGGGACTTTCACCCTGGACACTCCGGCCAACTTAATTTTCAATGGAGAACATCCTATATCTCTTTCCAAACAATGAGATACATCTTCTATCTTATCCCAAACAATAATACATATACAATGTATTTTAAAACATTGTCATATACAATGACTAACCACATCACGTATTCAATGACATAATTCAATTGATTAGTTTCAATTCATCTAATCCACATGCAGTTTCTACAACAATCATAACTATCCTCCACCGATAGCCTAAAACAGATATTTCTAAATAGATATACAATCTATCAAATAGATAATTTATCAAATTTCCATAGGTGAGTGACTTAACAAATCCAACTATCCAATCATTTATACACCCCTCCGATTTCATATTTCTCACATCGATTTCATTATTTATACAAAATAATTTATTTAATACAAATTAGGGCAAGTTTTTCATTTTTTCCAAACATTAATCCCAAGACCCAATTTCACCAATTATACCCAAGTAACATCATGTTCAAGACCTCACATACATATATGGAGCCAAATAGAGAAAACCCTTCTTTCAAAATTCAAACCCAAACCCTAACTTTACCCAAATCTTCCAAAATCTCACCATTTATAGAAAATAACAAATACCTAGGTTAAAACCCATATTAAAGAGTAGAATATCTCTACCTCAAATGTAGAAGCTCAAAGGAGAAGAAGGAGATCCTCAAAAATACACAAAAGCAAGCTTGGTTCGGATGGAATGGAAGCCCACAAGATGGTCCACCTTTTTTTCAAAGGAAGTAAGGTAGTGGTGCTTGGATCAAAGAGCATTTGTAGAGAAAGAGTGAATTTTAGAGAGAGGAGCTGCCGGATTTAGGGTTTTTAGGAGAAAGGAATTCAAAAAGTGATGTAAAATATCTCTGTTGCGAACTGATATATGCGGTCTTCGCTCGAGCGACTAGACACAACAAGTGACCTCGCTCGAGCGCAAGAAGCCTTGCTTGAGCGTAAAATACATACCTTTAGGTTTTTCATAGATGTACACCCTCGCTCGAGCTCAAGAAATCTCGCTCGAGTGAAGGAACAAATAACACAAGGCTCGCTTGAGCGCAAGAATCCTCGCTCAAGCGAAGAACTTCATCTACCCCGAAAATGTTACGTCTGGAAGGAAACCTGAGAACTCCAAATCCTCGCTCGAGCGCAAGAAACCTCGCTCGAGCGAAGAAGCAAATTACAAAAAGCTCGCTCGAATGAAAGAAGCCTTGCTCGAACGAAGAGGCCAAAATCTAAGCAACAACAAACTAACCTAACTAACAACCAACCTGTTTCAAACTCGCCCAACAAGTTCTAAAACTCAAATACAAAGGGGTCAAAAAGAAAAACAAGACATGGATACAATATTCCATCACAGAACCCGAGTCCGAAACACAATGAAAGTTAGGGCAAAACCGAGATCACTATAGAGTTGTATTTTGAGTTTGTGAGTTTTGAAATTATGATTTGAAAAGAGCAAATTTGTTTGGTTATGAGTTTTGAGAAGAGTTTTGAATTGAGTTTTGAATTATTAATGTGACATATGAAATAAGAAATGTTGTTTGGTTATGAGTTTTTCAAAACTCATAATCAAACTCTTTTTGCTTATGTTTGGGAAGTGGTTTTGTGGCTTTTTTGGGGCTAAAATAGCCACAAAAAACAAAATAGGCTTTCTAGTCCAATAAGACAAAATATCACATCTAACTCATAATCATTACATTATTTTTCTCACAAAAAAGTCAAAAAATTCAAAAAAACCAAAAGCTCTTCTCAAACCAGGTTTTTTAGCCCCAGGCTAAAATAGCCAAAAAAACCAAAAAGCCAACTCACTTCCCAAACGAAGCCTTTAAATTCAATTCAAAAAAATAATTTGTCATTTTAGTCTAAAAAAATAATTTATATATTTAAAAAATATCTAAAACAAATATATATTTTTCCCTCCAAATAATAGGTGGCGATTGGCAATTGCAAAAATAAATAAATAAATAAAAATACTGTTTCGGTCAACTGGCCGGTTAATCGACCGGACGACAGGCTGGACATCCGGAAGGACGACTGGGTATGTACGACAGGTGAGAGCTTTGGCTTGAAAAGAGCTCTGCCAAATATGAAACAGAACTGCGTTTTGAAATGTGTGGTAGAATTAATATTTAAAAACTCCATCCAAACAGAGACTTCACGTCAAATGGAATTATGATTAGAGAGACCAACCAAACACAGTATTCATTTTTCTCCCTTTCCCTACAATGTTCAAGCACCAAGCAGAGAGTAAACCATATGAAAAAAATAGAAAATAATTTGACAAAAATAACTGGAAAAAAAAATCATATAAAAAAGATGAGTGTTATTTATTTATTATTCTTTTTGTACTAATTAGTATTCGGTTTGCTTAAAATTTTTGAAAAATTAAATTTTAAAAACCAAATTTCAAGAAAGACAAATTACGTCTGTAGTTTTTGAATTTTATCCCTTGTGTCATTTTGATTCATGTCGTTCCAATTAGCTCAATTTGGATATTTAATTTTCGATTTTATGTTAATTCAATTCAATTGATAATTTCGATTAAGGTTATTGAAGAAAAAGGTCATTGAGTTGGTACAAAAGCCACTTATGTGCATACTTTTTTATATAAAAAATTATTAAAAATTGTAATCAATTAAATTAAATTAAGACAAAATTATAATGTCATGGTTAAAATCAAGCCAACTATAAGAATCAAAATGACATTGAATTGCTTGTGTAATTTACCCTTTCAAGAACAATCAAAAGAAGATCACCAAAAAGGCTCGAACAAGGAGAGTCTCCAAAATCAGATATTTCACAGAATTCACAGACAATTTGAACTCAGAAAATACAAAAGCAGAGGACCTAATTGATGTTTCTGAAAATGGAAACCTTAAGCACATCATCGTCTCTATCGATCAGCTCAAAGATGCAAACATCTCCTACTTGCAGAGACTGTTCCTTTGCAAATGCGGTAAACCCTCCACGCAGCATTGCTGAACTTGAACTCTGATAGGATATCAAATTCACAGGCCACAACTTGTCTGAGACTTGAAGCTTCACTGTGGTCTTTCTCTTTTTCATGTGTGTATTCACAAAGCTAATTGCTATACTCTGCACAAAGTTTTGCAAATTTGTAAATAAAAAGTATAAATTCGGATTCTTGACAATCATATTCAAGAATGACTAAAAAAGTTTACAAATACTCCTTGTTTCATTTTTACGCAAAAACAATTTTTACAGAATTGTCGCATCCATGTTCTGATGAATGAGAGAGAATGAGGTTTTAGTTGTTCCAATTCACAAGATTATGTAGTGAAATATGATAGTTTAGGGCGAGTTTTTACCAGATACCCTTTATTCAAATAAGCAGGATGCATTGCTCGAATGAAGGAAGGATAGTTCGAGGCGGACATGAATTTCTCGGCTGCTTCAAGAGCTCTTCCTCTGCCTTTTGCTCTTTGGAGGGCTCTAGCTTTTCCATCTATGGACGTGCCTACGCTACGTTCTTCTGCAAGAAAATCAAACACAAACAATTTCTTTTATAACATTGGATACGGGTGCAACAAAATTAACGTCATGCAACAAAATATTCACAAGGGTATTTTGGTCTTTTTACACGTGAGAGAACTTTTCGATGGACAAATAAACAAAAGCAAAAAACAAAAAAGTTCGAGAAGCACACTCTTCATTTCATGTGTCAAACAAGTAGGCTTGACATCCATTTTTAAATTTGGAACCTTCAGCCCATCAAAGTTCTCCATTTTACGTCTTCGATTGGTTCTATTCACTTCAACATAGCCATCTTTCTCCGTATCTGCAGCCCTCCTTGTTTGGCATTTAGGAAAATCATCCAAAATTTCAACTGAGGAATCTTTCTCAATTTCATCCCTCCCAGAAACTTCCTCCACTGTTGTTTGGTGCGTAGGAAAATCTTCCAAGATTTCAACAGAGTTATCTATTTCAATGTCTTCTTCTGCTTCAGGCAATTGCAAATTTTGGGTGGGATTGAAAGGATATTCAATCTCTGAAGCACTCATATCAAATATAAGGACATGGAAATTGGAATTCCCATCATATCTGAATACCAAAAAGTGTCCGAAGCGAATTGAATAATATTCTGTGAATTCTTTCCAACCACTGGATAACCAAACTTCTTCATTAGAATTCATCAATTCTACTTTCCATACTGCACCACTTGGAACATTGAGAAATACAAGGTTGGCTAGGTTCTTCCCATGTTTAGTCATAAACTTTCTTGGAATCCTCTGCCATGAACATCAAATTAAAGCTTATCATACTTGTAATTTTGTGCGTCATAGGAGCAAAAAAATTTATGCATGTATCATCTATGCTTTGTACTCAACAAGCTTATATGGATTAGTAGTACAAAAAGTAATAATTATCGCAATTTCATATATCTTTTACAATTTAGAATTTTACCAACCTAAGTCAAGAAGGGTGAATTACCAGAAAAAATACTCAACAAGCTTATATGGATACAAAAAGTAAGAATCATCTCAATTTCATATATGCTTTTACAATTTGGAATTTTACCAACCTAAGTCAAGAAGGGTAAATTAAGTACCCAGAAAAAATATCATAAATATATATATATATATATATATGTGGACCAAATTTATTGAGAATTACCAACACCACATCAAGTTTTAATTAAAGTATCACCCGTTATGGCCCCATTATAGAGATGTGAGAAACTCACAACAATAACCGTTACTATCATTAGGTGAAGTATATATAATGGCTGCACGACTATGACCGTTGTGTTTTTAATTTTATAAAATTTTACATACAAGTATTTAGAAGAATTGAGATCCATTTAGTCTTTTGAGATTTCTTACGATTTGATTAGTCCCATTAGTAAGGTGGATTTCATGTATTGTATGGGGTGTGTTTTTACATTGATAGGCTTGACCCATATTGATTTCATTTTGGGTTTCTTGTTGAGGAAGGCAATTTGCGAACAAGAAGGAGAATTTTGTGGGATTTCGGTGGAGGATTCACAGATTTGATTGGTGTAGGATCCTTATCTTCTAGTAAATGGTTAGCAAGATGTGTTGAATATCCACACCACCATAATCACCGCCAACATCATTAGCCAGACCTCCAACCAAAGAATAACATCAAAGAAAATCACACACAAAACCATATCAATATTGGGTGTAAAAACCACATCAATATGACAAATCCAAAATGCTACATATATGCCTATGAAGGGTTACGTTTGGAAAAAATACATTAAGAAATTTTTTTTTTTTTAATGTTACATTGGAGTTCATTGATTAGAGTGTTACGTTTGCGAAAAATACACTAAAGAGTTTTTTAGGATATTATATTGATTGAAGTATTACGTCTGGGAAAAATAAACTAAGGAGCTTTTCAGTGTGTTATATTAAAGTGTGTTTGGAGTATTATGTTTGGAAAATATACATTAAAGAGTTTTTTAGTTTGTTACATTGATTGGAGTGTTATGTTTAAAAAAAGTACACTAATGAATTTTTTTAGTGTTACATTTATTGGATTGGAGTGTTACATTGTTACGTTTGAGGAGTTTTTTTAATATATTATATTAAAGTATTACGTTCTTATTCATAATGTAGGTTTTGTTTCAGAATAAAGGAAAAATTAAAATCTTTATAGTGCGGATTGTCCAAATATGTAATTTCATATTTGGATAAACCCATTTTTATTCCTCAAAATTAAATTTAAACATATAAATAACTATCATTTTATGTAATTTTCACTTTAATGGGACCTTTGGGTTCATAAGAGAGAAAAGAAAAAAAAAAGAGAGAATTAAACTGTGAAACCCCGTATTTTTTAGGTATTAATATTTTAATGAGAGGTATTGGTGGTAGTTTGGTGGTAAGATATTTAGTTGAAAATCTAATTTATTTTCTCCATTTATTTTATCTCTTTTTATCCCACATTATTATTATTCATCTCCTTTGTTTTTTTATATTTTTTCATTATTTTTGGGCACTAAGTAAGTTTTATTTTATTATTTTTTTAATCATTTTCTTGTTTATCAAGTAATTTTTTATTTTTAATTTCTTTAATCTTCCTTTCTCTCCAAGTTACTTTGTCTCCAAAGAAGTTTCTTTTCTTGTTCTCCAAGTAAATCCCTTTCTTGCCCACCAAGTAAAGTTCCTTTCTTTGGCCCCAAGTCTTTCTTTTCTTTTGTCCCAAGTATCATTGTCTATAAATTGAGCTCATCTCTCAACTTCTTTCTATGGTTTTTCCCATATCTCTCTTCATTTGTTATATAGATTTAGAGTTTAGATTAAGAATGTTTAGAGTGAGAGTAAGCATTTTCATAAAGGAGGAGAGTTGTAGATTTTGTAAACCCTTACATACTTTATGGCTTAGAATTTGGAGATCCATGGAGAAATATCGAGATTTCAGTATTGGGGCGCAGGAGATTGATTTGAGATAATTCGGGTGGTATACAATATGCTTCCTTTAAATCTCTTTGCAAAGAGTTTTTATCTTAATTACTTCATATTTGTACTTCTCTTGATTATCATGGTCATACGTTAAATTCTGTGAAATCATTCTTGTTGATACGTTTGAGTACTCTGGCCATTCGATAAATTCTATGAAGTTGTTTTGTGTAGTCAGTGTTGATTTGTTTGGCTAAATGACGTGGAAATGCTTTGTATATGGATCGAGTAGACCTTACCAATAGCTTGGACCAATAGCTCGGATAAGCGGTTGTGCTCGGGTGAGGTGGGTGAGGCTGGTCACTGGTCATGTACTGAGTAGGACCGGGTATTTGATTCTGGATAAATTATCATCTATCGAGTTGACTTGTTTGTGCAATTTGATAAATTGCTTGATTATCGAATCTAATCGGTTGTGTAATTGCTGGATCTCTGTTGATTTATTTTCTGTCCGAGCCTTGTTATTCTTGTTGTATTGTATACTTTCCGAATTAATTTATTTTTCAGGTGTGGAGCAAATCTAGTGGCGATTGGAGTTGAAGCATTTAAAGAATTATTGAGTTGGAGATTTTTGGGCCCACCACTATATATTATTTTTGGAGATTTGTATGAGTTATAAATTATAAATATTTGTGTAATTATTTTGGAGTCAATTTCTATTTTCAAGGTTATTAATTAGTTAGAATTTTAAATTTGAGATTGAATTGATTTATTAACGGCCCAAAAATTGAGGCGTTACATAAACAGTTCATAAGATTACATTTTGAAATTTATTGGTACTTTACCCCTTTCTTTTCTCCAGCTCTTAAAATAAAAAATCTTATAATTCCATGAGTTTTCAACTTTTAGTCCTTTCTTTATTTTTATTTTTTTACACTACAAGAAAATGCACAATTGGCGACTAAAAAAAGCATTTTCGTCGCTGAAAGTAGTAGAAATGGCGACTAAAATCAGTTTTGTCGCCAAACCTAAGCACTTTTGCCGACTAAAGCAGTTTAGTCGCCGAATATAGGCCTTTTGGCGACTAAAAGTCGGTTCGATGCCGAATATAGTAGTTTTAGCGACTGAAAAAATTTTAGTAGCTAAAAGGCACGGTTTTTGGCGACTAAAAAAACTTTAGTCGCCGAATATGGGTGTTTTACCGACAAACAAATTTTTAGTAGCTAAAACCTGGACAAGTGGCGACTAAAATTGATTTTAGTCGGCAAAATTCGAGCTTTTGGCGACAAAAAATGAGTTTAGTCGCCGATTGTAGTTTTTTTGGGCGGAAATTCAAGTTTTTAGCGACAAAACAGAATTTAGTAGCCAAATGGCACAGAATTTAGTAGCCAAATGGCACAGAATTGGCGACTAAATCTTTATTTTAGTCGCCAAAAGTCCTCTCATAATTTTTTTAATAAATACTTTATTTTTTTACATAAAATACATTAAATAAAAATAATTATTTATATATATAGTTTGTATTAATACCGGTATAAATAGTATATAAATAATATATGTTGCATTAATATTCGCGTGAGGTTGTAGTGGCATAGTGGGGGAGAGAGTGTTGCTAAAGGTTGACAAAGTTGGGACCTTGGTGGTCACGGGTTCGAAACTGGGCAGCAGCAAAGGAAAAAAAATTTTTTTGTGAAAATGCTTTCAGCGACTAAATCCTTTAGTCGCCAAAGGTGTTTTTAATAATATAAAAAATTAACTATTGGCGACAAAAGGTTTAGTCGGCAAAGGTTAAATTCCCAAAAATGAAATTGACAATTGGCGACGAAATCTTTAGTCGCTGAAGACCACAGAAATGGCGACTAACAGATTTTTAGTCGCCAAAGGAATTGGCGACATTGTATTGGCGACAAGACGGGCGACTAAACTTTTTAGTCGGGAAAAGCTAAATTTCAACATTTGGCGACTAAAATAGGACCTTTGGCGACTAAAAATTTAGTCGCCAAAGATGTTTTTTTTTGTAGTGTTAATAACAGCAAATATCACTTGTTTCTCTCATTATTTTATATCACTGAGTACATGACACTATATTATTTTTATAATGGCTGCACGATTGTGACCATTATGATTTTATTTTTACAAAATTTTATATACAATGCTATTTTTTTATTATTATTTTATTTTATATCCAGATTTCAAAATAAAAATCTTATAATTACATGAGTTTTCAACTTAGTCCTTTCTTTATTTTAATTTTTTTAAAACAACATATATTACTTGTTTTTCTCACCATTTTATATCATTGAGTACATGACACTATATTATTTGTCTTTTGTTATTTCCATTACAAATAATCATAAAATTTCTCTGCCTTTTTTTTTTAACATTTTATTTTATCAACAAGCTTTTTATTATTTTATTTAGATTCCAAAATAAGTAAGGTTAAGTTTGGCATAACTTAAATAATACAAAAAGTCACTATCCTATTTAAGTCACATCATCTTATTTAAATTACATCACCTCTCTAACGTATCACATCAAATCCAACCCAAATCCAAACTCAACCCATATAAGCTAATAAATTAAAAAATACACTTTTTTAAAACATCCCAAACCAATCCTAAGTCAATATTTGAATCATTGCTCAAAGTGTAAACTAACAAAACACCCACACACACAATGATAACTAATAAGAGTTCATCTTCATGCACACATATACATGCACTACCACCATACCTACATAAAGCATGAATAAAAGAAAAAAGAAAAAAAAAAAAAAGAAAACAGTGAAAGACAAGAAGAATAGAGAAGTTCCATGAATAATCCTTACCAGCTTCTGAAGCCGATCAACAGAAGATTTCACTATCTTGAAAAAATGAGTTGCCTTCACCGCTGGATATTTCGACCGGCTTGATCCCACCGCTCTACGCCGGCGGCTACTATTCACCATGTTTATTGGTTATTTTAATATTTCTGAATGCAATTTTGATTTGAAAAGATTTGTGGGTATGTATGTATAAGTATGTCTTTACCAGTTAATATACTTGGTTAACTCCTCTCTCTCTCTCTCTCCAGGTATTAATTTCAAATTTAAGAAGGGTGGTTGAAACAATAATCAGGACTTCTTACTTTTTGGTTTTGTTAATAAATGTCATTTGGGCTACATATATTAATTTGTGTAATAATTAATGTATAAATATTAGTTATGATATTATTATTGATTCTACTCATTAATCTCATTATAAATACTAAAAATTTCTTAAATTATACAGCATCATCAATTAGTACATGTACGGGGAGCAAATATTCCGGCGAACCCGTACTCCTTTCTTCCACTACAACAAAAAACATCATTGGCGACTAAAAAAGCTATTTTCGTCGCTGAAAGTTGTACAAATCGCGACTAAAATTGGTTTAGTCGCCAAACCTGATGACTTTTGCCGACTAAACTGTTTTGGTCGCCAAACATAGGGCTTTTAGCGACTAAAAGTCTGTTTAGTCGCCCAATATAGGGCTTTTACCGACTACAAAAATTTTAGTAGTTAAAAGGCACAGTTTTTGGCGACTAAAAGCATTTAGTAGCCAAAACTATAAGTTTTGGCGACCAAAAAATACTTTAGTCGCTGAATATAGGTGTTTCACCGACAAACAATTTTTTCGTAGCTAAAAGTGGACAATTTGGCGACTAAGACAGAGTTTAGTCGGCAAAAGTGGAGCTTTTGGCGACGAAAAATAAGTTTAGTCGCCGGAAGTAGTTTTTTGGGCGGAAATTAATGTTTTTTAGCGACAAAGCAGCATTTAGTAGCCAAAAAGCATAGAATTGGCGACTAAAATTCACATTTAGTCGCCAAAAGTGCTCTCATATTTTTTTTTAATAAATACTTTATTATTTACATAAAATACATTAAATAAAAATAATTATTTATATATATATAGTTTTGTATTAATACCACCGAATATAGTCTATAAGTAATATATGTTGCATTACTATTCGCGTGAGGTTATAGTGGCGCAGTGGGTAAAAGGTTGAGCATGTTGAAAAGTTGTTAGTCATGGGTTCAAAACTTGGTAGCGAGAGAAATTTTTTTTCGAGAAAATGCTTTGACAACTAAGCAGATTTTGTCGCCAAAGGTATAAATAATAAAAAAAAAATTTAACTATTGGCGACTAACAGTTTAGTCGCCAAAGGTATAATTTCTAAAAATGGAATTGAGCAATGGCGACAAAATCTGTAGTCGCTAAAGCCCTATCTATTGGCGACCAACAGTTTTTTAGTCGCCAAAGGTATGCGCGACCACGTATAGGCGACAACACCGGCGACCAAAATTTTTAGTCGGGAAAACTGAAAATTCGACATTTGGCGACTAAAAAGAGACTTTTGGCGACTAAAAATTTAGTCGCCAAAAGCGTATTTTCTTGTAGTGTTCCCAGTTCCCTGTCTGTCCGATCGACCTGCGAACACAACCGCGGTGAGCTACCCGGCGGTGTGTGGCCGAAAAACCCCTCTGACGGTCAAGTTAGTACACTCAGGGATAGAGAGAGAGGAAAGAGTTGAATGTCTAAGTGTATCTCACCAAATGATCATCTGTCCAAGCATGGGGGGCGCAGACACGCTTATATACCTTCTGCGTCCCAAATCTACTCCCATTAGTCTCTCGACACGTGGTGCTGCTATTCCATTTGTCAGAACAAATCCAGTAATCACCATCTAACCAAACTGTCAGGATATCTTGGTGGAGCCCGGCAGACCGGTGGAATCACATCGGCCTCACACGACCGTACTGCGCCACATGCCCGAATGCTCACTAGCCGAGCTCTATACCGACCGAGCTCAGTTGCACTCCGGCAGAGCCGAGCTTGAAATAGGTTGCTCGGGTGAAACAAAGGCCTTCCTGCTGAGCTAAAGGCGTGATCCTTCCTGCCGAGCAACGCAAGTAGCATGGTTCCCACCTGTGCGAGTTCAAGTAGCTCGGTCTTGGGCCTTAGCCGAGCAGCCCCATATCCGGGCAAGCCCAAAGCTATCCTGGCCCAAACGCGCTAGGCTTTCAACTTGCCCGACCCTTTCCATGGCCCATTTCCAGCTCATAAAACCTCCTTCTCAATTGCCCCTTAATTCCGTCCGTAAAAGCGTGACCGGGATTACATGATCCGACTGGGGTAGACCCTTCCTCGGTCTGTTGTTTGCAAGACGTCAACTGCACTAATTCCAGTGCTTGTTTCCTCGATTTGCTCGGCCGACGTCTCATCTCGCCTTCTTGTCTCTTCAACTCTAATGCTGCCATTAATTGGGACACGTGTTGCTCGTTTATTGGCCTCGAGCAGCCAACCATCATGTCCCTTCACATTCAAAATTTTTGGCGGTCTCTCACTTCTATTCATACGTCACTTCCCCCTCACTTTTCGTTCTTACTGACTCTCCTTTATTCTTGTCGATCTAGAGCTCCAGTGCTCTCAGCAACTCCCACTCTTGCCCTCCTTTTGCGTTCGTGCCTGAAAGATCTGCATTCGCCTCTACTGGTAAGCTTTTCGAATCTTTTTGTGGCCGTTTCATTTGATATTTCTTGTTTTAGGACACTAAAACCATAGATTTTAGGGTACTGCTCCCCAAAACCCTCCCCTGCCCCTTGTTCTCCTTACTGTTCTTCAACTTCACTGATGAACACCTGAAGATCTGGAGCGAACCGGGCTCCAGGTCTTCTTTTGATCCCAAAAAACGTTAAGACCGAGCAAATTACAAGTTTGCCAAAACCTTAGTAGAAACCGAGGTAGGCAGGGGACTTGGCCACTCGATCGGGCTAACATCTTGTCCGCTTGAGCGACCGAGCTCCTTGGTTTGCCTTCGCGACCGAGGTAGTCTGGCACTCTTCCTGATCGAGCTAATGTCAAGCTCATTTTGCGCGACCGCGCTTCCACTTACAATTATCCTCATTTTCCTGCAGAGTCCAAGGGGACCACAAACCAATATCGAGGCTCTCAAAGACCGAGTAGCCATCAAACACCATTTTGTGCCAAACCACCTCGGTAGAGCTAAACCGGTAGGCTACACATGGCGCTACCACTTCCTTGTCGACACTCACGCCTACAGCGCATTTTGGGAAAAATCTGATATCTTGGCCGACGTTCACCTAGAGCTCGGTGCCGTTGACACAAATCCATGGGGCTGATTAGACCAATGCCCCTTCATTGTGCCATCCGTCATAGAAGGAGGCCTCCGCTTCCCGGTTAACCCACTTATGACCGAATTCTTGCGACGCACCAGGCTAGCACCTACCCAAGTCTCAACCAACACTTACAGAATAATCAACGGGATCCACGAGTTGAACAACCGGCTAGGGACCAATTTAGGGATAAGCAGAGATACTCGCCAATACACCCTAGGGCACGGTGGCGACCTCGCCTACTTTTTAAAAATTAGACCGAGCAAAGAGAAGATAGTGACGATGCGCGGACAAGGACTTGTACAATGATGAATTTTTTTGGGTGTCCGGCAACTATGAAACAGCTGACATACCGGACTGGTTCATTAGCAAGAACTTCGGTTCGACATGTAAGCCGTGCTACCTGCTCGGTCAATTTATCTTTCTTCACTATTCTGTACTTACATTTTTTCTGCTTTCCTTTGCAACAATCGAAGCCCTCCAAGCCCACTATTATTATCCCAACAAAGCAGCCATCAGAATCGTGCTCTGCTACCGCAACCGGGATTGCCACGAGCTTCTCGGTTACACACCGACATATAGATGTTGACTCCACAGGAGTAAAGTCACGACTTTTTCGCTCCATCTCCACCTCCGTCGCACATTACGGATTTGCCATTCATCCGGTTGATTAAGGCAGGAGAGATGGCCAAGAGAAGCCGCATCAAGAATCTCATCACCGCCACCTCCACCGAGATACCAAGCATCCAAACCCGCTCTCTTGCTGCCGGGCAATCCAATGAGGACGTGGTTACTGTGGCGTCTCCGCGCCGAACAAGCCAACAAAGACAACCGCCGGTGGCAAAAGGCCGCGTCGCACCTATCCACCGAGCTAGTTGCGAGCTCGACACCGAACAACGTCTTTGTGATAGTTGACCCAACTCCGCCATAGAGGCCGTAGCTCAATCTGGGTAAGGAGATCCCGGCAACCGCCTCAGTCAAAGGTGACAAGGAGCACCTACTGGCCTTCGATCTGACCAAGGCCTTGCTGCTGCTGAGGGACGTGGTCGGCAGCGACCACGTGCCAGACACCCGGCTGGTGAAGTCTTCGGTGAAGTCCATGACCAGGGTAAGAACTTCGCACACTTTGCCCAAAATTTTTCCAAGTGTTGCTCGGCTTTCTTTATAAGCAAACCTTCTTCTTGCAGGCCATCCAGAAACAACAGTTGGTCATGGAGCGCATTCACCGACTCCGACAGAAGGCCACCGATTCTGCCAACCAGGTGGAAAACCTTCAAGCCGAGCTCGGTCGGTCCAAAGCTTCGCTGGAGATGGAAAACTCTGACAATTCTAGGTTCTAGGTTGCTCGGCCAGCTTGGAACCACCGAGAAAGAAAGGGACGCGCTCCGGGCCGAGCTGGAGACTTTGAAAGAATCAAATAAGAAGGAGCTGGAGGATGCCAACAACGCCAGTTTCAAGAAAACCGAGGAGAGCTACACCAAGCAAGTCCATGCCACCCAAGACATCTTCTTCAAGGCGGGATGGAAGGCGCTTGAACTTCGACCAGGACACAGGACCGGCGTGTTCGCCTCTCCCCGATTGCCTTCTGCCGGCGTACCTAGTGCCATATGTCAACAGCGTCTTGATCGCGCGGTGAGGCCGAGGAAGAAGAGGCGAACGAAGCCGAGAAAGATGCTGAGGGTGACAACCGCCCAAAGCAAGTCGCCCAGAGCGAACCCGGTGTCGAGAGACCACAACCACGGTCGATCTGAGGCGGCATAACCGAGATGAATTCACAGACCTTTCCCCCTTAGTCTAGTTTTCTTTTTTGTTTGAAAATGTAACCGGGCTATCTACTCCTCCTCTTGTAATTATTTTGCACATCAATGAAAAAGTTCAATTTTCATCAAGTGTTTGCACGATCTTCAAGCTAAATAACTTGACCTTGACAAAACAAACCATCTTGTTTAATTTATTTAACCGGAAAAGACATCTCGGTTTGAATCATAATGTTGAGTAAATCATCAACTCAGTCAACCGGAGTAAAGCATCTCGGTTGAAGTTTCACAAAAGTTGAATAAATCATCAACTTAGTCAACCGGAATAAAACATCTCGATTGAAAACCTCAAAGTTGAACAAATCATCAACTTAGTCAACCGGAATAAAATATCTCGGTTGGCATTCACAAAAGTTTGAGTAGATCATCAACTCAGTCAACTAGAATAAAATATCTCGGTTGAAATCTCAAAGTTGAGTAAATCATCAACTCAATTAACCGGAATAAAACATCTCGGTTAGAATCTCAAAGTTGAGTAAATCATCAACTCAATTAACCGGAGTAAAACATCTCGGTTGGAATCTCAAAGTAAAAAACAACAATTTGAATGCTAAAGCAAAGATGAGACACTTCTATTATATTGAAAAAAAGAATATTACATTCTGAAGTGTGAGGCAAAAAATTCCTTTGCACAAAAAGAACACAAAAGCTAAAAATAGTACAGTTTGAGGTTGGCCGCATTCTATGGCTGGGGTATTCCTCTTCCCTCCAAGTTCTTCAAGTGGTATGCCCCCATGGCCACCAGACCGGTTATCTTGTAGGGTCCTTCCCAGTTTGCCCCTACTTTGTCTTCACCTGGCACCAGGGTGTTGCCCATGACCTTCCTCAAAACCTAGTCGCCTACTTTGAATGGTCTGGGGTGCATCGTTTTGTTGTATTTTCTTGAAAGCTCTTGTTGGTAGGCGGCCACATGGGCGAGCATTTTCTGGCGTTTTCCACTAGGTCCAATTCCAAGACAATGGCCGCCGTTCACTCTGCTCAAAACTTTCATTGCGAAGGGTGGGCATACCGACTTCCAAAGGGATGACCGCCTCCATGCCATATGCCAAGGCAAAAGGAGTTTCCCTGGTGGATCGCTGCGAGGTCGTTCGGTATGCCCAAAGAACGCGTGGGAGTTCCTCGGCTCATTTTTCCTTGGCTTTCTCAAGCCTTTTCTTCAACCCATCAAGAACGGTCTTGTTTGATGCTTCGGCTTGGCCGTTAGACTGTGGGTAAGCCGGGGTAGAGTTGTAGAATTCAATCTTCAATTCTTCACAAAATCCTCTGAATAGGCGCCCGTCAAATTGAGTGCCGTTGTCAGAGATCAGAATCTTGGGGACGCCAAACCGTGTTACAACATTCTGCCAGACAAACCATTTGACGTCTTTCTCCTTGATAGTTGCCAGGGGCTCCACTTCAACCCATTTGGTGAAGTAGTCCGTAGCCGCAATGAAGAACTTCCGGTTGCTTGGTGCCGTTGGGAGTGGTCCCACTATGTTCAGCCCCCACATCGCAAAGGGCCAAGGGCTGGTAAGGGGGAGAAGTTCCCTGGCCGGCTGGTGGATTTGTTGGGCAAACTTCTGGCACTTCTCACATTTGTGAACATACTTTTGCGCGTCTGCTTACATGCACGGCCACCAATATCCTTGCGAGATAGCCCTGTAGGCTAAAGATCTACCTCCAATGTGACTGCCGCAAATGCCTTCGGGAATTTCGTACAGGAAAGTCTCTACGTTGTTTGGATGTACACACTTCAGATAGGGACCGGTGAAAGCCTTCTTGTATAAAGCACCAAAATGAGAGAGCCAAAACCGTTCTGACTTCACCCGGACTTTATGCGATTCCTTTTTGTCAACTGGAAGGGTCCGGTCTTTGAGGAACAGGATAATAGGATCCATCCAAGAAGGACCTAGCTTGGCGCAGAGTACTTTTGTTTGCTCGGTTGCCTCGATGCTAGGCCTAGGAAGGAATTCAATCAGGAGAGGGCTAGGAGATGTGCTGTCGACCATAGAAGCAAGGTCGGCTAATTCATCTGCTCGGCCGTTTTCTTCTCGACCAATCTGTTGGACCCTTATTGCCTGAAATCGCTTGATGTGGTCTCTTACCAAAGCTTGGTACTTTGCCATTCTTTCGTCTTTAGTTTCGTAAATCCCAAAAACCTGGTTAACCACAAGTTGGGAATCACTATAAATCATTATCTTGGATGCGTGCATCTGAAGCGCGCTCTTGAGCTCGGCCAATAGCGCCTCGTACTCAGCCTCATTGTTTGATGCAGGGAATCCAAGGGTGATAGAGTGTTCGATAGTCAATCCATCTGGCGAAATCAGAACTATGCCTAGCCCGGCACCGTGGCGGTTAGAAACCCCATTTACGAAAAGTTTCCACATTTCGCCCACAAAGAGCTTCTAACATTCTGAGGGGTCCTGGGAGGCTTGCAGGTAGATGGACGCATAGTCGCTCGGCTGTGCAGCGTCAGGTTCAATGCTGATTGGTTCCATTTCCTCCCCTCCTAGCGATGCGGCACCGGACAGATCAGGTTGGTCGGTAATTCCTAACTCCGTCGTTGCATCGCCGGGCTGTAGCGTCGTACTAGCTGAAGGTTCTTCGGCGGGGCGCGCAAGTTCTGCGTCGCCAACATCGCCTTGATGTGTTACTTCGGTTAAATCTGCACTCACCTCCTTAGCTATTGTCGCAAGATCCACTGGGCAGATGGGTTGAATCCCGGGTGAGAATTCAGCAACAAAATCGGCCAATGTCTGGGCCTTTATGGCAGTGCGTGGTTGGAACTTGATGTCAAACTGTCCCAATTCGACCACCCACTTGAGAATTCGACCGGAGAAGTCTGCCCGCTCGAACAAAGCTTTGAGGGGGAACTCGGTCAAAACAATGATTGTATGAGCATGGAAATAGTGCGCCAACTTCCTGGAGGCCATTATCAACGCCAACACAAATTTTTCCAGCGGCAAGTATCTCGACTCTACTGGTAGCAAGGTTTTGCTTACGTAGAAGATAGGGAGGTGCTTGATTCCTTCCGAGCAGACAAACACCGCACTAAGCGCATCTTGAAAGCGGCGGATAAAGGTAAAGTTCTTCGCTGAACTTCGGTGTTACCAACAGTGGTGCTAAAGATAGATACTTCTTGAGCTCGGCCAAAGCTCGGTCACATTCTTCATCCCATGAGAACTTTGATTTCAAAGCTTGAAAGAAAGGGTGGCAGCGATCTGATGACTGGCTTATGAATCGATTAAGCGCGGCGGCCATTTCGGCCAGATGCTGCACGTCCTTAGCCGAGCTTGGCTACTTTAATTCTTGTACGGCTCTGATTTGTGTGGGGTCTGCCTCGATGCCTCAGTTTGTGACTAGGAAGCCTAAGAATTTCCCGGATCCCATGCTAAAGGCACACTTAGACGCATTCAGGCGTAGCTTGTGTCGTTTGAGAATGGCAAACATCTTGGCCAAGTCGGACAAGTGGTCTGCTTGATGCCGACTTTTGACCACCATATCATCAATATAAGCCTCCATTGTCCGGCCTAGTAGAGGAGCGAACATCTTGGTCACCATCCTTTGGAAAGTTGCCCCGGCGTTTTTCAAACCAAAAGACATGACTTGGTAGCAGAAGAGTCCCCTTGGAGTAGTGAAAGAGGTGATCTCACGGTCGGGGCCATGCATGACAATCTGATGATAGCCACGGTAGGTGTAACGCCCTCAAAATTAAACCCATTAAACATAAAACAAGGCATGCATTATTAAAAGAAAAACATTATATTATTTAAATCATCAGAGTATTTTGAAATAAAACATCAAAATAAGTGCCCTACGGGCTTACATCTTGCCAAGCCAACACTTGGACACAATTTCATGAGTTCTAACTCAAAACAAATAAAGCCCTAGGCTTGAATGTTTACATAAATCAAATAAAATAACTAAAAAACAATTAAAACAAGTCTTCAAGTCCAAATCCTCACAAGCTAAGTCTTTAGAGGTAGTGAACCACCTGAACTTGAAAATAAAGTTCCCATATAGGGTGAGCCACAGCCCAGTAGAGAAATACTAAACCAAGCATAAGAATTAACTAAAGCAGTAGTACCCGATACATGGTTAACACTAGATAATCAATCTACAATTTATTGACACGAATGCCTACATTGTCTATGACACATGGTCTATGACACCTTTTACTTTCCATTTACACAGACGTGGCTCAGAACCTGGCCAAACAACTCAACGAGGATAACAAATCAGGTTAAACCTTTCTTATAAGATAATAAACACACCTTAGTGGTGTTATATCAATCTCACTCAACTTCACTTCCATACTTCCCAACTGATACACATGGTGGTGATGTATCATATCAACAACAAATAGAAATATTTCTATTATCAATAAGCACACACATATGTCATGCTACTGGAGTCCATCCCCTATCTCCTCCCAACAAGTCCGGTTTAGAGGTCCATCCTCTATCTTCCCCTAAACCGTGGAGTTCATCCCCTATCTCCTCCAAAACAAAATGCATATGCAACATAATCAATACATGCCATATACCACACATAATTAATACACGAATGTTACAGATAACTCAGCGATCAAACAATTGACTCAATTTCAGTTATATCTAAACCGCATGCAAGGTCTACAACAATCAATAGCTATCCTCCACCGATAGCCCAAAACAATTATTTCTAAGCAAGAAATAACTATAACAATAATGTAATTTCGACATTCACAAAGGTAAGTATTTAAACTACCAAATACATCATTAAACCATTAACTTTCCCAGTCTCATGAATTTAATCCACTATCACAATCTTCCCTTAAATTAATTATATAAATTAATCTATGACAAAACCCTAAGGTTTCTCCCAAAATTACCAAAACTACCCCCACATACCAAAATACCACTGCTTAGGATTAAAACGTATAAATGGAGTAGGAAATCCCTACCTCGAAGGAATAACTCAAAAAAAGGGAAGATGAAGACGATGGCCAAACTTCAAAGTGCTCCAAACCAACAATTGCTCAGATTAAATGAAAGCCCTCACTCTCCTCTATCTTATTTGTGAAGGAACTAGGGTAGAAATCCACTCTAGATAGATCAATCCTAGGAGAGAAGGTAAGTTGGGAGAGAGAGAACTCGTAACCTAGGGTTTCATAAACTGAAAGAGGCTGAAAATCTGATCTGAAACACGCTGCTGCGTATTTAAACAAGATAGGCTCGCTCGAGCGAAGACCCGGTCGCTCGAGCGACCAGACACAGAAAATCCTCGCTCGAGCCAAGAAAGTCTCGCTCGAGCGAAGGACAAAACAGTTCGCTCGAGCGAAGATAAGCTCGCTCGAGCTAGCGAACACTGCTCTCAGGTCAAGTACTGGACGCAATCCTCGCTCGAGCCAAGAAAGGCTCGCTCGAGCGACGGACCAAAAACAAAAGCCTCACTCGAGCGAAGAGAAGCTCGCTCGAGCGACCAAGCAGAAAACTGTACATCAACACTTGGTTTCTAAACCCAACCAACCTGTAATCAACCTGCCCAACAAATCCCATAACTCACAACTGAAGAAATAAAGGACAACATCAACAACAATATGACAACGGAATCCACGGAACATAAGTCCGGATACAATAATCAAATGGGAAAAGACCGGGGTCGCTATAGTAGGCATCCAAAAAACTGAGCCTGTTATGTCCGGCCGTTAGATCGACAAGTTAGTCTGTTTTGGGCAGAAGAAAGCTGTCTTTAGGGCAAGCTCAGTTGACGGTCTTGTAATTGACACAGATTCGCCATTTCCCATTCTTCTTAGGTACAACGACTGTGTTTGAAATCCACCGAGGGTAGTGCACTTCCTGAATAGCTCATGCCTCAAGCAAGTTCTTCACCTCTTCTGCAACTACCTCGGCATGGTGTAGCGCCGATCTCCTCGTTCTCTGAATGACCGGCTTTGCCCCGGGAAAAACATTGACGTGATGGCAAATAAAACTCAGATCAATGCTGGGTATGTCGTAAGGTGACCATACGAAGACTTCGATATGTGCCATCAAAAATTCCACCATTTCGATCCTTTCTTGGGCAGTCAGGCTTGATCCGAGCAAGAAGAACTTGTTTAGGCTCTCCGTGTCAATCCGCACTTCCACCAACTCTTTAACGGCTTTGTCCTCAGCCTTGGTGCCCACGTCGTCAAGGGCTCCCCGGTCTTCTGGTCCTTCAATCATTTGGATGAAGCCTTTGGCAGCTCGACTGCCGTTCACTGCCACGAAGCATTGCTTCAACATGACCTGATTGCCCCAAACTTCCTCAATTACCCCCTATAACCGAGGGGAATCTCATCACCTCATGGTAGGTCGACGCTACGGCTTGCATAACGTAAAGCCATTCCCTTCCGAGGATTAGGTTATATGTAGACAGCACTTGCAGTACCCAGAACTCCACTTGCTTGACCACAGATCCCGCTTTGACCGGCAGAATAATTTTTCCTAAAGGCCACTCCGGTTGCAAGTTGAAACCAACCAGTGGCGAAGTTGCCGGAGCCAAGTCTGTATCTCGGTGTTTGAGCTATTTGAACGCGTCGTAATACATGATCTCGACCAAGCTTCCCTGGTTGATCAAGATGCGCTTGACATCGAATTCCTTGACGCGGAGTGTGACCACTAAGGCATCGTTGTGCGGCGACTGAATGCGCTCTGAGTCCTTTGTAGAGAAACTGATCACGTCTTTCTCTTTGGTCTTCTCCCTCTTGATCGCGGGCTGGACCGACAAAACTTCCCTCATGTGTTCTGCCTTTTTCATCATACCTCGGAGCTCGCATATACGCGCTGGTTTCACTATGTCGTGGATGACATTAACAACTTCTTGTGGGGGCGCTTCCGGGTCATTCGGTCCACGTGGGTCAACCGGGGCTTGATGTGCGGCCTTCACACCCCCATCAATGTAAAGGTCCAAGTGTCCGGCTGCGACTAGCTCTTCCAAGTGTTGCTTTAGAGGCAAACAGTCCTCTGTCCAGTGTCCACGGTACCATAGGTTGAAGTCTTTTTGCGCATCGCCTAACTTAGTAGGAAACCGGACGTAATCCTCGTCATGGATTTCATTAAGTATGCGATAGATTGGAATCTTAAAGACCGTGGTGATGCCCGTCCGAGCTTTCAACCTTCTGTTTGCATCAGCTACGTCGTCGCGGGGGTATTCATCTTGGTCATTCCGTCGACCCCTACCCGGTTTCGACGATTTGAACCTCGGTCAGATTCCTCGACACGATTATTTGAACGGTTGGTCTCCTGTCCGACCGCGTGCACCTTGCCAGCCGACCTCTTGTTTGTTGCTACCGAAATTGCCTTCGCGGTAGATCTTGGTGCATCATCTTCTACTCGGATGTGCTCGTTGATGCGCTGCATGAGTTGGCCCATGGATGTCGACTGGTGCATGGTAAGCAAGTCCCGCAATCTATGTCCGATCGGGAGACCACGCTTATATTGTGTGATTGCCAGGTTGACCGGGCAATCCAAGATCTCATTGAAGGTTTCCCAGTATTTGGAGTTGTATGCCTTGAGTGTGTCGCTCGGCTCCATCTTGACACTAAGAAGGTGGTCAACTTCCTTTGGCGTTCTGGTGTTGGTTTTGAAACGCGTCACAAAGGCTTCCGCCAATTGCTGCCACCTTTCGATGCTCCCATTCGGCAGCCTCTCAAACCATTTCAAGCCCAGTTCACCCAAACTTGACGAGAAGATGAGGCACATAAGAGCGTCATTCCACCTATGTCCGGCCATGATCTGTCAGAAGTGGCTTATATGTATGTATGGATCGGTCTTTCCATCGTAGAGCGTGAACTTTGGCTGGTGAAAGCCCGCGGGTAGCGGTGTTGTTTTTATCTCTAGGGAGAAAGGAGTGGCGCTTAGCCTCGCTAAATCTGTGTCTGGAGGAGGTGGCACAGCAAGGCGGGGTGGAGGCATTACGACCTCTTCACTGGCGCGACCCCCGTAGGATAACCGCTGGAATGCCGGCACCCTCTGAGTCTCTTGTCGGCGAGCCCGCTTCTTCAAGACTACTCGCAAATCCTCTGAACGAGCAGAGTAGGAATACCTCGACGTCGTCGCCGGACGTGAGGGAATTTAGGTATTATCTTGTGCGCTAGACTTCTCTACAGGCGCGTCGGAATCTCCAACCTTGTAACTTCTGGTGGTTGAGAGGGACGGAGTGTGCCGCTGGCTCTGACTGCCTGAACGGCGGGGTTGGGTGCACTCACTGTGGTCTCCCACTCCAGCTACACCCTTCCCTTTGACATGTCGCTTAAGATCCTCCATCTTCGCTGCCATTCTCCGGATGACGGCGTCTTGGTCCCTTAGCTTGTGTTCCAGACGTCTGGCGTGCAATTCTCTCCGCCGCCGGTGGCCGTCTGGACTTCGAGAATGACCAAAGCTTCTTCCGCGCTTATCCCGTGCGTCTCTTGAATGTCCTCCTGGAGAAGTCTCCAGGTCCGCCATCGGAGGAATGGCAGGGTGTCCTTCTCTCTGTCTGGCTGACTCCGGGGTAACTCCATCGATGGCGGACAACGGAATCTTGTCGTTGTTCACCATGGACGGCGATCAGATGAGCTAGGAAGACAAGGTTTTATCTATCAACTTGCCACAGACGGCGCCAATTGTACGGGGAGCAAATATTTTGGCGAGCCCGTACTCCTTTCTTCCCAGTTCCCTGTCTGTCCGATCGATTTGCGAACACAACGGCGGTGAGCTACCCGGCGGTGTATGGCCGGAAAACCCCTCCGACGGTCAAGTTAGCACACACTCAGAGATAGAGAGAAAGGAGAGAGTTGAATGTCTAAGTGTATCTCACCAAATGATCATCTGTCCAAGCATGGGGGGCGCAGACACGCTTATATACCTTCTGCGCCCCAAATTTACTCCCATTAGTCTCTCGACACGTGGTGCTGCTATCCCATCTGTCAGCACAAATCCATCAATCACCACCTAACCAACCAAACCGGGATATCTTGGTGTGTAGCTAGAGACCGGTGGAATCACCTTAGCCTCATACGATCGTACTGCGCCACATGCCCGAATGCTCACTAGTCGAGCTCCATACCGACCGAGCTCAGTTGCACTCCGGCATAGCCGAGCTCGAAACAGGTCGCGCGGGTGAAACAAAGGCCTTCCTGCCTAGCTAAAGGCACAATCCTTCTTGCCGAGCTAGAGGCGCGAGCCTTCCTGCCGAGCAACGCAAGTAGCACGGTTCCCACCTGTGTGAGTTCAAGTAGCTCGGTTTTGGGCCTTAGCCGAGCAGCCCCATATCCGGGCAAGCCCAAAGCTATACTGGCCCAAACGCGCTAGGCCTTCAACTTGCCTGGCCCTTTCCATGGCCCATTTCCAGCTCATAAAACCTCCCTCTCAGTACATTAGTTAGTACACTAATTAATGTATATAACATTATTCATAAGAAATTTAAAAAACTTAAACATAATATATGAAAATACGTGTAATATATAATGTACAATCAATTTAAACATTGTTATTCTATATTCTTGGAGTATTTGTTAACCAAATCCTTTACCTAGTGTTTTATTTTGAAATCATGATACTAATAAAAAAATTTCAAAACTGTTTAAAACTCTTTTTAAAATTAAAAAAATAAAAAAAAATATTTTTTTTATTTTGTTCTTTAAAATTATTTTTTATTTTTTAAAAAAAGGGCAAATTACAAACACCTCCTTGAGGTTTGGTGAAAATATAGATTCCCTCCTGAGGTTTGAGAAATTACAAATTGCTCCTTGATGGTCAAATTTTCAAAACAAATTAGGGGAAATTAGGAGGGAATCTGTATGAAAGTAAAAATCTTAGGGGGTAATTTGTTATGAAAATATAAACCTCAGGGGACGGGATGTAATTTCTCAAACTTCAAGGGAGAATCTGTATTTTTACCAAATCTCGAGGGGGGTGTTTGTAATTTGCCCTTAAAAAAAAGTATTTTTGTCATTTTTTAAAAAAATTTTGAAGAAATATTTTTTTATATTTTTTTGAAAAAAATATTTTGTTTTTGTTTTTGTTTTTTTTTTTTTTTTATAGTTGAATAGATAATTGTGAGAGAAAACATGATTGATTGATGTGTAGGATGTAATATTTTGTCTTTTTTAGTTATTTTAGCCAAAAAAACACTCTTCCCAAATAGGGCATGGGACCAGCTTATATGCATGCCCCCTCCATGTAGATTGGATAAATTTTAGGGATAATATGTCGACATGGTCCTAAAGAGTTGATAATACCTAATGAGAGTCGAATTTGAGATATAAAAGGAGTACATCCCCATGTCCCAAATTACACTCACTTGGTCAATCCCTTAAGATTAATATAACTTGTTTTCTTTCCTTTGCATCTAAAAAAAATATATGACTTGTTATAGAAAGATTAACATTGCGTCAAATATGGCATAAGATTTGTCTATTGCTAAAATCTGTGTTTATATTTATGTTTCAGGCAATGTTTTGAAAATTGGATTGGTGAGCGAACCGGAAAAGAGATCGGTGGACAGGTCATCGGTTCAACCGTTGGATCAAAGCGGTCGAACGCGATGTCATAATTAATATTATATAATTAAAAAATATAACTATAAATTATAAATAAATAAAAAATATATATAAATACTCAAATAAAAATAAAATTTATCGCATAGTATTTATTAATAATATTTAATAAAGTTATAATTGATAAAAAAAAAAAGTCACTTGTTTTAAAGAAATTAAAATTTTTAAACATTTCCTCCAAACAAATTGATTGAATGCTAGATTTAATTTTGCAGGAAAATAAAATTTTCAACTCTCCCTCCAATCAATATGTTTCAAATAATTTGATTGAATCTCACATAGAATTTTGTAGGTTCTCTTTGAAAAATCTTTTCCTATAAATAGGAATAGACTTTCATAATTTTCTCAAGTTTCCAATGAAACTCTTCCTTATGAGAGGAGACTTTTCAAATAAGAATTTTTAGTCAAAATTTTGAAATATATTTATATATATATATATAAGAAAGAAAGAAAGAAAAGAAAAAAAATGGTCTGACCCTTCAAACCTGGTTCGAGTCACTGGTTTAGTCGATTCGACTGCCGGGTCTTCCGGTTTTTCATTTCTACACTGATTTTGCATCCAGTCCGATTTTAGGGGTTTGATCGGATTGGAATAAGGCCCGATTCTCGGTTCGATCCAGGTTTCAAAACATTGGTTTCAGGACTTATATATAATATTTTGATTTGACATTTTGTGAGAAAAATTGAATAATTTTACACTTTTCGTTAGTCGAATGACAAAATTAATTGTGACACTTTACTTCAAAACTATGTAGGGGTTTTTTTTGACCATATTTGAATCATAAGGAGTAAAATGCTTTGATCCTAAACCACAAGGATAATAAATTTAACCCTAATTTTAAGTTAACTTTCAAAAATGATAATTTTTTAAATAAGTGTTGAATTTTTATTTTTATTTTTTGTAAAAAATCATAGATTTTTATAAATAATTACTTAATATTTATTTCAAATATTTTATATAATTTTGAGCTATATAATTAGGATGTCAATATATAATTTATGAAATTTCATTTGAGGAATTTTAGTAATTGAAATAATTTATATCAATTTGTAAAATCTATTTCCATAATTTTCTTTAATCGAAAAAATAACACATAGCTTTACATATCAAATTAATGTATTGACACTATTACGTAATACACAAAACAATTAGAGATGATGTCATAAATATTGTGAGAATACTACTTAAATAAAAGGTGATTTTTTTTTTTTAACAAAATTAAAGAGGGTGTATATATATATTACAAACATATTCATAAATTATAAGGGTAATAGTACTTTGAGAAAAGGGGCCATGTTGGGGCTACCAGGAGCTCAATGCCCCCACTTAACCCGATATTTTAAGGTTTGGAAAAACTATTTAGCATATAGGGCTGTGTTAAGTTTAGATTTTGAACCTATTTAATTTTTAGATTGAGTTTGGAATAAGGGTTATTTTGATAAGATAGTTATAATTAATTTTTTTATGAGAGAGTGAAGTGAGTTATAATTTGGGAAGTGGATTATAACCCACTTCCCAAAAGACCCCTAAGAAATTTTAGTTTAACTCAACCTCACTTGGCCATTTATAAAATACTAGTAGTTGGATACGTGCGTTACACGTGACATATCAACTGTTAGTATTATAATTATGCGTGTCTTTTTAATTGATATGTGATATGTATACAAAGTATAGAGATTTGTATGGGTAAATTGATCTGTATCCAAAATATAATTAAGAAATGAATACATACTCGGCTAAAGAATTTAAATGATAAATGATAAATTTTATAAACATAAATATTAATTGTTGAGATCACAATCTTATCTTAAACAATAAACAATAAACAAATCCTTTAAAAATATAGTATTACACAAATATTTTCTTTCAACTTTCACTTTAATTTTTCATATTTGTAGCTGTAATACAATTGAAGATGTGAAATTAATTGCACAATTACACAATTTTTTGTTTAATAATTCATCTCATAATACTAATTCATTGAACTCACTATTACATATTGTTTGCATACTATTAGTATTAATATGTAATATATTTTTATATATCAAGAGTTGTTGAGTCTCATTTCCTGTGCCACAAATATTTTGTATGATGAAAAATATAATTTTAGTCATTAGTATACAATTCGTATACAATTGTTGTGAAAAAAATAAATATAAAAAGTATAAATATTGTCGAAATGTAGGTATTTTGCAAAGTCTTACTTTGTTATTGAAAATATTTATTATGGATACTTGTTTGTATGACATATATGTATTAAATATAATTGATAGGAAAACAATATATAATTTTGCAGTTTTTTCTTGGCAAATAAAACTATATTACTAAAGCGATACATATTAAAAAATTTAGAGTTAATTACCTAAAAGTCTTATTTACAAATGTTATGGTAGGCCAGGTCCTATTTAAGATTTTTTGAACCAATAAATCCTATTTAGTAAAACTGAGAATATTATTAGTTTTTCTTAATTTTTAAAACTAAAAATATTATCAATTTTGCATAGTAATATTCCAAATAATTATTTCACTAACTGATGAAAAAAACAGAATATTAGATTAAACATTTTTACTCTTCTATTTATTGGTTTGATTCAATTATCTAATAAAATCGAAAAATATTATCAGTTTTTTTCTTTTTAGTTTAAAATTGAGAACATTATTAGTTTTTTAATTTTTAATTTTTTTTTTTTAGTTTTGCACATCAATGTTCCATCATCATGCTCCTTTATAGACACAAAATTTTCGATTTTGCACAAAAAAAAATATTAATTTTTTTTTTTATATATATATATTAGTTTTTTTCAATTTGAAAGTTGATGTTTTAAAGTTTTGAAAATCAAAATAAATGTGAAATCATCATTTTCCTTTATAGATAATCATAAATGATGAACAATCATTATTTGAAGGGCAATTTCAACTATTAAAAATTTAATGGAACTTGAAAGTTCAAAAAATCTTAGTTAGGGTTTAATGGAGTATAAGTTCATAAATTATGACTTGTGTGTAAATGCCTCAAAAATTAAAGTATCCGATGGTAATATAGTATTGCAGATTAACAATGCATAAATATAGTAATATATATATATATATATATGTAGACATTGATATATATACATATACAAAAGATATGACCAAAGTAATATGTTAAATTTTTTGCAACAATATAATACAAGTAATAATGAGAAATTAATTATTCATAATTAAATAATCGGTCATAATGTAGATATTTAGTGTTATATTTTTGTGTGCATGTACCATTGTTTAAATAAATTATTAAATTCACATAAAAATTGAAAAGATTCGTAAATAATTTGTATAAAATTAGAGATTAGTGAAGAAATATTTTTTTTTTCAAAAAAGTGAAGTTTATAGTGTTTGGTTTGGTTTGTTTTTTCAAACTTTTATTTTGAATTTTTTGGTTATCATATATATATATATATATTATCTTTGACACTGTTTTTTTAATAACCATTTTATTTTCTTTTTAGATTCATTGAATTTAATACTTTTTATTTTTTAATTTTACTTTTAGATTTAGATTCACTTAATCTAAAAATACTTTAAAAATAATTTGTTGTCTATTCTTTTTAGAAAAAAATTATTAATATTAAATAATAATAATAATAACAACAACAAAAACATAATAATAGAAAATTAGTACATGTTTTAATTTATAATTTTTTTTTCTAATATCTTACTTTTTAATTCTATAATTTAAATATAAAATATGAAGAAATTTCAGTACCTTTAATCACTAAAACTCATAAAATATAAAAACTAAAAACTTAAAAACAAATTTAAAAAATAAAATCAACAAAAGTGGTTCTTATTTAGAATTTTGACATCACACCTTCGTTATTAAAGTACCATGTAAAATATTAGAGTTCATAAAATATAACTTAAAAAAAAAAAAAAAAGTGTATAAAGATAATCTGCGATTTTTTGAGATGCAATACAAATCTTTGCTTTAAAAACGCATATGCTTTTCTTTGTCTAGATTCGAACGAATACATATAACTTTAAGATTCAACCAAAATTATTTACAGCGATTTGATTCATGATAAACACATGAAATAAGAGAGAGTCATTGTTTTTTGTTTTTCATTTTTCAATCATTATCAATATAAAAAATAGAGAGATTGTTTCTTTTCTTTTTTCTTTTTTTTTTATAAGAAGGGAGACGGTTTGTTTATAGGGTGATATGAGAAGTTGGTTAAAAACTAACTTTTTGATTTTTTTTTTGGTGACTTTTTTGTCATTTTATGTATAAAAAATGTGAGATGTGATGTGATCCAAAATGGGTTAAAAGTTACAAGTTAGCTTTTAGCTAGCTTAGCAAATCACTCCTGTATTTATATAAGACTCTTGAAAGCAAATATTATGTTTTCAAGTGTTCAACTTCAAAAATAAAAAAAATAATTGACTTTTCATGAAAATATAGTACATTTAATACGGTAAAATTGAAATTTAAAAAAGATAAAAAACTTGACAGATTTTTCACACTTTTATAATTGTAGTAGATTAATATTAATTTTCATAGTATTTAGTTACCTTTCAAGAACAATCAAAAGAAGATCACCAAAACGGCTCGAACAAGGAGAGTCTCCAAAATAAAATATTTCAAGGAATTCACAAACAGTTTTAACTTAGAAAATACAAAAGCAGAGGAACTAATTCATGTTTCTGAAAATGGAAACCTTAAGCACATGATCGTCTCTATCGATCAGTTCAAAGACGCAAACATCTCCTACTTGCAGAGACTGTTCCTTTACAAATGCAGGAAACCCTCCACACAACACTGCTCTACGCTGATAGGATATCAAATTCACAGGCCACAACTTGTCTGAGATTTGAAACTTCAATGTGGTCTTACTCTTTTTTATGTGTGTATTCACAAAGCTCATTGCTATATTCTGCACAAAGTTTTGCAAATTTGTAAATAAAAAGTGCAAAATCTGATTCATGACAATCATATTCAAGAATGACTAAATTTTTTTATAAATACCCATTGTTTCATTTTTACGAAAACACATTTTTTACAAAATTGTCGCATCCATGTTCTGATGAGTGAGGGAGAATGAGGTTTTAGTTGTTCCAATTCACAAGATTATGTAGTGAAATATGTTAGTTTGGGGTGAGTTTTTACCAGATACGGGCTATGCAAATTAGCAGGACGCATAACTCGAATGAAGGAAGGATAGTTTGAGGTGGACATGAATTTCTCGGCTGCTTCAAGAGCTCTTCCTCTGCCTTTTTCTTGTTTTGCCTCTGCAGCAACTATCGACCATGAAGACCTTCGAATAACCCTCTGCCGTGCTGCACTACTCTTCTTTTGTATCTTCTCTTGCAACTCATCTGCAATAAATTACACATGATGAATGAGACTTTGACAATGCTCTTCAAGGCACATCGCAAAATGATCTGTTTAGTTTGAGAGAAACTAACTTTTTACCGTCGAATAAAGTGTTATATTGTTTTCTATTGTGACTTTAAAAATAGGTTATTTTTCTGTATTTTTGCAAGGTATTTTACACCTTGAAGTTACTCTTACGGGTTAGGATTGCCTCTTAGGGCCCACGGGCTTTCGGTTAAGAAATCAAGATTCATGCCTATATTTTTGGATTTTTTTTTCTTCTTTTCCTCCCCTATTTTTTCATAATTTTTGCAAAGTTCACAAGCCACCTTTCACAAGCCCAAAAGGCCCCCATGCCCAGGCCCAACCCAAGCTTCGTTTGGGCCGGGCCAGCCAACCGAGGTACAGGCCTAGCCTGGGTTACGAGCTAAATGGTGAACCTTAGGCAGCCGCGGTGATAAATTCAAAATATATATATATATAGCAATACTAGGTATCATGAAAAACCTTTCATGAAAATAATCATGAACTTTTATGAAAATAATCATGAAAGTTTTGTGACCCTTAGATTGCACTTAGAATAAAGTACCATACACTAGTCAAGGTAATCTAAGGATCATAAATTTTTCATGATCATTTTCATGAAAAAAATTTCATGATCCCTAACTTTTTCCATATATATATATATATTTTTTTGTGAAAATATATTTATTTTCTGTTCATCTCAACAAGTATTTATTTTTGTTAGATTTTCGTTACAAATATTTTTTCAAAAAATAATTTGTGCCGAAATGAAAAGAGGCTAGCTAAGTTTAAAATGTGAGTTACCAGTTTGATTTGCAGGGTCTGTTGTAGCAAGCTTTTGACAGCAATTCTTACCATACATGTCAACATAGAATTGTGAATCTCCCTCGTATCTGAAAAGTAAAAAGTCACCCATTTCTAAAGAATTGTCTCGCACAAACGCAGCCCAACCTTGTTGGAAAAGCAAGCGATCATCATCTACTTTTCTGATATTGACATTCCATGATCGCTCTTCTGCACAACTCCAAATTATGCAATTCTGAGGCACACTTCCACCAAAATGCTTTTTAAAGGCTGGTGGAATTCTCTGTAACCAAAAAACCCATGAACAAGAAGAAAATAATTGTTTCAATAAAATCTCATATCATATGTATGTTACTCCGAGAGAGAGAGAGAGAGAGAGAGAGAGAGAGAGAGAGACCAACTGGTTGGAGAAGTCGCCAATCAAGACCTTGAAAAACGAAGGTGCTCTTCGCGGTGCCATTTTCATGAGTTCAGGAAATGTGAGTGAATGAGACAGGGAGAGATGATGATGGCAAACCACCACCTAAAAGCCTTCCGAATTAGAGGGCATTGAAGGGACGCTGATGGAAGAAGTTAGGAACACTAGGTGCTTAAGTGGTTACTTAAAGGATTAATTACCAGCTAGTCCCAATAAGTGAATTTAAAACATTTTTATTCATCTTCTCTTGTTTGGTTTAACACATTTTAAAAAAAATTAGGTTTTTTTATTTTTACTGATTTTTAGTATTTTTTTTAAAAATTATTTTACATATTTTTGTATTTTGTTAGATATACTTTGTCTAGATACATTTAGAAAGTATAATGTTTGTGAATTTTTTACCAATACAAAAAAATATAAAATTTCTATATATTTTCATATTTTGTTGTATTCAATAAATTTTTAAAATATTTTTATATAAATTTATTTTTTTGAGCATATCAAGATTACGTAAATTCAAAAAGTAAAAAAATTATTAAAAATAAAAAAATGCAAATTGAAAACACAAAAATTTGTTCTTGAAAATTCCAAACCAATACATTCTACAATACCATGTTATCATCATTATTTTTGTATCTATGAAGTTTTTTCTTCTTCTCCCTTTCTCTCTCTCCATCATTTTTCCAAATAGATTGGGTTATCTTAAGTTGGGGTAATTATTCAATACTCTTAGAATATGGACACGTGGTGCTTCATAAGGTTTTGATTGGTGAAGAGACACAAGGGCCGACGATTTATGTTAGGGATGGGAGAACAACACGGGGCTAACTAATTGGTGATTGGTTTGAAGTATGGACACGTGGTGCTTCGAGAGTATTGAATAATTTCCCCTTAAGGCGGTCATCTAATTTGAGAGCGTTTAGACTTAGGCCTTGTTTGAAGACGAAGCATTTTAACTAAAAAGTCAAAAAGTCATTATAAATTATCACATCATTCTCTCTATTTTTTATATATCTTTTCGTAAAAAATTAAAAAGTTACTAAAATAACCTGTTCTCAACCGAGGCCTTAGTTGAGTTATTTTGGAGCCAATCTTGGTGATCTAATCCGTTTACTTTTTTAAGACTCGTTAAATAAAATTATAAAATATTCATACAAAAAATTAAGATTATCAGATATATATATATATATATATTTGAATCATATTTGATTTAAAAAACTAGATGACAATTATAATGTCAAGAGTAGCCATCTATTTTTTACAATACAAATGTGATCTAAATATATAACTATCGATGTTTGATATCTTAATTTTTTGCTTAAATATTCTATTAAGATTTCTATCCTAAAAAATTAATGATTTGTGTTTTGATAATACCTCTCTTAACAAAATTTAATATCATGATTATTGATTCAAAGTGTTTTTGTTTTATTATTTCTTTCGTCATTATCTTTATCATTTGCGAGTGTGAAGAAAGAGAAGACAAACAAAAGGTTTTGTGGCAATGGATTGGCATGATTTATGATAAGAATTGATTGACCTTGTTCTGTGGAAAGATGGTCCAGCATGGATGGCAAGCATGTGCAAAGGATTATTTTTGTCTGATAGAAATATGGCTAATATCATGGTGGAAAAACAGATCATAAAACATGGAACTAATGTCAAAAAAAAAAAAAAAAAAAAAAAACAACAACAACAACAACAAAAGGCAGGTTCTCTGTTGTTTTTCCTCCATGATATTATGCTTGCCATCCATACTTGACCTTGACCATCTTTCTACAGAAACAAGGTCAATCAAATCTTATCACAAATCATGCCAACCCGCTGCCACTAAACCTTTTGTTTTTCTTTTCCTTCTTTTGGCCCACGACACTCGCAAATGATAAAAATAATGACCAAAAAAATAAGGGGTACTTATCAATTAGTCCTGTTAACTAGACTTATTTACCTACAGGTCCTAACTAATAAATTTAACACTATAAAAATAAGAGAGTGATAAATTTATCACTAAAAATTTATTCATAAAATAAAGAGACTGATAAATTTATCACTATAAAATTATTCATAAAAAAAAAAGACTGATAAATTTATCTTTATCACTTAATAAATTATATCAAATAGGACTTAATGGGTAATAAGTCTCCAAAGTAGGACCTCTTGGGTAATAAGTCTCCAAAGTAGGACCTATTGGTAGTTTACCCAAAAAATAATATAAATAAAACATCTTTGAATCAATAATCATGATATTAAATTTCGTTAAGAGAGATATTGTCAAAATACAAATCATTGAGTTCTTAGAATAAAAATCCTAACAATCCCCCTCCTTTTACAATGTCGAAACAAAACTTCATAAACATTTCTGCACAAGATCTGAAGATTCAAGCAACAAATGAAACATAAATGATTAAACTAGAAATCATGATTTTGTCTTTGGAACACAATTGCCAACTTGCATTGTAATGCACAAAATTAAGATTGAAAATCTAAACATATTTTACTAAAAAAAGTGAACGGTATAGATCACCGAGATTGGCTCTAAAATTGACCCACCAAACATAAATGCTCTCACAAGTTGAGATGGTCAACTTGAGAGAATCTAAACCCTTATTGAAAAACTTCACACCACCATTGTCTACCGCCACCGCCATCTGCCACTGCCACCATCATCGTCCATTGGCTACTACCACCATTCACCAACCACCTCTACTATCACCAATCTACACTCTAATATCTTTCATCTATTTGACTAATGGATAACTAATGCAATCAGCCCAGATGTTATGAAATTTAAATTTTAAGATAGTACAACAAAAATTATATTACAATTGTGAAATTAACAGTAAATTATTCATTACTTAGATATAGTCAATATAATTATATTAAAATTATGAAATTATTCAATCTTTGAAAACACCGTGATTATGTGCCCAACTAATAGTATAATGCAATTTTCTATATATTCTTATTTTTTGTGTCATGTAATTACATAGTCATTTGTTATCGAGTGGCATACCATTGCCGTGAAAGTCTTAAAACACTAGATAATTACCAACACTGAAAATAATAACTAACAAATTCCAAACAAACTAGGTATTATTTGAGTTACAACAAACATGATCTGCCTAATTTTCAACTATCAAAACATCAGCAAATTGTCAATTCCTTCTAATATGCTTATTAATACCCAAAAGTTAAAAGAAAAAAACAAATGAAAAAAAAAGAGAGAAGAAAAACATGTACAAACAAGCTATTGTAAAGATGAAAGGAAGCTTATGTATTATCAATGACAAACATAGAAATATAATTCTGAAGCGAATTGCAAAACTAGTGATTCCAAGTAACCATAGACATATAATCTTTAATAAGGTTTGTTAGCAAAGTCCCAAGGTGATGTGAAAGAGTAGACAATCAAAACATTGAAAAACAAGAGGACGCAAGAACATGTTGATCAAAACACTCGCAAAACATGTAAACACATACGTATCTTTGTATGATCATACATTTCAAAATAGCACTTGATGAAAATTTTACCACATCTTTTTGCATTCTGTCTTCAAGTCTCAAAACACTCTGATATATTAATACACTGCTCGAAATATTGTGACATTCAGACAAACTTCAGTGGCCTTGATCAACTCAAAGATGCAGACATCGCCTAATTTTAAATTGTTGTCTCGCACAAATGAAGCCCAACCAAATTTGCATTTTCCATTCAGATGACAGTAGCAATTCACAGTCCATGCTCTCCCATCAGAAAGCCTTAGTATGACATCTCTCTGCTTCACGCTGAAATGTTTCATCGCAAATGCTAATGGTACATTCTGCAACAATTAAACAAAGACTTTTAAAATTTGATTTATTTATTTATTTATTTTTGCATCTCAATAGAGTGATTCAACCAAAATTGAGGTGGTACGAGTTGAAAATTAGATTCTTATGACAATGGTTGCAATGAATCAAGAAATATAACACAATCACCCAAATTTGGAATGGTTTAAGAGAATTTTAAATTGATAGCTTACCAAATTGAATTTGAAACAAACATATGATGGGTGCATAGAAACCATGAAGAAAGGGTTTTCAGATTTAAAAGCTTTGGCTCTTTGGAGGGCTCTAGCTTTCCCATCAATGGACGTGCCTCCGCTATGTTCTTCTGCAAGAAAACCAAACACAGACAATTTCTTTTGTAACATTGGATATGGATGCAACAAAATCAATATCATGTAACAAAATGCTCACAAGGGTATTTTGGTCTTTTTACATATGAGAGAACTTTTCGATGAACAAATAAACAAAAATAAAAAAGTATGAAAAGTTCATACTCTTAATTTCGCATGTCAAACAAGGAGGCTTCACATCCATTTTTAAATTCGGAAGCTTGAACCCATCAAAGTTCTCCATTTTACATCTTAGATTGGATCTCTTCACTTCAACAGAGCCATCTTTCTCCATATCTGCAGCCCTACTTGTTTGGCATTTAGGAAAAACATCCAAAATTTCAATTGAAGAATCTCTCTCAATTTCATCCCTCTCAGAAACTTCCTCCACTTTTGTTTGCTGTGTGGGAAAATCTTCCAAGATTTCAACAGAGTCATCTATTTCAATGTCTTCTTCTGTTTCAAGCAATTGCAATTTTTGGGTGGGATGGGATGGATATTCGATCTCTGAAGCACTCATATCAAATATAATGACATGAAAATTGGAATTCCCGTCATATCTGAATACCAAAAGGTGTCCAAAGCGAATCGAATAATATTGTGTGAAGTCTTTCCAACCATTGGATAACCAAACTTCTTCATTAGAGTTCATCAATTCAACTTTCCATACTGCACCACTTGGAACATTGAGAAATACAAGGTTGGCTAGGTTCTTCCCATGTTTAGTCATAAACTTTCTTGGAATCCTCTGCCATGAACATCAAATTAAGCTTATCATACTTGTAATTTTGTGCGTCATAGGAGCAAAAAAATATATGTATGTGTCATCTATGCTTTGTACTCAACAAGCTTATATGGATTAGTAGTACAAAAAGTAACAATTATCTCAATTTCATATATCTTTTTACAATTTGGAAATTTACCAACCTAAGTCAAGAAGGGTTAATTAGGTACCAAGAAAAAATATCACAAAAAATATATATGTAGACCAAATTTATTGAAAATTACCGACACCATGTCCCCATTATAGAGATGTGAGTAATTCACAGCAATAACAGTTGCTACCATTAGATGAAGTATATAATGGCTGCACAATTAGGGGTGCAACTCGGGCGGGTTTGGTCGAGTTGGAAGGTTGTCCAAGTCCAACCCAAGTTATGCAAAGATCTACCCAGGCTCGCCCAAGCCCGAATTGTAACCCGAGGTTGTCCGCCCAAGTCCGACCCGAGTTAAACCCGAATTGACAAAGTTGCCCGAATTGCCCAAATTGTAATTATTAAAATTTGACTATATTTATATTTTTTTATATATAGAAAATCATTAATACCATAAAAAAAAATAATAATTTATATAATGCAAGAGATATGCCGCTGTAATAGTCTTTACAATTTATGAGTAAAAATAAAAAAAAAGATTTTGTGTTATTTGTATATATATATTCAATGTAATTTAATAATCTAAATTACTTTAATAACATGTAATGGCTAATAATTTATATATATATATATATATTTAATATTTTTATATATCTATATATGTATAATTCGGGCTTTGGGTTGCTCGGGTTGTTTGATGTCTTTACCCAAGCCCGCCCCAAATTTAATTCGGGCTTCTGAATTTTTGCCCAAGCCCGTACCAAATTTGAAAAATATTTTGTCCAAGCCTCAAAAAAATTCGGGCTGGGTTCGGGTTGCTCGGGTTGGACCCGCCCAAGTTGCACCTCTATGCACAATTATGACCGTTATATATATATATATATATATTTTCAGCTCTTAAAATAAAAAAATCTTATAATTACACGAGTTTTCAACTTAATCCTTTCTTTATGTGAAGAAGTGGTTTGAAAATACTCCAGAATCCAGTTAGACATTCTTGATCCTCTGATTGCTACCTGAAAAAGGGATGAACACTTCGGTCAGGGGTGCCAAAATTAGCACTCCGACAGACATGTCAATATTCTTTCCAATTTACTTCTATCTCAAGTTATCTTGTATATTCTCACATACCTTCCTTCTGGTTAATATTCCTCATATTATAATGCTCTTTTAGGGCGCACCTTCTAATTTATGGAAATCTTGCCCTAACAGCTGGGCCCTCATTTATGCCGTATGATTTGCAACATACTCGACTATAAAAGTAAGTTTACTCGGCTGAGACGGGCCACAGTTAGTCAGCCCGTAAGAGCCAACTTGCAAATGGCTCCACCAAATTGTAGCCTTTTATATTCGGCCACCACAATTGCCCCCCAAACATCCGAGTTTAGATTAAGATGATCAGCATGTTTGGTCGACGACTTTGGCTTTGAAGTCGAACAAACCCTTGAATGTCGGAAATAAGGTGGTTGCACCCCTTTTGGTACTGATTCGTTAGAACAGACGACATATTGCAATCATTTCAACTTCCCGCCCCTTCGCATTTGACAATCATTTAATGTTCGATTTGAAAACTGTTCTTCCATATATTTTTTTACCTCAAGAGACTTGCGACTTTCTCTGGCATCCTTTTCATTGACCTTCTTTGCGACCTCTGTGACTCTGCTTTTTACTGTCCACCTTCTCCTCTAACCTGTAAGTTCCCTTCTGTCTTTTCATCCAGTTCTCGTTCCAGTCCTTGCTTGTTTTGTTTTTATTTAGTATACATTTGGTTCATATTCCGTCTTTGATAGCAAGACCATTGAAATCCCTCATCTCAGAGGAACGAGTCTCGGCCTTCCTTCGTCATTTTTCAATTCCGGACGACGTACACCTGTCTCTTGTTGTAGACAATGTGTTGGACATGGAACGTGCTGATACAAACACCATTATTTTCCCTCTTTTATCCATTGCTGAGGGTGGAGTCCGATTTCCCCTCCATCACTTTCTTAGGTCGGTTCTACGTTACTGGGATCTTATTCCTTCCCAACCTAAAATGAATTTCTACCGCATAATCATGGGAATAGTAGAGTTGAATAGGTGGTTAGGACTTAACCTAGGAATCCCAGCTATTCGGCACTGTTACGTCATGGCGAAGTCGTTCGGTCGGCAGGGTCGTTATTTCCTGAGAGCTAAAGACATTGATCATCACTTGGTAACCATGCTTGACAACTCAAGAAAGAGGGTTGATGATGTCATGGTCGCTGTCAAAGGCAGTTGGGAATTCGGCGAATGAGAGAATCTCTAAGACCTAGTGCCGAGGCAAAAAGGAGAGCCAGGTGGCCGACTAGATTGTTATGATACCATTTTTGTAAACTGTGAATTCGGCATAAATCTTGTACTGATCTATGATTGTCATGCAGGTAATGATTTAAAAAGGGCATTGACATCAGCAGACGAAGCCGTTCTTGCGCAAGTGAAGATTACTCTTAACTACAAAGGCCGTGCCAACTTTCAAGAGCAAGGGCGCGCAGCCCATGTTCTGTTGAGATACGACCCCCTCTATGCCACCTTTTCGGCTGCTGACCATATGCCCATGCCGAGAGTCAAACAACATCTGACTGCACTTATATTCCCTAGTTTCAAAAGCCTCAGAGATATTGGTGTTGACGGTTCTGATGCCGACGAACCAATCTCTTTTCATCTGAGTGCACTTATATTCCCTAGTTCCTTGCTCAATTCGCTAGGAGGCATAATGTCGATAGTGGCCGAATATGTTTCAGAAGAGCCTCGACATATCATGGAAGTCAATCCTTTGGGGCAGAAACGGCAAGCTGAGATCATCCCCGATCTAATTGAAGTGCCGATAGATACATAGCAAAGGATTAAGATGTCGTCTTCCACTGATGAGGTATTTGAGCCATATGTTATCCATCCAAGGATGAAGAATGCACCGGTTCTCTCCAATAGATCGGCCATCAAATATCTTGTTATGGTCTTGAGTGTCGCTTCGGCTCTCTCTCTGCCAGCTGATAAAACTACCTTCCATGCCGAATCAGATGTTGTCTCTATTGCTTTGGCAGCACAGTTGGCCATATTGGTAAGTTTCGACCCCTTGGATCGTATAACTTGTTTTTGGTGCCGACTAATAAGTCTTGGTTTATTATTTTTGTCAGGCGGCGAAGAGAATTGTCGAGATCGACCGTCGTCACTATGACGCCGTAGAGAGACTCGGTGTCCTTGAGGGCCAGCTTGAAGCTGAAAAGGGGAAGGCCATGGCTGCAATTGCTGATTTGGCTGTGGCAACGGCTAAGGTTGAGTCTGAAACCACGAAGGCAGAGGAAGAGAAGACGAGGGCCATTGCTGCACAGGAAAAGGCTCAAAACGCCGATCAGTTACATAGGAATGTTGAGGAGAGAGTGAACTTGCTGGACGGCTCCCTTAAATCGGCACAAGAAGAAGTCTCTCGGCTAAAGGCCGATCTTGAAGCTGAAAAGAAGGTAAAGGAGCTCGTTGAGGTGGAAATAGCCAAAGCTTTTGATGCCGACTATCTAAAGGCCAAGGAGATGTACGCTGATGAAGTCTTGAAGTTCAAAAATCAAGGCTTCAAGCACGGATGGCTAAAAGCTTTGGCGGCCGTTAAGGTGACTCTCAATCAGTCGATTCATCAAATCCAGAGGAGTTAGACTTTTGATCGGTGGCTTTGTAATGAATGTTCAGCCATTATTGGTTTTTGTTAGCTTTGTTGTGCAAGCTTTTCTTAGTTTTTGTTAGCATTTTATTTTAGATGTAAGCCATTTTCATGTATAAAGTGGTTGTACGCAATACAGTTTGTTAGTGAAAATGTCCATTTTGTTAATGAATGAAAATCATTAAGTATTAGTAATGAAAATGTCCGTTTTGTTAATGAGTGAAAATCATTAAGTATTGGAAAACAGAAATGTGCCATATCAATTGAGATCATGACCTTTACATCTTAATTCGGAAAAATGCTTGAAGATAAACCGAATATATTCATAAATCTGCCCTTGCTCCAGCTGATCACTGAAAATAACTTCCAAATGTACGAACTAAACATTCATGGGATCAGATGGGGCATTGTCTTTATTCTGTACACTGTTTGAAGATAAGCCGAATATATTCACAAATTTGCCCTTGCCCTTGCCCTAGTTGATCACTGAGCATAACTGCCGAATATATGGACTAAACATTCATGGGATCAGATGGGGCATTGTCTTTATTCAGCACACTACTTGAAGATAAACCAAATATATTCATAAATCTACCCTTGCCCCAGCTAATCACTAAACATAACCGCCGAATGTATAGACTAATCGTCCGTGGGATCAAAATGGGACACTATCATTATTCGGCAAAATGTCTAAAGCAGTCACTTCGTAAACGCTGTATCCGCAATTAATAAGTGGGGGGAGGAGGGGCCAGGCGCGCGTTAAATATGTCAAGAAAAGTATTCTTTAATAGCAGAGGGAAGGGCGAGACGCTAGCTGAACTAGATTTAGAAATGAATTGAGGGGCTGGTGACGAACCCACCCGAATGGGTAATAGGACGTTGAAGGAGCATGAGGGGCGTCGCTCCCCTTGTCAACGAAGCAGGTCTCCAAGAGAGAGACAGCAATGAGGGAGCTCCAGGGCTAGGAGTGTACATGCCTTATCGCGAAACGAAACCAACAGGTCACCGCGCCCGTTGAGTTTTTTAGTTTTCGTTGGGAATAAAACAATGACCGAAGCAGACTCAATTATCCACGATCCGAACGTGGCAGTAGAGTTCACTTGACAAATTTTTCTGCCCGAAGTCCAACAATCAATGGTCGGTTGACCTGATTATGAAATTTTTCGAGATGGCATCCATAGAGCGATTAAAGGACTTTACACTGCCTACGAGATCGGTATGCACCTTCGTGCCACGCGAAGAGAGATCGAACAGAAAGATGGCTGCATTCGGGAATTGAAGCGCCGCACAGAAAAGACGGAGAATGAGTTGAAAAAGGCCAAGGTAACAGAGTATCAATTGGCGGGTCAGACGAACTTGGTAGCAATGGATAGGGTAAACCGGCGCTTGCTTGATCATGCCATAGTCGATAGAGATACGGCAAGCATGTTTGCATAAGAGGCGATAAGAACGCGGGCCTACAATCAAGGCTGTTTTGACGGTAGAAAGATCGGTATCCAAAAGACTAAGGAGAAGTTGGCAGAATATGTCTGCTGATGCGAGAATAGCGATTTTAAGTATGGATGGACCAAGGCTTTGCAAGCCGCAGGCGTCGATTCGACGTCACCACTATTTCAGAATTACAAGTTTTCCTTAGAAGCTTATGACGCCGAAAAAACCAACGACAAAGAGGGTGCCAAGGCAGAGAAGACTTAGATATCAAGAAACATGTTATTGTATTTTTGAATTTGTCGAAAGCCATGTACTTGTATCTCTTTTGTGAAATAAATAAATATTTGTTACATTGTCTTATTTAATGTTTGTATCAACTTGTGTGATAATTGCATATTTGTTGGCCTACGCCGTTGTATTGCCAAATACAAAGGGCGTTCCAAATTCGGAGGATTATTCGGTCGTTCGTGGTCATGCACGAAAAGTGCTCTAAATTCAGAGTCTTTGTGTTAGCCAATTGTGATATCCACGAAGGGCATTCTAAATTTAGAGGCTTATTTGGCCCAAATGTAAACATGCACGAAGGCGCTCTGAATTCAGAGTCTTGATATTGGCCAATCGTGATATCCACGAAGGGTGCTCCGAATTTGGAAGCTTATTCAGCCCAAACGTGAACATACGCGAAGGCGCTTCGAATTCGGAGTCTTTATATTAGCCAATCGTGATATTCATGGAGGGCGCTCCGACTTCGAAGGATTATTCGGCCCAAACGTGAACATGCACCAAGGGCGCTCCGAATTCGGAGTCTTTATATTGGCTAATCGTGATATTCATGAAGGGCGCTCTGAATTTGAAGGCTTATTTGGCTCAAATGTGAACATGCACGAAGGGCGCTCCGAATTCGGAGTCTTTGTGTTGGCCAATTGTGATATCTACGAAGGGCGCTCTGAATTCGAAGGCTTATTTGGCCCAAACATGAACATGCACGAAGGACGCTCTGAAGTCGAAAGCTTATTTGGCCCAAACGTGAACATGCATAAAGGGTGCTCCGAATTTGAAGTCTTTGTATTGGCCAATCGTGATACACGAAGAGCGCTCTAAATTCAGAGTCTTCATATTGGCCAATCATGATATTCACGAAGGGCGCTCCGAATTCAGACTCTTTGTATTGGCCAATCATGATACACGAAGGGCGCTTCAAATTCAGAGGCTTATTCGGCCCAAACGTGATATCCACGAAGGGCGCTCCGAATTCAGAGGCTTTTTCATTACTCAACCATTATTAACGAGACGATGATAAAAAGGGCATTGCATTGCAGAATTCGTAGATGTGTACATGTTAGCATAACAGCAAAAATTAGAAACAAGCTAGCACGGCGTACAAGTTGGCTTAATGATAAAATTTATGCAAATGTGTGGAATTCTAGGGGCGTGGCAAACTTTTGCCAGCCATGTCTGAAAGCCGATACGCCCTTGTTCCGGCAATTGAATCAATCTGATAAGGACTATCCCAGTTGGGGCCTAATTTACCATTTGTCGGATTTTTAATAGCAGGAAGCACTTTCTTGAGGACTAGTTCTCCAAGTGTATAACGACGCAACTGCACGCACTGGTTATATGACTTGGCGAGCTGTTGTTGATACCGCGCCATGCACACAAGAGCAATATCTCGGCGTTCTTCAATTAAAGTCAGATCTAAGGCCAACACTATGTCATTACGGTCCATGTCAAAAACCTTAGATTTAATGTGGGCAGGCCAATTTCAAGAGGGATAATTGCCCGTGTCCTAAAGTACAAAGCGAACGGCATTCTCCAGCAGATCGCCTTGGAGTAATGCGATGAGCCGACAACACACTGGACAATTTTTTAACCCGCTTGCCTTTGGCTTTTTCCAATCGTTTCTTGATGCTGTCCAAGATCACTTTATTGGAGGCCTCAGCCTGACCATTGCTTTGTGGTTATGCTGGCAAGGAAAAGTAGGACTGGATACCATATGTGTTGCATAACTCCCGATAGACGCCACAATCGAATTAGGTGCCATTGTCGGAGACAAGTGCTCTCGGTATGCCGAATCGTGTTATGATGTTTTTCCATACAAAATGTTTAACATCGACATCTCGAATATATATATTAATGCCTCTGCTTCGACCCACTTTGTAAAATAATCTGTTGTGACGATCAGGAATCGTTTGTTCCCTAGAGCCCGAGGTAATGGTCCGATGATATCAAGTCCCCATTGAGCGAACGACCAAGGAATAGTAATGGAATTTAATTCTTCGGCAGGTAGATACGTTAAAGGGGAAAACTTTTGGCATTGTTCGCACTTCTTTATATAGTTCTCCGCATCTATTCACATGGTTAGCCAATAATACCCCTGCGTTACGGCTCGGTGGGCCAATGAGTGTCCTCTAAAATGGACACCACTGCTATCTTTCTATATTTCGGCCAAGAGTTCCTTAACTTTATCTGGGTGAACACATTCCAGGTACGGCCTAGAGAGAGATTTTTTATAAAGCTTTCCCTGCAGATCTAGATAGTATCGCAGGGCTTTATTTCGCAGCTTGTGGGCTTCTTTCTTATTCGTTGGGAGCTATTCTGAGAAAATGAATGCAATGATAAGGTCCATCCAAATTGGTCCTGGTTCAATTATGTTAATCTGAACTGGTTCAGAAGAGGTGATGCTTGGCTTTGGGATGAACCCTACTTCGATTGTTCATTTGACTTCTGAGTTAATGGTGAAGGCTAGGCAAGCAAGGGCATCCGCATGCGTGTTCTGATCCCGAGTTATCTGATTCAACTCGTGGTGGTCGAACTTTGTGAGCAAGGAATTCATCGTTTTCATTTAGACTGCCATGTGGTCATTTTTAGCTGCATACTCCCTTTTCAACTGGTTGATGACTAATTTTGAGTCATAGAACACAAGTAACCGTCGTGCACTAAGGTGAAGTGTGTTACGAAGGCCGGTTAGCAATGCTTCGTATTCGGCTTCGTTATTTGATGCATCAAAGCCCAGTTTGACTGCCTGCTTGATTATTGCCCTTTCGGGGGTCATGATTACTACGCCTGCCCCGCTGCCACATTAGTTAGATGATCTATCACAGTAAATCTACCAAATGTCTCCAACATATATTCGCCATTAGGGTTTAGGTTGCACATGATCGGACTTGAAGTCAGTATAGCATCCTATGAACTCGGCTACAAAGTCGGCGAGCACTTCCCCCTTGATGGCAGTTCTAGGCAAAAACTGGATATCATACTAGCCGAGTTCCAAAGCCCATTTCAAAACTCACCCTGATGCTTCCGCGTTATAGAGCGCTAACCGGAGGGAATAGTCCGTTAATACCCCTATGGGGTGAGCCTGAAAATAGTGTATCAATTTTCTTGTAACCATTATGAGAGCAAAGATTAGCTTTTCTAGTGGTAGATATCATGTTTTGGCGTCGACCATTGCCTTACTTACATAGTAAATTGGTCACTGCTCCACGAGTTCTTCCTTTAGTAGCATGACGTTGACCACCCGGTCAGATACCGCTAGATACAAGATGAGCGGATTACCTGCCGATGGAATTTCCAAGAATGGTACTGATCGGAGATAAGTTTTCAAGCCGTCTAGCGTGGCCTGGCGCTCGGGGGTCCATTTTGCCCTGCTGAAGTGTGTGAAAAAATTATCAACAGCAGTCTGAGGAACGGCTGATAAACCTATTGAAGGCGGCGGCCATCCCCATCAACTTCTGAACTTCTTTGACCGACCGAAGGAAGGCGAGTTCTAGAATTGCTGTGATCTGCCTCGGGTTGGCCTCTATTCCACGATGGTTGACAAATGCACATTTCGAGGCGTTCAGTTTCATCTTATACTTTTGGAGAATGCCGAAAGTCTTTACTAAATCGACTAGATTGGTGTTCTTTTCCTTTGATTTCACCACCATGTCATCGATGTATACTTACATGGTGCGGCCGAGTTGTTCCTTGAACTTAGTGGTAACCAGTCTCTGGTAAGTTGCCCCTGCATTCTTCAGTCTGAAGGGCATGACCTTGTAACAATAGGTTCCCCTTGGCGTGAGAAATGTGGTCTTTTCTTGATCCTCCGGATGCATAGCAATTTGGTGATAACCCTGTAGGCATCCAAGAAGCTCATACGCTGATGATGTGCTTTTGCGTCCACAAGTTGGTCAATTCTAGGAAGAGGAAAACAATCCTTTGGATAGGCCTTGTTCAAGTCCATAAAATCGACACAAACGCACCAAGATCCATTTTTCTTTTTTACAACCACGGTATTGGACAGCCATGTGGGATAAGTGACTTCATGAATTGTCCCGGTATCAAGCAATCTGTCAACTTCATCAACAACGGCCGATGCATGCTCCGCGGCTGACCGCCGACTTTTTTGAATGATTGGTTTGACTTTTGGATCGACGTTTAAACGATGCTGGGCCATAACTGGATCCACTCCCGATATCTCATATGGTGTCCACGCAAACATGTCAAGGTTGCCGAGTAAGAAGGACACCGGCTCGCTTCTATCAACTTCGTTCAAGGAAGTACTGATCATGAAGAATATGTTAGGACTCCTATTGATTTCGATCCGATCAAGGTCTTTAGTTGCCTTTTGCTGGGGATTTTCCCAATGTCCTCGAGGCTCTCTCAATTCAGTATTTCAATCAAGTTCACTTCCAGTTCCTTTTTCTTTTTTGCAGCAGCAATAAGATAGCATGCCTGTGCCGATTTCTGAAAACCCTGAATTTGCTTAATGCCATACTCAGTTGGAAAACAGAGTAGTTAATGGTAGGTGCTCGGTACAACCTGCATAGTATGCAACCAAGTCCTTCCCATGATAAGATTGTATGGTGATGGGAGTTTGACGACCAAAAATTCTACGTCTACTGATTTGGTACCCGCCCGTGCTAGTAGTGTGATCTTACCTAAAGGATACTCGGGGTTGGCGTTGAAGTTGAACAATGGGTAATCGGCCGGTGACAGATCCAAATCAGTGAAGTCGAGTTTAACAAACGTCTTGTAATACATTATTTCTAAGGTGCTTCCCTGATTTATGAGAACACGCTCAACTGTGAATCTGTTCACACGTAGCTTGACGACGAGGGGATCAGCATGGAGGAAAGTTACTCCATCTAGGTCGGTGTCATCGAAGCTAATCTTGCCAGTTTCGTGGGGCCGTTTGGTTGGTGTGATTGGCTTGGGCAGGCTAGGTTGCAGTTAAATTGTATGTACCTCGGCTGATGACGGTAGGTTGTATATCATGTGAATTACACCAAATGGAGGTGAATTCGGCCGTAGGGCTACCGTGTTCGATGGATTATTCTTTCGGACGTGTTGCGTCAGCTTGCCGTCTTATACTAACTCCTCTAGGTAGTCCTTCAATGTATAACAACTGTTAGTATTGTGGCCATGGTCCTTGTGATATTCGCACCGCTTATCCCTTCTCCTTGTATTAGGACGTCCCATCATCTTGGACAGTCACTTAAAGAACGGAATATGTTAGACTTTGGGCAGGATCATACTGATCGGCTCTGCCAATTCTGTATACTTCTTGTTTGAACGTCTTGTGTGCCTACTATCCACTTGATATTATTCGTTTGAACGGTGCAAACATTAGCCGCTTGAACGGTGCGAATCACGTCGGTTGTCTCGTTTAGTCCGAGTTCGAGGTTCGGGGCTCCTTGATGGCATGGCACTTATCGGCTGAACAAGACCAGATGGAGTCGATTTAATGATTTTCTGTCTAGCCTTGACGTGCAGGGCATCGTCTTCTACTTTACAGTATTCTTCAACTTTCTTCATTAGCGTCCAGACTGTTCTGGGAGGCCATCTGGTCAATGAACTGCGGAGAGAACTATTAAGGTGTAATCCCATCTTAAAGGCAGTAATGACCATGGAATTACTGCAGGCATCATCCACCAAGTTGAAACATTCTCAATAGTGCGCCGAATACTCACGGAGGATCTTTTTTGGTTTAATTTGCATTGTCCAGAGAGAGTTGGCTTACTTTAGCTGAACTTCATTGGTGATGAATCTTGCCCTAAAGGATTTTTGGAGTTGATGAAAGCTTCTTATTGACGCCGGCTCCAGTTTATAGTACCATCTGACGGCCAACGGTCCCAGGCTACTTGGAAACATTCGACATATGAGGGTTTCATCATCAACATGTAACGTTATCGCTTATTTATAATAACGAATGTAGTCAGTGGGATCTGATTTTCCGTCGTATAGGGTGAATGCTAGTGCTTTGAACTTTTTAGGCAGCACAACTCTTGCAATACGTCGTACGAAAGGGTCATGCCTGTCCTCTTCATTCGAATCATCACTTCCTTTCCCTCGCATGTGTCGTACATATGGACTTCCTTCGAATGAGCTCGATATATCGACTCGCCCCTTCTTTGTGGGTTCCTGAGATGGTGAGTCGGAATTATTGCCATTATCATATTTTCGAAGTCAACGTCGTCGATCATCCTTCTTCTTTTCTGGGGATCGACCCCGGTCATGGCGTGCGGCCTATTGAGACTTGGCAAACTCCAAGGCCAATTCCTTACGCAAGCACTCATTCTCAGCCATCATATCTTCTAGACACTGTTCATTTCATTTTGCTTGATCCATGATCGTCTGCACAGTCTCCTGCACAGAAATTGAGGGTGAGGTTTGAGCTACTGGGTCGAAGTTCAAGGCTCGTCGCGCGGTGATATTCTCCAGTCCAAGTATGTTTCTTGGAGTGATGTCATCTCTTGGTGTAACATTGTCAGCAACTATCGAAGGATCATCTGTCACACCTGCCATGGACGCACTTGAGTATTCCCACAGACGGTGCCAATTGTGGAAAAGCGGTTTGGAAATACTCCAGAATCTAGTTAGATGTCCTTGATCCTCGGATTGCTACCTGAAAAAATGATGAACACTCCGGTCGGAGATGCCAAAATTAGCACTCTGACGGACAAGTCAATATTCTCTCCAATTTACTTCTATCTCAAGTTATCTTTTATATTCTCACATATCTTCCTTCTGGCTGATGTTCCTCCTTTTATAATGTTCTTCAAGGGCCCACTGTAGACACCCCATTTTTAACCGACCTTAAGACTAAGACGTCACCAATTGAGCGCTTGGTGATGTTGCATATTGTACTCATTTTGAGGTTGCGGAGTCTCGGCTGCGAGCCTCGTCTTCGGACTTCCGGACTCTTTTGTGCTTTGCCTCGGTTCGCGAACCAGGCCCTGTTTCCTCTGTTTTCTCTTCCCGAAGGGAGGGAGAGGTCTCGTAGATCATCTCTCAGTGGCCGTAGGCTACGTTTCGTGGTCGTAGGCCATTTTTTCCGTTTGGAACCCGGTTCCCAGTTTTCGAAGCCGTCGGCCGTGCGCTTCGGTTCGGGACTGCTTAACCACCTCTGTTTGCTTCGGTTTTTGGCATACACCTTGTTTCCTCTCTTTTGAGGGACACTGTGGCCCGAGAGACCAACTTCCTGATCGAACGCCACCTCCGGTGCTTAATAGTCAGTTTTTGCGGCCCCAAGCTGCGCGTTTTGGCCCTCGAACCTTCGTTTTGCATCAGTTTGGGCTCATTTTTGGTGGAGATCTTATTTTCATTGTTAGGAAGGTTGTAGAAGGGTGGGAGGCCAGCAATTGTTCTGAAGACCAGCTTTATTCCTTCATCGCTCTTCATCGCCCGTTTTTTTCACTAGAAAGCTGACTTTTCCCATTCCCGGGCCACTTTTTCCGACTTTCCTCCACACCATTGTGGTGTACACACCTGGGAGGCCACCAATATGGATAGGCCGGCCATCAACTCTTCCTGAACCTTTTGAACCCCTCTAAAAAGTTGGTTTTTCTCTCTCTTGGGTTACATTTCCTGATTTTTCTCTACATAGTTGTGTTGTACACACATGGGAGGCCACCTTTTTGGGGTGGCCGGCCACTAACTTTGCTTGAACCTTTTGCACCTGGTCGACCGGGCAGGGGAGGTGGCCGGCCGGCCACCTGAACCTCCTGAACCTGGCCGGCCAAATTTCTCTCTCCTAGTTCCTTACAACTGTGCCAGCTGTTTTGACTCAGACCCCTGCCCAGGGATCTGCCCTTTTGGGGGGGAAATTTGAATTTGTTTTCCCCCCATTTCTCCACCCCTCTCTCTCTATATAACCAGCCTCTCCCCTCCATTTCTAAGGGTTAGAAAAATTGGTTAGAGCATTATACATACAACTTCCATATCTCTCTCATCCAAGCTCCAAAACCCTAGTTTCTTGGCCATTTTTGCACTACAACCCATAGCACCACACCTCCATCCTCCATTTCAACACTTTGAGGCTGATTTTCAGAGGCTAGGAGCTCCTCTTCTTGGACCAAAGACTACTGGAGGTTGGCTCTACAAGGGTGAGTCCTCTTTTCCCTTTTTTTTACACTATTTTGTGCTATATCTTAGCCCCTTTTGCTTACATTTTTGGGCTCCGAACCAAACTGGAAATAGTCCTATTTTGAGCTCATATTCATGTTTTATTAAGGAATTTTTTCTGTTTGAGGCCATCTTCTACCCCTTTTCCTTTTATCTCTCTTTTAGGGCTATTTCTTGCATGATATGTTAGTCCTGTTTGTAGGCATTTATGGGCTTCGAGCCAAATTGTAAAATGCCTTATTTTGAGCCCCTCTTCAACTTTGTTGAAGGGATCTTCACTGTTTGAGGCCAGCTACTGCCTCTTGCTCTCTATCTCTCTTTTAGGGCCATTTTTGCATCGTATTGTAGCCTTACTTGTGAGCATATTTAAGGTTTTTTTTTATAAACTGTAAAGTATCTTTTTTTGAGCCTCTCTTCAACTTTGTTGAAGGGCTCTTTGCTGTTTGAGGCCTTTTACTACCCTGTTTGTTCAATCTCTCTTTTAGGGTTGTTTTTGCATGGTACATTAGCCTTATTTGTGAGCCTTTTTGGACCTCGACCTAAACTGAAAAAAGTCTTTTTTTGACATCATATTCATGTTTGATTAAGGTCTATTCTCTGTTTAGAGTCATCTTTCCCTATGCATGCTTCATTCTTTCATGATTAGGGCTATGCATTAGAGCACTTGCATTGGCCATGGTTTGGCCTTTTAGCCGCTGAAATCCAGTGGATTTTTAGTGACCTAGGTATGTTCTTGAAGGCCAAAAGCAGAGAGGGGTGACCCCCTCTCACCTTGTTTTGCTTGATGGTCTTTTTGGCCTTCCAAAGAGGCCCTATCTTGCATGCTTTGTTGACTGATTTCAGGGCCAATTTGATGAGTTTTAGGACTATCATATTTGATTTCCAGAGTTTATCTTTCCATGCTAAGTGTCCTTGATGCATGTGCTTAATAACCCCTTGTATGCCCTTCCAAAGGAGTCCCTCGTTTGTGCATGTGTTGGCTGCATTTCCATGTTTATTTGGGCATATTTTAGTATGTTTTGTTCACTGATTTTTTCTGGTTTGATGAGTTTTCACCTGCTTCATGTACATGCCATGTAACCCATGTTTGCTAGTCAAAATTGCATGCTATGTTAGGCCATCTTGCTAGCATCTTTTGGCCATGCTTTGAACTGGAAATGTTCATGTTTTAAGACTGCCTTGGCTCTGTCTTTGTGCTTCTTGGTCAAATAATGCATGTTTTGTATAGCTATAGGTCAATACATGTGCCTAGTTTTGTGTTTCGGGACCATTCAATGCATCGGGTGCCATGTTTCCATATTTCGGGATCATTTTGCATCACATTTCAGTGCTGGAACTTCCATGTTTGTATGCCATATTTCATGCCTTGCCATGCCTTGTTAGAGTGACATTTGTGCCTTAGGATCGGTCCTCGGTTTGCGTGCATGTGTGCACGCATCTCGAGTGTCTCATTTTCATCTCATGGCCACTGATGTGAGTGTGGTTGAAGTCCACTCATGTTGGTGTAAGTCCATCATGCATTGTGTATGCCATTTCATATCATAGCATTGCGTATGCTAGGTTGTATGTTAGAGCATCGTGTATGCCATGTCACATCGAGCATTGTGTATGCCATCTCATAGCATTGCTTATGCTAGGTTGCATGTTAGGATTGCATTCATGCATGCCATCTCATTTGCATTGTGTTTGGGATAGGAGTTAACCCGATCACGGGAAACGAGGGACGTTTCGTACTCCGAGTGACGGAACGTGTCTCAATTCCCTGTCGCCGACACTCCGGATTATCCATGATGGAGTCTAGGCCTTGTTATGTTTTCATGTGCATTCATTTCATATTGAGTCGTGCAATTTGACTTCTTGGCCATCACGCATCGAGATGCGCGATTGGTGGCACGAGGATCGAGGACTACACTCCCTGAAGAGTAGTCAAGCATACATATGTGAAAATACATTGCCATGCCCTTTTCCTGCTCTCTGTTGCAGCAAATCAGAAACCGGCAATCTCTTGGGGCTTCGCGCAATATCCCGGGCTTAATTATAAACAGAGGCCAATCGGGGCATCGCAATGGATTTCCGCGCAAGGCAACCCGAGCATGCATCATTCATCATCCGGAGCAGAGTCTAGGCAATCCCTCGCTTGCATGCCAATTTACTGCTTTCCTAGATTAATTTGTTAATTAATTAGGATTTCGTACTTATTTGGACTGTATTATTTATTCGGACCCTTCGAGCGAGGGCATAATTGTAATAAGTGTGCGTGTGTGTGATGTATGTCTTCCAACCCCACGTCTTTCTCCCTTTTATTTACCAACTTATGATGGTTAGATTAGGGCATGTTTCAATTAGCATACAGCATGATAGCATGTTTGCATTTATTCATCTATTTTGCATGCACCGGGCTCGGCGCATCATAACTCACTGCATTGTATTTCGATTCCAAGTTGAATACTTGTTAGCTGTAGCATTCCATATGCCATATTTAGAATAGCCGAGCCTATCTTAGTCGCATTTTTGCATATGTTGCATTAGGCATTTTTGTATAATTAGGATCATGCATGGATTTCTAATTAGCTTCTGTTTTGGCTTGGAATACTTGGTAAGTTTTATGCTTTAGCATCCTTGCATGCGTGTAAGTGACTGCCATGATAGCATGCTTTACCATGAGGCTATGTGCTTATGTGATATATCTGCCTGAATGCCTGTGGGTGAAGGTTGGGTTATTTGGATTGGAACAATTCATCAACTGTGAGTTTTAAACCGACTAGATAGTGGCAGAACCATCTTTTCTAAAGCCCACCTGAGGGTGGCAAAATCTGCATTTTAAGCCTACTTGCGAGTAACAAACTTTTTTTTCAAAAACATGAGATGTTCTCATTCCAATTCAGGCGATCCAGTCTATACTTGTATGCTGTGCGCATCACATAGTAAATCTAGGCTAATAACCGGAATAAGAACACATAATGTTTTCAAAACTAGATATCATGGTTAGTAGAGGCCGATCTTTGATCGGGCGAGCAGGGGTGCTCACGAAGTGACCTTCCCCAATCGTACCTAAGTTCCCGAGGCGAGGTAACTTTGGTGATGACGGACACGTGACCTTAGGCAAACGAGTCAGGGTTTCCTAAATTTTTCCAAAAATAAAATATTTAGGTGGCGACTCTGTATCTGGTAAAGCAGTCCATGTTTGACACTTCTTTTCAAAAAATCTGTTTTTCTCAAAACGATTTGCCGGATTTGGACTCTTTGGTTCAGATTGAGAACCGTGACAATTTGAGTCCGAACTGTAGTGAGCCCAAAATGAACAGAACGGGACTCATCCCTCCCGGGGCGTTCGAGGACGTCTACACCCACCTTCTAATTTATGGAAACCCAACCCTAATAGCTGGGCCCTCATTTACGTCGTATGATCTGCAACATACTCGGCTATAAAAGTAAGCTTACTCGGCCGAGGGCGGCCACAGTTGGTCGACCCGTAAGAGATGACTTGCAAATGGCTCCACCAAATTGTAGCTTTTTATATTCGGCCACCACACTTTATTTTTATTTTTTAATTTTTTTAAAAACATATATCACTTGCTCTTCTCACCATTTTATATCACTGATTACATGACACTATATTATTTGTTTTCATTATTTCCTTTACAAACAGTCATAAATATGTGATATGTAACATTTCTTTACCCTTTTTTTCTTATATTTTATTTTATCAACATGCTTTTATTTATTTTAGATTCCAAAATAAATTAGTCAAATATATTTGAATCATTGCTGAAAGTTTAAACTAACAAAACACACACACACACACACACACACACACACACACATACATGCACTACCACCGTATCTACGTAAAGAATGAATAAAAAAATAAAAAATGGAAACAGTGAAAGACAAAAAGATAGAGAAGTTCAATGGATGATCCTTACCAGCTTCTGAAGCTGATCAACAGAAGATTTCACTATCTTGAAAAAATGAGTTGCCTTCACCGCCGGAGATCTCGACCAGCTTGATCCCACCGCGCTACGCCGGCTACTATTCACCATGTTTATTGGTTTTTCGGAATGCAAGTGTATGTCTTTTGGTTTCTCCAACCTGTTTAAATACTTGGTTAGCTCCTCTGTATCTCTCTGCAGCTATTAATTTCAAATTTAAGAAGGGTAGTTGAAACAATAATCAGCCCTTCTAGTTTTTTACGTGATGAAAAAAAAAAAGAGTTTGTTTGAAATGATTTATATATATATATATATATATTTAATTGAATAGATAGTTATAAGAGAAAACGTAATTGAATGATATGTAAGATGTAATCTCTTATCTTTTTGACTAAACCAAACCAACTAAGTTTTAAGAGGTTGTTTGGGATGTCCCAAATAAGTGTACTTTTTATCTTTTTGAACTAAAAAGTTGAGGGAAAAAAATATAGATATTTGGGTTAACTTTTTGACTTTTTATGAAAAAATGTGTATTAAAAAATTGTATAAAGAAATGTATAGGAAAAGATTGGAGACGTGTGGGCCACAGCCGTACAATCTGCACAAGTGAAATGGGAGTAAGAAATTATTGGCTACTTTTCGGGTATTGCACTGGACGGTTTTGTTCGGCCCGTGGGGGTCATCAGGGGTCCCATTTTGATAATCTTAACCGTTGAATGTGTAGAACTCGTCAAGTACTATATGTCTATAAAAAATCACGTTGATCGGATATCGATAACTATCTGATCAGATTTGTTTTTTTTCAATCGTTAATTATAGCACCATCAATTTGTTGTACATAACTGATTTGATCATGCAGTTATCGATATCCGATCAATGTGATTTTTTACAGACATATAGTACTCGACGAGTTCTACACATTGAACGGTTCAGATTATCAAAACGGGACCCGTGATGACCCCCACGGGCCAAACAACAACCATCTAAAATTACACCCAATCATTTCATTTTTGTCAACAAACGCAGCACAATAGCTGCACATAGATGATATCAAAGTTGTACTTTTGTTTAGAAAATTGATTTTTTATTTTTTATTTTTGTGTTGTGAATAGTGATAGCTTTTTGACTTTTTGAGTAACTTTTTGACTTTTTGTCTTTTTTAGGCTATGCCAAACCAACCCATCAAATTGTGTATATAAGGGGTTGTTTGGGGTGTCCTAAATAAGTGTACTTTTTGTCTTTTTGAACTAAAAAGTTGAGGAAAAAAATATAGATGTTTGGGTTAACTTTTTGACTTTTTATGAAAAAAATATGTATTAAAAAATTGTATAAAGAAATGTGTAGGAGAAGATTGGAGAGGTGTGGGCCACAGCCGTACAATCTACGCAAGTGAAATGGAAGTAAGAAATTATTGGTTACTTTTTAAGCATTGCACTGGACAGTTTTGTTTGGCTCGTAGGAGTTATCACGGGTCCCATTTTGATAATCTAAATCATTCAATGTGTAGAACTCGTTGAGTACTATATGTCTATAAAAAATCACGTTGATCGGATATCGATAACTATCTGATCAGATTTATTTTTTTTCAATCGTTAATTATAACACCGTCCATTTGTTGTACATAACTGATTTGATCATGCAGTTAGTACTCGACGAGTTCTACACATTGAACGGTTCAGATTATCAAAACGGGACTCGTGATGGCCCCCACAGGCCGAACAGCAACCATCTAAAATTACACCCAATCATTTCATTTTGGTCAACAAACACAGCACAGCAGTTGCACATAGATGATATCAAAGTTGTACTTTTATTTAGATTTTTTTTTTTTTTTCTTTTTGTGAATAATGATAACTTTTTAACTTTTTGAGTAACTTTTTAAATTTTTGTCTTTTTTAAGTTATGCCAAACCAGCCCTAAATCTCAATTAGAGTCGTCGAACGTGGCTTTAAAGAATTAATAACACTCAAATCTCAAACTGTACCCACTAAGCCAATCACGTAAGGTTAATATGATTTGTTTGTTATCTTTCCATTGCACTATCGTGTCAAATATGGCACAATACTTGCCTATTGCTAAAATCTATGTTTATATTTATTTTTGAGGGCTCATATATAATATTTTGATTTGACATTTTATAAAAAAAATTGAATAATTTTGCACTTTCCATTAGTTGGATAGAAAAACTAATAGCGATACTTTTAGTTCAAAACTATTTGAAGGATTTTCTAATCAAATTTGAATCATAAGAGATAAAATACTTTAGTCTTAAACCACGAGAGTAAAATGAATTTAACCCTAATTTTGAGTTAACTTTTAAAAATGATAATTTCTGAATTAAGTGTTCAATTTAAAAAAAAAAATTTTGTAAAAAATCATAGATTTTTATAAATAATTACTTAATATTTATTTCAATTATTTTGCATAATTTTGAGCTATATAATTAGGATCTCAATGTATAATTTATTAAATTTCATTTGAGGAATTTTAGTAATTGAAATAATTTATATCAATTTTTAAAATCTACTTCTATAATTTTCTTTAATCCAAAAAAATAACACAGAGCTTTACATATCAAATCAATATATTGATAGACATATCACATGTCTCAAATATTGTGAAAATACTACTTAAATAAAAGGTGAATATATATATATATATATTTTAGAAAATTTAAGAGGGCATTATATATATTACAAACATATTCATAAATTATAAGGGTAATAGTACTTTGAGAAAAGGGGCCATAGTAGGGGTTACCATGAGCCCAATGGCCCACCTATCCAGATATTTTAGGATTTGAAAAAGAGTAATGTTAAAAATTTTAAAAATTTTATTAAAAATTTTACTAAATGTCTTACATAAGTATGAGACCCACATGTGTCTAGCATTTTTGTTTGGAAAAACTATTTAGTATATAGGACTGGGATAAATTAAGATTTTGAGCTTGTTTAATTTTTAGATTGAAGTTGGAATAAGAAATTTTAGTCCAATCGGACGTGACTTGACCATCTATAAAATATTAATATTAATTTTTACATTATTTACTTAACCTTATAAGCCAATTTGGCTTGGCCTTCTAAAAATTTTGCCTTCTTAAACTGTATTTAGATTATGTAGATCTAAAAAAATATATACTAAGATATTTTAAAAAAATTCACTAAAAATAAAAGATATAAAAAATTGAAAACTCAAATTATTTTTAAAAACTCAAAACTAAACAGAAACAAAGTTAGTGAACAAGGCAAACCAATTCATCAAAACACCAACAAAACATGTATAAAAAACATTAAAACACAGCAATACTACTAGCATAACCATAATTTCTCACAAAAATTTTGTTTAATGTGAACACGCTTACTTACAAATTGCAAAATAACACACATTTCATTCACCCATCCAACTTTCTGCTACTTTCTGTTGGTCTTTGAAATTAACAGATTTTCTAAAACTCCAATCTTCTGCAGCTCTCAATATCATGACATTGAGCAAAGGTTTTTCAATGTTGCTCTTCATCATCATCTTACGCTGTGTTTGGTTGGAGGATTTGAGGAGGGATTTGGAAAGAAAAAAGGAAAAGTTATGTGAAATGTAAATAAAATATACTTACATTTCACCTAGTTTCACACACCTTTTCCCTTTTCCTTTCCAAATCTCTCCCCAAATCCCTCAACCAAACACAGCATTAAAGACACAAACATCACCCGCTAGTATATTGTTGTCCCGTGCAAATGAAATCCAACCAAGTTTGTGTTTTGGACCACGTTTCTTGCTATAGAACTGTGCAGACCATGTTCTCCCATCTGAAACCCTTAGTATGACACCACTCTGCTTCCCACTAAAGTATTTCTTTGCAAAGTCTAATGGTATATGCTGCAAGAAATCAAACAAAGTTTCTTACTTGTCTCAATAGAAAAAGGATTCAATTCCACCAAGAGTGAAGCGAGAAGAGCTAACAAAACTCTACTCTTAAATGAAAGCATCATCTTTCAACTTGCTCCTCTCATTAGTACTTGGTTGTTTAGTATAGTTTATTGGGGCTGCTTGTAGTTTTTTCGGGGATAAATTAGACTCACTTATATAACTCAAATTTCAATTTATTAGCATCTATAATTTCAATTTGAACGATATTAACCCTTGTTGTCCAAATTGCTGTCACATTTTTCTACATGTACCCCTTGTGTGATGGACACATATTAGAATATCATGAGTTTTACCATTCAATTTGGAAGTAGACAAGTTTAGGAAACATTCTTCATATTGAAACAAGGACAAAAGTGAAGTTTAGATCAAACTATAGATGTTCAATATTACCTTAGTTATTAGTTTTTACTTACCGCTTCTAACAAAAAATAATTTAAATAAGTTAAAAATTTGAGTATTGAAAACTGAGGTAAGATACTTTTAACTTCTATTTTTTGATTATTGGCTATAAGTTTTCAATAAGTTACACCAAACGAACGAAGTTACGGAGCCTATCTATGTCATGTAATGAATAAAGCTATAACACAACTACAAAACTAAGATGGTCCAAGAAAAATTTGATAGATGGCTTACCAAACTCTGTTTGGGTCTAAGATAAGATGGTTGCATATAAACCATGAAGAATGGGTTTTTAGATTCAAAACCCTTGGCTCTCTGAAGGGCTCTAAATCTGTGATCAACATTCACTGATTTCCTTCTGTCAGGAACCTGAGATGGCAAGCGTCCCTGGGCAGTATGCATGCCTTCACTACATTCTTCTGCAACAAGAACAAGATCATCGATGATAGAGATGGACACAGAATTCTAACTTCCAGACTAACTTAGAACAACAAGAAGAAAAGAACACAAGTAAATTTCTCACTTCTAATTTCTCTCGTCACATCTTCATTTAAATTTGCAAGCTTTCCCTCCTTTGATTGAATGCCTCTTGAATGCAGATTGGAATCATTCTTGGTTTTACATGTTAGATTGGTTCTCATCATTTTCCTCCTCTTGCATGTAGGTGGATCATTTAAGATTTCAACAGAACCATCTTTCTCAAATGTTCCTTGGCAGGTGAGAAAATCATCCAAGATTTCAACAGAATCATCTAACTCAACATCTTCTGTTTCAGGGATTTGGAAATCCCAATTCTGGTTGGTTTGCCCAAATGGGTATTCTATCTCCGAAGCACTCTTATCAAATATTAGGACATGGAAAATGGAATTCCCATTGTATTGGAATACCAAAAAGTGCCCATAGCTTATGGAATAATACTTCATAAATTCTTTCCAACCATTATGTAGCCAAACATGGCCTCTAGAATTTGAACAATGAGAAAAGGTAGGGATCGTGAAAAAGTTTTCATGAAAATAATCATGAAAGAATTATGACCCTTGGATTACCGTGATTAGTGTGGGGTGCTTTATTTTAAGTATAATCCAAAGGTCATAAATCTTTCATGATCATTTTCATGAAAGTTTTTTCATGATACCTAGTATTACTCACCACTGGGAACATTGAGGAATGCAAGTTTTGATAGCTTGAGTTTCTCCCCTTATTTTCTCACAAATTTTCCAGGAATCATCTGCGGTAACATCAAACGAAACATTGCACATATTAATGGCTTTAACACAACAATTTAAATCCAAAGAAAGAACAGAGCTTTGCTCCACAATCTTATATATTGACCACAAAAAATTTCCTTCTTTTATTTTTTCAATTTAGAAACCAAAGCCGAAAAGGGTAAATTGACATTAGAATTGCGAATCAATGTTATGCATATATGTACAAGAAGTTAACATTTTCATAGCGGGATGATTTTGCTCCTCTCCATTACATTTCGTACTGTTGCAACATACCATCAAAATTCAACATCAACCCGCCTACAATTACCATATCATTATATTTTAAAAAAAAAAAAAATCCTTAAATCATTTTTAATTTGAAATAAATTTTCTTACATTGGCTTTTTCACAAGTACTCTGAGATTTTCTAATAATATTTTCGAATTAGCAGCTTGAATTACAAAAACAAGTTCTGAACCGAAGTGAAGCAGACAAATATAATAACATTTACATTTCATGTTATAATTCAACAAAAACTTCAGCTGTCTTAGCCGATCTCCAAACCTTACTCAAAATTTTATACAAATTTCAATAAAAAATTGAGTAAAAACTTTATTGGATAGGAACCAATAGACAAACTTATAGTTGGAAAATGCCTTGGACTCCCACCACTCCCACTTATTTTTGATTGGTTGAAAACTATTTTTTTTTTTTTTTCGACCTTGCTCTTATAGCCCCCCACGTGGAGATGGGGGTGCTGGGGGTAGGGCTGCAAATGAACAAAGGCGTTCGTGAATAGGCTCGAGCTCGACTCAATAAGAGCTCATTCGAACTTGGTTTGTTCATTTTTTTTTGAGCTCGAGCTCGTTAAATTTTTAATAAATAAGCCCAAACATTCTAAATCTCGGCTCGTGAACTCTGCTTATTAGCTGGCTTGTTTAATATTTATTATTTATATATTAAATAATATAAAAATATGTATAAAAAATAAGAGAAATATACTATTTATATATTTAAAAAATATAAATGTAAATAATAGTTAACTATAGATAGTATATTTATATAATACTGGTAGTACATATTATTATTTTAGTAAAATATAGACTATTTTTTAGTATATATATATATATTGTATATATAATTATATAATAAAAGTTTTAATTGTAACTTTAGTCTCACATGCAAGTATGAATTTATAAATTTTTTGGCTCATTAAGGCTCATGAACAGGCTTGAGCTCGAGTCGAGCCTAAGCCAACTCCGCTGGAGCTCAGTTCGTTAAATTTTTATTCAGCTCGAGCTCGAGTTCGTTGAACTCTTAACAAACAAGCCCAAGCATACTAAAGTTCAGCTCGACTCGGCTCGTTTGCAACCCTACTAAGGGGTCATCCCCACTGGGAGTCCCCAGCAGTGCTCCTCATAGGCCCCGTTTGGTGTAGCTGTTAAAACAGCTTATAGATTATAGCTTAACAGATTATAAATTATGACTTTAATCAGAAGTTGTTAATTTGTTTGGTGTAGCTGTTGGATTATAGATTTAAGTTGCTGAGTAGTGCTTGTTAAATAAGCTGTGAAATAGCTTTTGAATTAATTTTTATTTTTTGTTTGCCTACATTTCTCATAAAAAATAATAATAATAACCTATAATCCATTTGAGTCTTTTTCTATTTTTAAAAAAATAAAAAATAAAAAAATTTAAGAGTATAACTATAAATTAACATATTCATATTCACAGCAGGTTTATAATCGAAGTAAGGGTGAGCGAATCAAATTTTTTTGAGTTAAAATAAGTCATAGAATCGAAGAAAATTTGAAATAAGTTTAACCAAACAGTCCAAAATAACTTTTTCAAAGCTAAAAGCCATAAGTTAGCTCTGAAAAGCTGAAACAAACACCCCCATAGTTAAGCATAAATTTGTAAAAACTTCATTAATGTCAGAGTAATAAATTTGAGAATCACAAAACTTTGGGCCCAGGCCTGTTGCTCGAGTAATGCTAAGTATTTCAAATAATCTACCAAATTTTTTATCAAATCTCTCACATTGGTGTGGAACCTTTTGTGCGAATTCACACCATTTGAGAGATTTGATAAAAGGTTTAATAAATTATTTGAGATGTATAACATTTTCCTTGTTGCCTAGCCAGAGATGTTGAGGTTAACAACTAATCATTAAATTTCACCGACAAAAACAAAAGACTTAGTTTTAAATAATGGTATCAATTATATATTGGTATAGTGATACGATTATACACAGGTCAATATCAACTGATATATTATTTAAAAAATATTAAAAATTTAAAATTTTTGTACGTGACTGTTGATATTTAAAACCTTAGTTGAAAGTTATTATGAAGGATTGAAGATCACCTTATACATATATATAAATGGATATATGTACATATAATCTAGTAAGGTGTCATGAATGTGTAGATGCACTAGAGTGGTTTCAATGGATGATTACCAGTTTTTGGTTTTGAACAACTACAGAGTTTATTATCCTGAAAAATTGTGGGGAACCCTTCGCCGGAGAACTTGATCCAGTGCCGCTTCGTCGCCTACTATTCACCATTTTTGTTGGTTAATCTTTTGAATTTCAGGAAGCCGATAACGTTTCGCTGAAATAGTGGAAGTGATTTATTTACAGTGTCCTCGATATTGATATTTATGTTGATGAGTAAATTACCCATTTGGTCTCAAAAAAATATATCACTTATTACGGGTGTTTTGGAAAGTGCGTTTTTTTATTTTGATTTTTTTTTTTTGGATTTATTTACGTATTTTGAAAAACTTTAGATTTCTAGATTTATCTCATAAGACGAATCAAAAAATTATAATTTAAAAAAAAATCAAAAAAGATAAAAATAAGTCTGTTTGTTTGGTTTGAGTTTTCTGTATTAAGTTTTTTAAAAATTAACTTTTTTGATTTTCGTGTTTTTTTTGTTTTTAGTGAATATTTTTTAAATTTTAAACATTTTTTTTACTTTTTTAGATGCACCTTACTTAAATGTATCTAAAAAATAAAAAATTTGTGAAAAATTATTTTAAAAAATTAATAAATACACAAAAATATAAAAAATGTACTGAATTCTTGTAATTTTTTTTATATTTTTGGTATTTAGTGAATTTTTAAAAGATTTTTTTAATAATTTTTTTACTTTTTAGGTATATTTATGTTAGGTGTGTCTAAAAAGTAAAAAAATTGCTTAAAATATTAAAAAAATTTAGTAAAAACAAAAAATAAGAAAGTGAAATTTTCTGAAAAGTGTTTTTTAAAAAGTGGACTTATTTTCATTTTTAGTGATTTTTTTTTGAAAATTTTCAAAAATATATGTACTTTTTAGATTTATCTCGACCAAACGGACTGAAAAAGTAAAAAATTTGACATAATTTTTTTAAAAAAAATATTCTAAAGACAAAAAAATTCAAAAAAAATATGTGGGTTTTTTTATTTATTACTATTACCAAAATGGGTTATTTCATTTTAGAACCCTAACTTTTAATTTGTATTAATTATATCTTTAAATTTTATAATTTGATTCAATGTGATCCTTGAGCTTAGAAAATGCTTACACCATACTTACACCAGCTTTACATTATTGGAAATCATTTATCTAATTTCTCACCTAAATAATAATTCGTGACACATGTGAAAGGCACATTATTTATGAAACAAAACACATTCAAATCTCCCATTCCATTACATGGCAATTGAAAAATCAACAAAACACAATACATGGATTTTTTTATTTTTTGAATTTTTTTTTTAAGAAGGGAAGCACGGAAAACGTTTGAAAAATATTGCCTTTTGGGGAGTAGGTTTGCTAATAAGCTTTTTGCATGGAAAAAGTTCGAGTACGATATGCTGTAGAAAATTATATTGATCGAATATTGATAATTATTTGATCGGATTAGATTTGTATTAAAAAAATTAACAGTAAAAAAATAAACGGTTGAAGAATTCTGATTCGATCAAATAATTATCGATATCCGATCAAAGTAATTTTTTATAAGGGATATAGTACTCGACGAGTTCTACACATTGAACGGTTCAAATTATCAAAACAGGGCCCAAAAATAGACCTATGGGCCGAACTAGACGGTTCCATTTTTGATATCAACATGAGACAAACTGGACTCTATGCTAAAATAGTATATGTTATTTTAAGGGATTTTTACCAGCCGATCCCAATAATTGAATCTATTACCCATTACGTCCTAAGTTTCTATCTCATGCACCAAGAAGTCTTGTTATATTTTTTTATCCCGATTTTACTTCTGCTACCAGTTGGTAAAAATATCTATTTAAATCATTCCAAACACTTATTAAGGGATTGTTTGGGATGTCCCAAAAAAGTGCATTTTTTGAATTTTTGAACTAAAAAGTTGAGGAAAAAAAAATATTTGTTTGAGATAACTTTTTGACTTTTTACGAAAAAAATGCGTATTAAAATATTGTATAAAATAATAAAATTACCATTTTACTCCTATGACTTATGCATAGTGACAGTGACTATTGAAGGAAGCAATACAGAATGCTTTGAATTGTGTGTGGGGGCAGACATGCTTCAGATTTATATATATAGGATGAGGCTTTCCTTTAGTTCTTCATTGGACTGGAGGGACTTACCACGGGTCCTATTTCAATAATCAGAACTGTTGAATGTGTAGAAATCGTCAAATACTATATGCTTATAACAAAAAACGTTGATCGGATATCGATAGTTATGTGATCAAATCAGTTTTGTATAAAAAAAAATGGACGATTAAAAATAAACGGCTAAAAAAAATCTGATTTGATCACATAGCTATCGATATCCGATCAACGTGATTTTTTATAAGTATATAGTACTCGACGAGTTCTACACATTGAACGGTTTCGATTATTAAAACGGGACCTATGGTGGGCCCCTACAAGCCGGACATCACCGATTTTTGTAAATTTTTTGTGCAGCCGATTAGGTAATTTGTACCATCTGATTCAGACTGTACCATCACATCAATGACTTTTTGGGTTGTATTTTTTTTTTATGTAAATTTATTTTTTATATATATATATTTTTTGTGAATAGTGATAACTTTTTAACTTTTTTAATAATTTTTTGACTTTTTGTCTTTTCTAAGCTATGCCAAGCCAGCCCTAAATCTTTAATTATTTATAATATTTATTTCTCATTAATTTTTTCAATTTGTATTAACTTTTCTCTTGATCATTTTTTCAAAACTCTTATTATTTCCCATCTCTCTCTCTCTCTCTCTCTCTCTCGAAAATAGCACCATTGTAGTTATATGGCTATGTCCATGGCCATCCACCCACAACCACCATCGTCGTCCGTTACCAACCACCACCACCTCCACCGGTCACCACCACCACCTTCGCCTGCCACTACCACCACCATTGTTCACTGATCATCTCCACCGTCGCCGATCTATACTTCACCATCTCTCAACCGTTTAACTCGCTTGCTTAACGTTGTCGTCTTCCTTCCTCTTTGTCATTACTGTCGCTCTTTCTCCATTCTCTATTCTTCATCTGCCATCACCATCGTTTTTCTTCAATCATCGATCCACCATCTTCAACGTCGAACTTTACCAATGGCTTCAAATCTAATTGTTTGCAATGCCGATCTACCATCTTTAGTGCCAATCTAGTACTTTATGTGGTCACTAATGAGATCGAGACTCTTTCTACAGTGTGTTGGTGAAGATCTACATTTGTAAAACATGTTGAACTAATCTGACGAATTTATCACTTAATTCAGTGATGAATTTAACACTAATTTGTTTAATATGTCATGGATTGTTGCGGCTGGAATTTTGATATTAATACAATAATAAATTTATCATTGATTTTTATTTATGTTATATTTATCACATCTCTCTTCCTCACTCCCTCTCTCTCTCTTTTTATTTCTCTTAAACCAAGTCTGTTGTATCAGTGATAAATGTATTACTGATATATTTCTTTGAATCTTGTGTTGATTTGTGACGATAATATATATATATATATATATTTGGTAATCTTTTAACAAACAACTAGTGAGAAATTTATCAGTGAATGTATTTATCACTGCTAAATTTATTACTGAATATATTTTTGAATCTTGTGTTAATTTGTGACGATGATGATGAGATTTTCTTTTTGTAATTTTTAAACAAACAGTCAGTGATAAATTTATCATTTTTGTCACTAAAGAGACGAATATGCAGTATGATTAATTTATCAGTGATAAATTTATTATTGATTTGTTGAAAATGTTGTATATTGTTACTGATTTTTTATATTTATACAGTGATGAATTTATCATTGATTTGTCATTGTAGATGTGAATATGTTGGATGGGTCAATCTATCAGTGATAAATTTATCACTGGAAAGAGGACAAGAACATATGATAAAGGCGTGGGAGCCAGAAAAAAAATAGATACTAGCTTACTGGGCCCAGCCCAAACAAGGAAACCCATGGGACAAATATCACACCTCTCCATCTATAAAAAGGGGGCACCACATGAATATAGAGAGGTCTAATCTCTCTAACACATCTAACATAGAACACACAAACATTATTCATTTCCTTTATCTTCTTTCGTTGGATCAGTGACTAACTTTATTATCGGAGTGTCTCCGGCCAGTAACCCCGGTTGGGTGGCACCGACTATATTAATCTTTATAGATATATAGAGATAAAACTCATCTTTTCGTTGGATTTCTACAATCCATGTGAGAGGATTTTCCTGGTCTCACAATTGGCACCGTCTGCAGAAATTGCCTATAAGAGTTCAATGAAGAGAATAGCAAACATGTTATTGTAAGTAAAAATTCAACACCACTTTCGCTTAATTTGCTCTCTGAAGCTCTCTAAAAATTCCCTGAATTAGATATACAAACGTTTGTAATTACAAGACAGAGTCGTTTGTTTACTATGAATCTTGATGAAAAGGTTTTAAAACAACATAGAATTCGTGGATCTACTTTTTCATCTCCATTTTCTCTCTATACAAATTGGTCACTTTTCTTGAAGAGAGCATCTTTTCAGTAATTCAAATAAGGTTGCTCGGCCAAACTCAATTTATTTATGCTATCTATATACATTTAGACTCATAGGTGGTGTCCAACCTTTATTGAATACAGAGATTTGACCAAGTTTATAAATATATGTGCATATATGTTGTTGCTTACGTTTAGTAAAAAATAATGAATATAAATCAACATAAAAATAAATAAATAAAATACAATACAACAGCTGTGAGGACACATTACTTACTTGACAAGACTTCTCGACCGTAATTACCTTAATATTTGGACTTGTTTTTGAAGAAATATTGCTCCATAATTAATTATTTTCTCTCAGAAAAATTGAGATTCAACGGGTTGTAGTAGTAAAACTCATAAATCAGCATTTTTTGGAGTTTATTTATATATTATACATTGTATGTATTGGTGTTAGAAACTTATGACAATTGCATATCTTGAGGAGCAGAGTTCAAACGATAACAACAAATGGGTTTCAATGCTCTCTTTCTACAAGATAGTTCAACTCATCTTAAGATGAAAAGACTCATGAACTGCTGATGGGTGTGCATAATTTCTGCCGAGAAAATAATGGGAACCAACATGAATCTCGCTAACTTTGCCAAAGTGAGGCTCCACCGAAGTAATGCTAAAGATTGAAAGGAATCGCCAAAGACGTGTTTCGGCAAGCAAAAGAAGTTGCCAACTTGCTGACCGAGAGGTTTCGGCAAGTCAAAGAAGATAGTCTAACTAAGAGGCTTCGACAAGGCAAAAAATCCAAGAGTTGCCAGTTCATTGTATACGCTGTGACATGATGATACCAAAGAACCAAATTACATCCATCAAGCCAAACGATGACTCCGCAATTCAGCAACATCATTTTCCAAGAAACATTACTCGACAACATCCCTTAGTTCGCGTCACCATTGGCCTATCGACTTGCCAGTTCACTGAAGCTCATCTATCGCCCTTGGTAGTACATTGGTTATTTGGCAATGCCGCGGTCATGCTGAATAGTTACCAACATGAATTTGCACAAATGCCATTACAAACTTGCCGTTCATGAGTTTAAGAACAATAGAGCTGTTCGACAATTCAATGAGGATGCTCGATAGCATTACAGCGTTCGAGACCATTCATCTGCATTTCGATACTACCGCAACTCAACCGATTGCTTGGCAAAGCTACAAAACTACTCGGTAGCTCTCTAACCCCGAGCTCTATTCTTTAGCAACAAGAAGGGCTTCAATTTTTCGCCGCTGAATGCATATCTTTTACCGAATACATTTCCCCATCTAGCACATTCTTCCACCGACTACATTTTTGCCGAGCACAAAACCAACAAAAACAAAAAGGCATAAACCCATCTTATTGGTCAACTTTAGGAGGTCCACCGGCATCTAAGAAGTGACGGAATGGTATGAATGATGGAATCAGGGACGGACCCAGAATTCAATAATTGGGGGGGGGGGGGCCAAAAACAAACATAGGAAGATTAGTGAGTTTAGATTTAAAGCAATGGATTTTCATGCAATAAACAATTGTGATTTTTCATGCTATTAATTGAAAATGGATAAACTCTTATTTTTATTAAATATTTGATGTAACATTAATATTACGTTATAGCATCACTAATCAATGAGAATTTTTATATTGCAATAGTAATAAATAATGATTGGGCTAATGAGATATAAAAATTGTGAACTTAATTTCATTTATAAAGTGAATAATATAATTAAAAATATATTTTAGAACATAATATGTAGTTATCATGGTGTGCACTCTTTAAAAGGTGCATATTGTATACACGTTATCACAATATATGTCTGTAGCATAACCATAACAAATTGCAACTCCTTTCACCAAAATAGTTTGTAACATTTTGCATCATAAATAATTTATAAAATTTACACTACACCGTTCATAACGTAACTACAATGATTCATAACGTTCACTTTTGAGATGCACACCATAAATTAGCTACTCATAACATTTACGACACATAACACTACAAATATTCTAAACTTTCATAAAAAAAAAAAAGAAATCATATATTTCTTATAATAACATTGTTCTATATATTACACTATTATTGTATTTTAAAGAACTGTCAAAAGAAAATAATTAAAATTATAAGAAGGGAAGATGTCTATAGGAGAAGTTGGTGTATTGAATTAAATCTATATATAGCAGACCATCTTGTGCAAAGCAGGGGGGCCAGGGCCCCTGTAGATCTATATGTAGTTCCGTCCCTGGATGGAATGACCACTAGGCCGTGAGCTAAATCCAATGCCGCAAAAATGAGGCCAATCGGACTTAACACGAAAGAGATTCAAGGGCTCAAAGTCAAGAGTGTGAATCTAAAAATTCAACATTTTACGACCTGCTGCACGAGGGAGATGACATTAGGATTTATAGTGCGCTTCTCGGAACAAAGTGCTCCGTTGCATCTTAGCGCGTTCGGGTTAATCGGGTGGTCCGATAATTTCGAGCATGACTGCCCTAAAGGTTTTCGCCGTGTAAAATCCATTTTTGGAGTCTAATTTGAGAATTTCGAGTCTCAGATTGGGATCAATAAATTATAAAATCGGGGACAATAAATGATTGATCAACAGTTAGATCATGTCTGATCAGCATACAATTTTGACAGCATGCTCTTGGAGCTAGGCCGCAATTATCCATCTTCACCGATGATTCATGCCATCTACTGCCATCTGGAACAGGATCCACAACTTGAAGTTCTTTTAGATTCGGCTTCACACCATTTGTCATCTTTTTAAACACCAACAAACAAATATATATATATAGCTATTAACAGTGCATCAACTTTATTCGGCAACATTATTCTGCACCATTATTAATTCATTATTCATGAACATTATTCGGCTGTGCATCAACTTTATTTGGCAACATTATTTTGCAACATTGCTTACTCGACAACATTATTCTGCAACATTGCTTACTCGGCCACACATATTAATTCATCTACCTCTTCAGCACAACTCTCATGATTTAATTCTAGCAGTAATATTGCTTGGCACTATTATCTCGGCATAAAGATAGTATCTCATCTTGTCGAAAATCCACATCTGAAAATACCAGAGGATTCGTGTCAACTCAAGGAGTCCAAACTCAATAAGTCGAGGAGCCAAGAAGTAAACAAAGTTTGCCGGTAGTTGCAAAATGGACCAAATTTTTAGAAAACTAAAATTTTTAAAGTTGTCGAAATCAAGTTTGGGCAGTACCAGTGTGAAATACTCATTAAGCCAAGTCCAACACAACAAACCATGTCAAAATCGGAGCTAAAACGAAGTCGTATGAGCTCATCGAAATTTGCCAAGCAATGTCATTATTCTGCCAGAGAAGACGACTGGATTTGAAGTTGGCCAACTTAAGAAATTATTGTGTGCATTGTGGCTAAGTTACCTCCTGTCATAGCCGAACAATCAAGTTCAAATATATAACATACAAAATATATTTACAAAGATTTGAGGTGGCAAAGTGGTTAAGTATTAAACTTTTTTCAAAAGGGTATGAGTTCAAATCGTGTAGGCAACAACTTTACTTATATTGTTCGCCAAGCTATCAACTTTACTTATATTTTTTGCCAAGCCATCAAGCTGAGTCGTCCAATGCAGCATATGTCAAAGAAAATATCCAGTGCTTTGCGGAGCCTACTTCTTTACCGATTTGAGCTATCAGATTTATTTTGGCTAAAATTACGCATTAGGAGTCCTATTCTAACAATCCAATAGTCGTTTTCAACTATTTGGAGCCTTCTGAACACATTCGTACGGTCTGATTTTACAAATTTTATAGCCAAAATTTGTAGATTTTATATGCAACGCCACATATCGCAGCTATAACAACATTTTTACCGCCGTACCTGAAGTTTGCACAATGCCGAATTCAACGACTACAACTTATTTGGCGACTTTCTGCCTATCTCCCAGCTCGACTCATTCATCACCAAAGGATGAATTCTTTCCGAATAACAACTGTCATTTGATAGCAATGGGGCAATGGCGATCCAATGTTACATGTTCATGACAATGGAAGCAATTTTACAACTAATTCCATGATAGTTCAATGGGGTGATGGTACAATTTAATCGGCTTAATGCTCATTGTCGAACTCACTGAACAACACTTACACTCACTCGGCGCTTTCAATTCGGCAACTTATCAATTCAATCTCCATTTAGCCGTGTCAAAACCTACTGCACAAAACCTATGCTTCATTCATACACCTACAACTGGGTCACTATTGTTCTCGGCAACCCATTGTCTTGGTCGAACTTTATGTCGGCCATTCCCAAGCAACCCAACTTAATTTTGTCGATTCACGAACTTGGCAGTGTCTGCATTCACAAATCAACTCCCAACTACTTAACATATTTCCTGCTTCTTCTAATAATCCAGTTGGCCGAGTATCAACAACAATTCTGAAATCACATTGGAGTCCAATTCTACAAATTTCATGCCTAATATTGGGATCAACGCCCTGGAACATTCGAGCATTACAAGATTGCTCAACAGTCACATCATATCCGATCGGCATGTAATTTCAGCAGTAGGATCGTGGGGCTAGGAAAAAAATCCTTCATCCTTCCCGATCATTTATTTCGTTACCTTGGCCATTTATTGCCAACAGGGACATCTTAGTCAATTTTTCACTTTCCACTTAGGGCATATTAGCCATTTATCATCTCGGCACCTTTGTTATGCATGCATACTCGGCCAACTTGGTACATGTATTACAAAGACAATTACTTGAGTTACAAACTCCTGCTCCTTTTCACACATCTCCAAGCAAGCAACAGTTTTGGGCCAATACACTCATACTACATATTCGGCAGTTCTTTGCATATTTTTGCGTGCCGCCATTTTTATAGTTTTTTACAGCTTTTCACTTTTTCGTGGCTGATATATCTACATTATTTGGTACAGGCAATGATTGGCACGGTTTATTGTCCTTGCAATCTTCGCACTTAGCAATACACTACACCCTCGCTCGGGGGTTATAATACCGTAGCCTACACCTTTGTCTGGAGGTTATAATACTGCGGCCTACATCCTTGCCTGAGGGTTATAATACCGCGGCCTACACCCTCGCCCGAGGGTTATAATACCGTGGCCCATCGTTATAGAGATCTCTAATGTAGACCCAAGGAGTCCCTATGATTAGAAGTATATGGTCCCATCATGCACTATTGGATGTACCACATATGTATATGCTTTGTGAACTTTGATATGACAAGTAATCGCTTATGATCTAATTTGTTTGAAACTCAAGTGATATAATATTATGATAGATATCATTCATTTGAACTCTTTAGCTTATTATTACATCCCTCTCCCTTATATATATATATATATATATTTGCACATACATTCAAGCATACATGCATTCATACAATTATTCATTCACTTAATTTTATTCATTTATCCTAAGTGTTCTTTATCAAGAAACCTAACAGCTATTTGAACAGTATAACTCGGCAATAAAAACTCTCATTCCTTCTACCGCAGACAATGAAAGTTTTGGGGCAATTGTGGGAGTCGGAAAAAATAGATACTAGTGCCCAATAAACTAGTATTTATTTTTTTCTGGCTCCCACACTCATCTACAACACGAAGGCTAACAATTTTCTATTAAGGCATTTCCTTTTCCTTTTCCTCTTTATCTTTTCTCTCTCTCTCTCTCTCTCTCTCTCTCTCTCTCTCTCTCTCACACACACACACACACACACACACACATTTTTCTGCTTCTTCTTCTTCTTCTTTTTCTTCTTCTTCTTCTTCTATCGCCATAGGATCTTGGGAGATAGTGACAGTAGTGAGCGTTGAAGGTTGCCGAAGGCGATCATTAGAGGTTGTCGGAGGTTATCACTAACGGTTGGAAGTACTCGTTGATGGCTAGAAGTGAGAGGTGGTAGGTCATGGCAGTGATTTGATGATTAAGTTGTTAAAGGAGGTATAAGAAGGGTATTTTGGGGATATTGAGAGGTGAAAAAATGAACAAGACTTATAGATAAATAAATCTGATCAATAGGACTGGCCCATAAGTCCCCCTTATTTTAGCACATATCAAACACACCGTAAACTTATCAAATTTGGTGGAGTGAACTATTAAATTTATTTATTAAATGATTTTGAGTTTGGGAATAGTCCTTCAGCCCAACTTGATAATTTAATATATGTTATTTTAAAGATTAATGTTTCTCTATAAATTTTAAATTGCTGAGAACATAATAATAATAAATATAATAATAATAATAGTAGGAGTAGTTGTTAGACTAATAAGTTACTACTCCACTAAAGATAGATTTTTAGTTTTTTTTGTTTATTTGTTTTGGTTTTTATGTTTTTGGAAAGGAAGGTGGAAAAAAACTAATACTATTGGAATTTCTATATAACAAGTTGATAATAATATAACTCATACTTTAAGAGTTTAAAATTGATATTTAAACATATCACACTGGTTTAGATTGAATTGTTAACCGATTTATTAAATGGTCGGGGTTGGGAAATAGTTCTTGAGCCCAACCCAAACTTATCGATTCAATTATTAATACGTTTTATATAATTTATATGTTATACAAATGTACATATATAATTTATTTAATTTTATTTTATTTAAATATGGCAATATCATTTTTAATATTTGTACGACAATTGAATTATTAATTAAAAAAGTATCTAAATATTATGCTAATTAAAATTTCAAAAGAAACCCTCTAATTTAGAAGTGTAAGACTAATCATATTTTCTCTAAATTTCATAAAGATGAATTTAATTTACCCAAACAAATAAATGAAGAAGAAAAGAAAAACATTCAATAGCTCTTCAGAGCAAAGATAATAAGAGCATCTCCAGTGTGTTCATTAAGAATTCATTAGTGTCAATGGTTATCACAAATAGCTAACAAACAATTTATTTTTATCTCCAATGAGCTTGTTAACTTGTTTGTTTTTTTAGTTAGTTAGTTAGAAATCTTGCTAACTACGGAGAGCTGTGTAGCGAGCCTGAGATAGAAGCAAGGATGGGCTGTACCTTTGCTGCAGCACAAGCAAAATGGGTTGAACATTTGTTGCTTTTTGCCATCACTTTACCTATCCAAATAATTATAATAATCTTATTTTATAAATATGTATGTATTTATATATATTTGAACGGATTCCACATTATATAACGTACTTTTAACTATACTATTAGAATACACACGCTTCAAACTAACAATTACTTAACACACATAATTCAACACCATTGTTTACATCTTTTGTCATACAACACACTTTAACACATTATTTTGACTCTCTCTTTTTTTTTTGTTAAAATGGGCTAATTGTGTTGGCTTTTTTGGCTTTCGAAGGGTGTTTTTGTAAATGCGAGCGTACCAGCAAGAATCAATCAGTCCTTACAGAAATGTTAATTGCCAACCAATTATCAGACGATTGTGTTGTAGTTCTTTCAGCCTCAATAAAGAGGACTTTTACTGGTGGCTTGACTTAGGAGAAATTAAACAAAATATGAAGAGCAATTGAAGTATTTCATTAGAATAAAAACTCACAATGATCCGAACTCAGCCTCGTAGAGGTTTACAGCGATAATCTACTTGAAACTACTCCTATGAATGAAGTGCAGTGCAGGAATTTAAAGTGCAGGAATGTAAAGAGCAGGAATTTAAAGAATAGGAAATGTAAAACTGGAAAAGAAAAATATGTAAAGTAAGACTGGTTTCTATGATTTGAGTCCAAGCCTTTTTTTTTTGGGTCTTCCCCGCTATTTATACTTCTCAAGAATGACCATCGAACTGCACTTCAAACCGTCAAACCGCTTGTAGACACCCCATTTTTGACCGACCTTAAGACTCAGACGTCACCGATTGAGCGCTTGGTGATGTTGCATACTGTGCTCGTTCAGAAGTCTCAGAGTCGCGGCCGTGCGCCCTGCCTCCGGACTTCCGAACTCTCTTCTGTGCCTTGCCTCGGTTTGCGAACCAGACTCGGTTTTCTTTGTTTTCTTTCCTGAGGGAAGGGAGAGGTCCCCTAGACTATCTCTCAGTGGCCGTGGGCTACATTTCGTGGCCGTAGGCCATCTTGCCCATTTCGGAGCCCGGTTCTCGGTTTTCGGAGCCGTCAAGCCGTGTGCCTCGGCTCGGGACCGCCCAGCCATCTCTGATTTCTCTGGTTTTTGGCATGCATCTCATTTACTCCATACTGAGGGACACTGAGGTCTCAGATACCCACTTCGTGGCCGAACGCCACTTTCGGTGCTTACAGCCCATTTTCGGGAACCCGAAGTGCGTGATTTGGGCCTCGAGCGTTCATTTTGCATCGGTTTTTGTTCATTTTCGGCGAGTAGCTCTATTTTATCATACCAAGGGACACTGGGGTCTCAGATACCCACTTCGTGGCCGAACGCCACTTTCGGTGCTTACAGCCCATTTTCGGGACCCCAAACTGCGTGATTTGGGCCCCGAGCATTCATTTTGCATCGGTTTTTGTTCATTTTCGGCGAGTACCTCTGTTTTATCATACCGAGGGACACTGGGGTCTCAAATACCCACTTCGTGGCCGAACGCCACTTTCGGTGCTTACAGCCCATTTTCGGGACCCCGAACTGCGTGATTTGGGCCCCGAGCGTTCATTTGCATCGGTTTTTGTTCATTTTCGGCGAGTACCTCTGTTTTATCATACCGAGGGACACTGGGGTCTTAGATACCCACTTCGTGGCCGAACGCCACTTTCGGTGCTTACAGTCTATTTTCGGGACCCCGAACTGCGTGATTTGGGCCCCGAGCGTTCATTTGCATCGGTTTTTGTTCATTTTCAGCGAGTACCTCTGTTTTATCATACCGAGGGACACTGGGGTCTCAGATATCCACTTCGTGGCCGAACGCCACTTTCGGTGCTTACAGCCCATTTTCGGGACCCCGAACTGCGTGATTTGGGCCCCGAGCATTCATTTTGCATTAGTTTTTGTTCAATTTTGGCAGGTACCTCTGTTTTATCCCCAGGAAGATCACTGGAGGGTGGGAGGCCAGCAATTGTCTCAGAAAACTAGTTTCGCTCCCCCGGCGTCCGTTTTGCTCACTTCCGGGCTAATGTTGAACACCCTAGGGATATTTTCTTCGAGCCGAGACTACATATTTGTGATGAGGGGACATGGGAGGACCCTAAAAAGTGGTGGTCGGCCAGTAATTGTTATTTTCATTTTTGAGCCTCTCTTTCAAGTTGAATGTTGTGCCTCCTGTTTCAGAGTTGCCAAATTCCAACCATGGGGTCTTGTTCACACACACAGGAGGACACCAAAATATGGTGGCCGGCCATTAATTTTTCACTTCATTTTTGGCCATGGCCGGCCGGCCATGTGGAGTGGCTGGCCGACCAGTGGGGTGGCCGGCCATCTTTAAGAAAAGCACTGGCCGCTTCATGCTACTTTGACAACCTGTCCCAAATTTGTTTTTCAAATATCTTTTGCCTCCGAGGGATATTTTGGGAGGGAAAGCTTGGGTGCATTTCCCTCCCTTTTACACCCCTTTTCTTGCCCATTTAAGGGGCTGACCTCCTCCTTTGTTAGGGTTAGCAACTTTCTTCTCAAGAGCCTATCTCCCATTGCCTTCATTTCCCTCTCCAAAAGCTCCAAAAACCTTCAAGTTTCTAGCCCACTTGTTCATCAACCCTAAGCTTCACCATCACCACCTCCATTCCAGCAGCAAAGGAGGATTTTTCAGAGGCTAAGAAGCAACAAATTGAAGCCAAGAAGCAACAAAAGCTTGATCTTCAAGGGTAAGTCACTATTTCCCCCTTTTGAGCACATTTATGCATCAATTCTTTACCCTACTTGCTCTCTGTTTTGGGCTCCGAACCCTACTGATTTTAGGCTTATTTTGAGCCCCTCTACAACATTTTAGAAGGGCTCAACCTTGTTTGGCACCTCTATGATGCACCTCTTTCAATATCACTCTTTGTGCCAATATTTTGCATGCTTTGTTTGGATTATGAGTGATCCATTTTCGAGCCTGATATAAACTGTGAGTAGGCTTATTTTGAGCCCCTCTTCAACATTGAAGAAGGGCTCAACCATGTTTGGTGGTTCTATCATGCACTTGTTTTGTAATTCTTCCAATTTACCGTAAAATTGCATGGTTTCTTTAGCCTATTTGAAGTCTGATTTTGAGCATACCATTAACTGAGATTGAGCTTATTTTAGGTCCCTCTACAACATTGTAGAAGGGATCAATCTTGTTTGGGGCCTTCATGCATGGCCTCTCTTTGTACCTCTCTTTGGCCCCATTTTGCATGCCTTTTTTAAGCTTATTTGGCTTCTGATTTCAGCCTTCATCAGGCCTGAAAAGAGCCTTATTTTTTCCTTATTGTCATGTTTTGTTAAGGGTCTTATGCTATTTGGTGAATACTTTTGGTACTTCATGTTAGACCCTCTTATACCCCCTTATTTTTGCATGCCTTGCTAGTTCATCATGCTTCTGTTTTTGAGCCTGCATCAGGCTTGGAAAGAGTCTTAAAATAACTCATTATTCATTTTTTGTTAAGGGTCTTAGGCTGTTTGGTGCATCCTTTTGATACCTCATGTTATGACCTTTGTTGGCTCATATTTTGCATGCTATTTTGAGCATATCTACATACTGAATTGGATGATCTCATCTACTGTAAATATGCATATTTTTGGTCCCTCTTTAATGTTGTAGAATTGTATTTTTCATTTTGAGCATTGTACATATCACTTGTTTCATTGTTCCCCTATTTTCCCCCATTTTTGCATGCTGTTTTTGCCATACTTGTGATTGTTGTTTGGACATTCTTTGTACTGGAAAAATGCTAGTTTAGGGGCTGCCTAGCATCTGTTTTTACACTTCATTTCCATATTGTGCATGATTGGCATAGCTGTAGGCCATTTCGGGTGCATAACATTGCATTTCGGGCATCGGGTGTAATTTTGCTATAATTCGGGGGCTGTTTTTGCATCATTTTGGCTGCTAAAATTTGCATTTTCCATATGCCATATGCCACGTCGCATTTGCATGTCATTTCATGCCTTAGGGCCATTGCCTCGGTTTGCGTGCCCGTGGGCACGCATTTCGAGGCACTTCGCTTTTATCCGATGGCCTCTTATGTGAGTGTAGCTGAGGCCCTCTCATGTTAGTATAAGTCCAATCTGCATTTGGAGTGCCATTTCATGCTTTAGTATCATTGCCTTGGTTTGCGTGCCTGTGTGCACGCATTTCGAGGCACCTCGTTTTTATCCGACGGCCTCTTATGTGAGTGTGGCTGAGGCTCACTCATGTTAGTGTAAGTCCATTTTGCATCCTGTATGCCATTTTAGCATCATTGCATTCAGTATGCCATTGTCTCGGTTTGCGTGCCCGTGTACACGCATTTCGAGGCACTTCACTTTTATCCGATGGCCTCCTGTGTGAGTGTGGCTGAGGCCCTCTCATGTTGGTGTAAGCCCATATTGCATCGCATATCTCATTTTAGTCCTATTGCATTCTGTATGCTATTTTCTCGGTATGCGTGCCCGTGGGCACGCATTTCGAGACATCTCATTTTAGTCTCATTGTATATCATATTTCAGGCCGTTTCATGCCTTTATGTTGTTGCCTCGGTTTGCGTGCCCGTGTGCACGCATTTCGAGGCACTTCACTTTCCTCCGACGACCTCTTATGTGAGTGCGGCTGAGGTCCTCTCATGTTAGTGTAAGCCCAATTTGCATTTTCCATGTCATTTGCATTGCGTATGCCTTTGCCTCGGTTTGCGTGCCCGTGGGCACGTATTTCGAGGCACCTCGTTTTTATCCGACGACCTCTTATGTGAATGCGGCTGAGGTCCTCTCATGTTAGTGTAAGTCCAATTTGCATTCTGTATGCCATTTCATGCCTATATGTCACCGTCTCGGTTCGCGTGCCCGTGGGCACGCATTTCGAGACATCTCAGTTTAGTCTCATCGTATATCATATTTCATATCATTTCATGCTTTAGTATCATCGCCTCGATTTGCGTGCCCGCATGCACGCACTTCAAGGCATCTCATTTTCATAGCATTGTGTATGCTAGATTATATTTTAGTTGCATTCATGCATATCATGCATATTGCATCGTGTTCGGGATAGGAGTTACCCCGGGCACGGGAAACGAGGCGCGTTTCGTACTCCGAGTGACGGAACGGGTCTCAATTCCCAAGTCACCGACACTCCGGATTGCCCATGATGGAGTTAGGTTTTGTTATAGCATTCATATGCATTCATCCTATATTGAGTTGTGCAATTCGGCTCCTCGGCCATCATGCATCGATATGCGTGATTGGTGGCACGAGGATCGAGACATGTATATATTTGTGAAATACATTGCTATGCCCTTTTCCTGCTCTCTGCGAGAAAATCAAGAATCAAGAAGTCTTGAGTCCGCACGATTTCGAGAAATACTGCAAACAGAGGCTAATTGGGGCATCGAAAGGATTTCCGCACCAAGACGACCCAAAGATACATCACTCATCAAGAAAAGGTCCCTGGCTTGCATGCCAGTTTTACTTTTTTGTAGTTAATTTGTTAATTAATTAGGAATTTGTATTTATTTCGGACTGTAATATTCTTTTATTCGGACTGTATTATTTATTCGGACCCTCTGCGCGAGGGCATAATTGTAATAAGTGTGGGTGAGTGTGATGTATGTCTTCCAACCCCCATTTCTTTCTCCCTTTTATTTACCCGCTTATGATGGTTAGATATAGGACATATTTCAATTAGCATACAGTATGACAGCATGTTTGCATCATTCATCTGTTTTGCATGCACCAGGCTCGGCGCATCATACAAACTGCATTTGTATTTCAATTCCAAATTGAATACGTGATAGCTGTAGCATTCCATATGCCATGATTAGAATAGCCGAGCCTGCTATAGTTTGCATTTTTGCATGTGTTGCATTAGGTATTTCAGTACGCTTAGGTCCATGCATGGATTTCTAATGAGTTTCTGTTTTGGCTTGGAGTACTCGGTGAGTTTTATGCTTTAGCATCCTTGCATGCGTATGAGTGACTGCCATGAAAAGCATGCTTACCATGAGGCTAAATGCTTATCTGATATAACTGCCTTGGATGCCTGTGGGTGGAGGTTGAGTTATCTAAATTGGGACAATACATTGACTGTTTGTTTTAAGCCCACTAGATAGTGGCAAAATCATGTTTTCTAAGCCCACCCGAGGGTGGCAAATCCACGTCTTAGCCTACTTGCGGGTAGCACCATCAAACCATTTTCAAACAAACAAACATGAAGTGTTTTGTTCCAATTCAGGCGATTCAGTCTATACTTGTATGCTGTGCGCATCACATAGTAACCTAGGCTAATAACCGGAATAAGAACTCGCAATGTTTTCAAAATCAGATATCATGGTTAGTAGAGGCCGGTCTTTGACCGGGCGAGCGGGGGTGCTCACGATGTGACCTTCCCCAATCGTACCCAAGTTCCCGAGCCAACTTTGGTGATGACGGACACGTGGCCTTTGGCACCGAGTTAGGGTTTCCTAAATTTCCCATTTAAAAAATATTTAGGTGGCGACTCTGTTATCTGGCAAAGCAGTCCATGTTTGGCACTTCTTTCAAAAATCTGTTTTTTCTCAAAACGATTTGCCGGATTTGGACTCTTTGGTTCAAGATTAAGAACCGTGACATTTGAGTCCTTCGAACTGTAGTGACCCAATATCGAACCAGAACGGGGGGGACTCGCACTCCCTTTCCCCCGGGATGCGTTCGGGGACGTCTACACCGCTCCTCCATGATCGTTGATCATGCTGCCTTATAAGTAGTTCCACTACGCCATTACTTGCAGTTAGGCTTCCCTCCCATATTTGAATTTGAATCTGAGTAACCGTCGAAGCCACGTCACCTTGCACCTCTTTATTAATCCAATGCTACTCAGATCACGTGAGAACCAATACTAACTGCCACGTGAACGATCAAGATCGAAGACTTGAATAGTCTTCCTATATTACCCTTATCCTGCCACGTGTTGAATTTTGATTGGCTCGTACAAAATATAAAGCCAACATTACCCCCCGCACTAATATACCCAATACTTGGTGATATTAGTGGATCAAAGCCCTTTTCCCCGCGTTTTTTAGAACGTGCATGGGGTCTATATTCTGGAAACGCAACCGTCATTTATTGATGATCATTTGCATTAATTCTCTTTCAATCTTTTGAACACCCAAATACCTTAGCACTCGCACAGACTGATACTCCTTCTATGGCCGAATCAACTTTCTCCTCCACTGATCGAGCACACGAAGAGTCATATGATGATGTTGTTCCTCCTCGAAAGAATTTTCATGCATTAATTAGCCACCTTTATCCACATTTCCATATTCAGGTCATGGATGCCTTTGCAAATTATCGACCTTTGGATTACGAACACATTGCCCTTAATCTTTCGATTTAGAAACTTGCGAATATAGATACAAGAAGTTCTTCCTCTGACTCACCCTTGTGCTTCGAACAAACTACTCTCAAATCTTTGATTCGGAAAGTTACAAATATGGACTTGGGAAACTCTTCTTCACAAACCTCTGCATGGGATAAAGCTGCAACTCCTTCATCTTCTGGGGTTTCTGGCTGGACAAACTGGTCAACACCTGAGACTTGTGATTTGAGGGAACAAATCAACCATCATTTTGTTGAGTTCACTTACCCTTTAGAGTTTCCTTCCTACGCTCAAAGTTCAGTGGTCTGCCCCTACGTGCCCATTGACCATCGACGTAGTTTGGAGGAGAATCTGCTTGTGGCATGGTATACATCTTCCATGCCTACAAAGACAGTGCATGTTGCCCGACACCCGGAAGAGGCACAAGGATACAATCCATCATTCCTAGCTCAGAAGGCGAAGATTTGCTCTTCTGACTGGCTTGATTATATTAATGCCCTTGTTCCTTCTGCCCTTGCTCCACCTCCTGAAATAGAAGCATCCACACCTTCTCTTCCGTCAAATCCTTACTGGATAGAGAAACTGAGGCTTGCCCTTTCTGCGGATAAGGTCTTTCCACCTTACAAACCTCCACCTTCTCTTACTCCGGCCCAGCGAAAACAAACTCAACTTCTGCTTGCGGCCTTTTCTCACTTGCCCTTCAATGTTCTTGAGGACGAAGTCCCTCTTAAGAATTTTCGATGGGCTTGTGATATTCTAACTCGGGGTCACATTCTCAATCCCCTCGCCCAAGCAGAGCTTCACATGTTTTTGGACCAACTTCCATTGCTTCTCCACTGGCATCGGACCTCTATGAACACCACACAATCCTTAGACCAACTTTCGTCCCTTCAAATTCATGCCCAATATGAAGCAAAAAACTTTCTTGAAGAATTTGATGATTTCAAGAATAAAGATTCTGCATGCTGGGATGACTTAGATATAGATGAATTGGAACAAGGATTGAGAGAAACAGCTTTCGAAATAAGGGCTGAAGAGCTCTACTACGAAGTGAGAGCACATCAATTCATGCAGCCAATGTTAGAAGAAATAGAGGACAAAATAAAGAAAGAACAGAAATTCATTGACCATTGTTGGACTAAATTTCATGATCTTGTTATTTATTCTATTCCCTATTTTTATGAGCTTGAGTTTGTACCAAAAAATGGCCACTCAATGTAACTGTTTTTGCTTTAATACCACTAAGACTTCTCTTTATGGTTTGATCTTGTCTCCATTTGTCTTCAAAAGCAATTTTAGAGCTTTGAACTGAACAATCTTTTCCTTCGAACCTGGATTCAACTGTTTTAAATGAATATTAACCAAAACGACCATGAACTTTTCCAATTTATGGAATGCAGTTGATAAATTTTTTGATGTTTTTCATTCAAGATCCATGCTTCAAATTTAACAACCTTACTCTTCAAACTTGTTTCAATCACAACCAACATATGGTCAATGATTTATTATGATCAATCAGTTTTAAATTGATCTTTTTGTTTTGAACAATAGTCCATATTTTCAAAAATATAGAAGCTCCTTTTGAGGGCTGCACTGTTTTAGTTCGAAAAGACAACTTTTCTGAATATATATAAACCAACTATTGGTTTTGATGTTTCGAATGCCAATTTCCATTCCTAAGGGATTTCTAGTTTTAATTCGAAGAACATCACTTTCAATGAGAAACCTAAAACAGGTCTTTAATCCCTTTGAAGTAAACGAACACTTGGCATTCTTGCATCCATTGGATAGGGAATATGCTTCGAAGCAGGCTTCTTGGTTTCGAAGCTGTTGTTATTGGACTTTCGGCGCCAAAAACTGGTGTGTTATGTTTTGAACACCAATTCCCATCCTCACAGAGTCTCAAGTTTCACTTTGAAGGACATTACTTTCACTAAGAAGCCTAAGATAGGTCTTTTAATCCCCTTCGAAGTAAATCAAATACTTGAGTATTCTTGCATTTTAAGTACGGAAATGTGCTTCGAAGCCGATCTCTTTGTTTTGAAGCCGTTGTTTTTTGGCTTTTGGCTCCAAAACCTAGTTTCGAAGCCAAATATTTACTTCGAAGCTAGCCCCAGCATCTGGGCTATGTTTTTCCCTTCAAATACTATCAATATTTGAAGGAAACTCTCCATATTCGTACTTTTAGTGCTTAACGAACCGAGCATTTATATATCCCTAAACACAAAGGCTTTTGAAACCCTTTTATTTCATGTTCTGAAATCATTTGCTCGTTCAACACACAAACCCTTTTATCTCTGCCGATCTTCCACTTCTCTCTACTTCCTTTCTCAGCTTCGTGTACTATCAATGGCTTCTTCTTCGGTGCCAGTCATAGAGCGTGCGAGCCCATCTGTAACCCTGAAGAGGCTCATTGATGCGAAATGTGAGAAGTACAAGGCTGGGGAGAAAAGCGCTATCGATGGATGAATCTCCGTCCCTCGTCGCCATATGCAGCAAGACTATGTGCTTGGGCCCATATTCAAAGAGATCCTTACTGAGCTCCCAGCCCTATATCCTCGTTTGGAAAACCAATGTCTTCTTTACGATGGTGGTCTTGACTGGAGGAACTGGAGGGTAAAACGCCCTCACCGATGCTGGCCCATGGTAAGACCAGAGTGGCAAGAATGGTATGACTGGGTTGTTCCTGCTAGAACTCTGGACCTTCAAGAGCTCTGCCTTCTCGATGCTCTTCGACTATCCAGGGTAACTATCCCAGAGGACCCTTTCCTAATTCCTGCTGCCTTGTGTTTTTGGAATCCTATCTTTAATTTCTTTCAATTTAGATGTGAGATAATATCCCCCACTGTTCTTGACATTTGCCATCTACTAGGATTATCCCCCATTGGCACCCCTTTTGGACCAGACTACCCTGACTCAGCAGTCCCTTTCTCCCACCCCTCTCTTAACTCATCCTATAGTGATTTCGCTTAGGCCGAGAATAAAAGAGAAGGCTTTGTGACTGATAGGGAATTCTTTTCTTTCTTATTGTATTGGCTTTGCAAATTCCTCTTCTGCACGTCCTCCCAGAGAATCATGCCTGAATTTGCCCCTCTTGCCAAAGCCTTCGTTTTACAGAAAATGGTGGCCTTAGCCCCATATGTTCTAGGCCATGTGTACAAAGTCTGTTCCCCCTTCTGTGAGAAACCCTTAGATGCCAACCAAGGGGGGCCATTCTGGATTCTTCAGCTTTGGCTTTTTGCCTATTTCACCGAGTTATAATCCAAATGCCTTAAATTTTATGAGTCAAACCCTTCTACTCATGGCATAAGGCTGGCCAATGCTTCACTTTATCCTTCTACTTTTGCTTTTTACTTCTCTTTCTTCCACCAACTTCTAACTTCCCTTCCTACTTTCCGTTTCCATCCCTTTGAACCCACCATTGGTCCATCTTAGTTGAGGAATTTCCTAAGTGGCAGGCCTTGCGCCTCACCTGCTCACAAAGACATATGGGCTTCCATTCTGATCCCTAGAAAGTTATTTATTGGGACCTTGAACCCCAGAGCCTACAAATGCATAGCTGAGCCGTATTGTCCTGCTCAATTTGCTAGACAATTTGGTTTCACACAAGGGGTCCCAATACCCCTTTGCAGCAATACCAATCTGAGTCTCACTAAAAGGGATTTGAAAGTTCGGAGGTCTAGGCTAGAAGAGGTAACTTCCAAATTTATAGACGACTTGGTCAATTTCGAGTATACCCCTTTCCTTCCTCAGGGTACCTTGTTGAAGAGGTACCAGAACTGGTGGGCGACCAACATGGAAGTATACTTAGCTATTTATCCTCAGAACCTGCTAATGGTATTGGATCTGGCCAAGCCCAAAGGAGCTGGAACTGTTACTTTTCCTTTGTTTTGATTCTGATTACTGCGTCCACTCCTATTGCCTCGACTCCTCCTAGAGTCACTCGGGCTGCTTCGAAGAAAGGTATACACCCTTCTTTCTTTTCCTTTGGCCTTCTCTATAAGGTTTGTAGTCTTATCCTTAGTTCTTCTCTTGTAAAGGTAGCCCACAACAAAAGAAAAGGAGATTGCTTGACCTTGAAAAGAAAACAACTGAAGTGCAAGCAGAAGAAGAAGAAGAAACAGATCAAGAGCATGAGTCGCCCGTAATAAGAAGGAAAAAAGTGATCGTTTCTATTTCTGACTCAGTCCAAGATGAGACAACTGCCAGAGAGGTAGAAGAGAAGCTCATCTCTACGGAATCTAGATCCCAGATTGAAGAAGTTGAGAAAGAAATTGAGAAGGAGCAGACAAAACCAATACAAAGAAGAAAGAAAAGAAAGATGATTGTCTCTCCTTCTGATTTCACAGAAAACTCCGATTCTGAGACAATTGTCATGGCAATAGAAAAGAGAAGGAAAGTGACTGCTTCTGCTACTAACTTGTTTGAAGATACCATCTATGAGGCAGCTGCCAAGGCAGTAGAACAAGAACATTCTAAGGCCATAATTGTCTTCGAGAGGGCTGAGAAGAGATGGCAACAACAGTTTCTGAGAGATGAAACTGCTGCTACTAATGCATTACATGCAAGAAGGCAACAAGCTGCCGAACATTACTCCCTTCGCAGCTCTCCCATCACTGCCAATATTTCTGAAACAAGTAATTTCTTTCATGCTTCTACTATTTTTCCTTATCAAATTTTGATATTGAAACTTGACCTTACGTTTCTTTCTTTTTGCAGCAACAACTACTGAAGCTATACTTCCAATGAGGACTTCCTCAATTTCAGTTGAAGTTGATCAGATGTAGAATGTGAAAGCCATTCAGATAATGCTCCCACTTCCCAGGCCTGCATTTGATATACCTTCTTTGAGTCCTAGCATACCTGTAACTCTTTCTTTTGGTCTGACTCCATATCTCCCCTATCTGACCTTTGACCTGTTTCAATTTACTTCTCGTTCGGGCCCTGTTCTTCCTTTTCCTTCTAAGGAAATTTCAACCATTACCTCTTCTTCGAAGGTATCTGGTTCCCCAATTGAGGGTGCTGGTAGTTCTCCAACTCATGGTTCATTACCTTTGCCTACTTCCAGCCCCTCTTCACTTGATTCATTGGTGGCTAAGACCATAAAGACTGCCAAAGATGCTCCATCCATTTCTCCTATCCCTATGCAGTCCTCTATACCTTCTACCACAACTCTTTCTGCACCCCTCATGTCTATGGAGAAGGTAGACATCTTCGAAGCCAGGCTAGCCAGTCTCTTCGATGTACCCTCTACCTCTCCAATAACCAATTTTGAAGCTGAGCCATTAGTTTTGGCCGACTCCTTATTACAAATTCTTGAAAGCTCTTCTTCCTCCAGCAGCAAGCGTTCTACACCTTTGATAGGCTTAGACACCTGCCTGGAATTGTTAATCTCCTTTTCGAGGCTCCTCTTCGAGGCTTTGCAAAGGCCTATAATAAGAGATGGGTTCCTCCAGTGTTGCAAAGTTGCTGAACAGTCAGGCATAGATGTCTCAAGTCACTTATCCCAGGCAGCAGTTACTATTGACTTCTATATCAACATCTGCCATGCTGCTAAAGCTGCAGAGGAGAGATTGGCTAGAGAATAGAGTTTTGTTTCCCAAGTACATACTAAAGTCTCAGAGCTGAAGGAACAACACTCCTCTGCCTCTCACTTTCGAGTTCAACTGCTGGAGAAGAAAGCTCAACTTGAAGAGGAGCTATCTACAGTGAACCAAGCCTTAGTCTGAACTAATACCAAACTGCAAATCACCAACCAAGGACTGGCCGATCAGAAAGAAGAAATGACTGTAGCTATTCAACTGTTTTCATCACTTAGCAATAGGAAATCTGTTGTAAAAGAACAATTAAGACACTGTAATGATTTTTGGGCCAATTTGTGGAAAAATGTACTTAACTCTTTATGAAAAACAGATCCTTGTCTATTATCTGAGTAATCTTGTGTTCTTTTGCTTGGCATTTATTTTACTCCTTGTGTTTTCCAAATAGTTGGAAAATAAGGCTTCAAATATCTGCCATTGATCTTTTTGGGATGTATATATCCATTCAAATTTCTCAAATGGTATGCCCCAAAAGGCAGGACTCTATGAATTTGATATGGTCCTTCCCAGTTAGGTGACCATTTACCAAACTTATGGCTTTTAATTCATATTGGGAGTATTGTTTTCCATACTAAATCACATTCATCAAAGCCAATGTATTTGACCTTCTTATTGTAATTTTTGGCTGCTTTCTTCTTTTGCAAGAGAATGCTGTTTAAGGCCAGAATTCTGGCTTCATCTATGCCTTCTAATTCCAAGCACATACTCTGATGGTATTGCTCAAGATTTAGCTGGTCTTGGCATCTTACCATCAAAGATTTAACATTAATTTTCACAAGTAACACTGCATCATACCCATACACTAAGGCATAAGGAGTAACTCCTGTGCTTGACCTTGGGAAAGTTCTGTAAGCCCATAACACATCCAACAATAAGTTATGCCAATCCCTGGGATTGTCTTCCACAACCTTTTGTATTCCTTTTTTCAAGGACTTATTGGATGATTCAGCTTGACCATTGGCTTGTGCATAATATGGGGTGGAATTAACGAGACTAATTCCAAATTCTGCCACAAAAGGACTTCACCATCTTCCCATCGAACACAGTCCCATTATCCACAGTTATAGTTTGTGGGATGCCAAATCTATGGATTAGATCCTTAATAAATCCAATAACCTCAGTCTGGTCTACAGCCTTGTATGGCTTAGCTTCGACCCACTTAGTGAAGTAATCAGTGGCCACTAGAATGAAACAATGATACTTCGAAGAAGGTGGGTGTATTTTTCCCATCATATCCATAGCCCATCCTCTGAATGGCCAAGGCTTCACTACTGCATATAGATCAGTTATGGGCACATGCCTGATTGTGCCATGCTTTTGGCATGCTTGGCAACCCTTTGCATATTCTATGCAGTCTTTAAGGATAGTTGGCCAATAGTAGGAATGCCTTCAAAGCAACCATCTCATCTTCACACCAGGCTGATGAGCACCACAGATGCCTTCATGAACCTCAGTCATAACTGTTAATACTTCTTTTGGGCCTAAACATTCCAGCAATAAGCCATCTCCCCCCCTTTTGTAGAGAGCATTACCATATATCATATATTGCATAGACTACAATTTAATTTTCTTGCTGGCCTTCGAAGATGGACCAGCCAAGTACTGCATTATTAGATGCCTCCAATCTTGTTCTTGTAAGTCATTATGATTGACTTCCAAGACTATATTCCTTTTATTCAAAGGTGATATCAATTTCTAATATGTTGTTTGGCTTATGTCCCTTTGGACATTATCCCTTCTCTTGAAGTTCGAAACTTTCTGAGCCACATCATTAGCTCTATTATTCAAGAATCTTGGAACATGAGTTATATTTGCTATTTGAAATTGAGAAAGCAGATGTAATACAACAACATAGTATGGTAAAATGCTTATGCTTTGACACTTGAAAATCCCTTTCACTTGGTTAACCACCAATTGAGAATCTCCAAATATGTCAACCGCATGAACTTGTAATCCAATAAGAATTTCTAGTCCCACTATTAAGGCTTCATATTCAGCTTGGTTATTAGAACAGGTAGCTTCATCCACTCTGAAACCATGTGTGGTTTCTACCCCTTGTGGAGACCTGTAACACGGCCGCGGGGGACCTCGGCTACAGTTCGGACTCCCCTTTTTTGTTTTACGGTTCTTAATCTGAACCAAAGAGTCCAACTCTGGCAAATCGTTTGAGAAAACAGATTTTTGAAAAAAAGTGCCAAACATGAACTGCTTTGTCAGATACAAAGTCGCCACCTAAATATTTTTTTAAAATGGAAAATTTAGAAAAACCTGACTCGGTGCCAAAGGCCACGTGTCCGTCATCACCAAAGTTGTCTTGGCTCGGGAGCTTGGGTACGATTGGGGAAGGTCAACTATGAGCACCCCCTTTTGCCCGGTCCGAAAACCGGCCTCTACTAACCATGATATCCGATTTTGAAAATGTTATGCGTTCTTATTCCGATTATTAGCCTAGAATTACTATGTTATGCGCATAGCAAACAAGTATAGACTAGAATGCCTAATTTGGAAACAAGCATTGCATATCCGTTTGTTTTTTGAAAAGCGCTTTGAAATTTGCTACTCGCAAGTAGGCCAAAACACGGATTTCAATGAGTTTTTCCAACTCAAACAATACAACCTTCACCCACAGGCATTCAAGCAGTTATATCACATAAGCAGCTAGCCTCATGGTAATCATCCTGTTATGGCAACATTCACACGCATGCAATATGCTAAAGCGTAAAAACTCACCTAGTACTCCAAGCCAAAACAGAAACTAGTTAGTAATCATATGCATGATCCTAGTTCATGTTAAGTGGCTAATGCAACGCAAGCAAGGGTGTAATCTAGACAGGCTCGACTATCCTAAGCATGGCATGTGAAATGCTACAAGTAACAAGTATTCAATTTGGAAATTGAAATACAATGCAGTTAGCGTGATGTACCGAGCCCGGTGCATGTAAAACAAATGAATGGATGTACGCATGCATTGCATAAGGTATGCTAATTTTAAATATGTCCTAATCTACCATCATAAGCAGGTAAGTAAAAGGGAGAAAGAAGTGGGGGTTGGGAGACATGCACACCACTCACCCACACTTATTACAAATACGCCCTCACTCAGAGGGACCAAATAAATATTACAGTCCGAATAATAAATAAATTATTACAGAATTTCTAACTACTCAAAATAAATGCAAAGAGAAGATGGCCGCAACCCCCGCCTCGGGATACGTGAATAATGCATGTCCGATCCAACTTGCCCGGAAACCCGCACCATGCCACTGCTGCCTCTGTTTACACTGCCCTGCCTCCCCAAAGACTGCCAAAGTCCTGGAACAAGTTTCCTGCACACTGTAGAATACCATCGGCTAGAGGAAATGGCCACCGGCCACGGGAAAATGCCATCGGCTGCTGATGAAGATATCGGCCATTCACCAATGGCTTGACTCGGTAATGTTTGCCGGTCGTAAATTTCTGCGAAAAATAGTTTTGACAAAGAACAGAGGATGGACGATATTATATGAAATTTCTAGGCAAATGTATGCATGGACACACTCCCTATCATGTAATAGACTCAAGGGAGCACGGCCCTTGACCCTCGGGCCATCAATGGCGCATTTCGACGCATGATGGCCTAAGAGGCCAAGTTTGCCTTTCAATGTCAAATGCAATGCACACAAACATACAAGGGACCCAACCTCAATCATGGTTGATCAAGAGGCAAGAGATGCATGCTCAAGGAGATGCAACCTAGGCATGGAGGCTAAGTATGCAACATGAACATTCAAATGAGCAATGTACACTAGGCACGCAACCTAAACATGTAAACAAACATGGCATGCGACAACATGCGATGATGGACTTAAACTAACATGGATAGCTCGCAAGCATGCCAAAATCGATTAGCCATAATGAGGGGCAAAACAGCCCCGAAACAAGGCGAAATGACACCCGATGCATGGAATCTCTCCCGAAATGCAAAACTAGGCATGCGGAATGGCCTACAGCTATACTAAACATGCGTAATTTGAACATGAAGTGTAAAATCAGAAGCAAGGAAGCCCCAAAATAAGGATTTTTATAGTACAAAGCATGGCCAAACAGTGAGCAAAAGTGGGACTAAAATGGCATACAAAAAGGGCTCCGCAAGGGAGGCAATGAAGCAAGTGGTAGATGCAATGCCCAAACAGAAAAAGACCCTTCTACAACACTGAAGATGGACCAAAAATATGACAACTTACGACATGGCAGCCCCCAAAACAGTATACAAATATGGCAAACAATTCATGCAAGAAATGGGCCAACAAAGGGGCAAAGAAGTAACTGATATATGGGGGTCTCAAACAAGTGAGGGACCTTCAATAATGTTGAAGAGGGTCTCAAAATATGGCATTTTACAGTAGATGATCAAGCCCAAATCAGTATACAAACATGCTCAAAATGCAATGTAAGATTAAGGCCACAAGAGGGCTATAACATGAAGTACACAAAATATTCATCAAACAGCCAATGAAACATGACAAGGGGGTCAAAATATGGCCACTTTCAGTTCTGATCATGGCCTAAAAACAGAAGCAAGATAAGCTAACAAAACATGCAAAAATAGGGACCAAAGAGGGGTACAATGGCAAGTGATACATGGAGGTCCCAAACAAGGATGAGCCCTTCTTCAATGTTGAAGAAGGGCTCAAAATAAGCCTATCTACAGTTTATGACATGCTCCAAAACAGATCACACATAGGCTAAAAATATCATGCAAAATAATGGTATTCAAGAGGATAATGAAGCAAGTGCCAAAAAGAAGCTTCAAACTGCAATGAGCCCTTAATGAAACATGGAATATAGCTCAAAAAAATGACATTTTTAGTTTTGGTTGGAGCTCAAAACAGCAAGCAAAATGGCTAGAAAAATGTTGCAAAATTAAGCTCAAAAAGAGGGAATTAACACTTACCCTTGAAGACCAACCCTTGGTTGCCTCTTGGACTGAAAAATGGTGTCTCCTAGCCTTTGAGAAGAGCTCCAAGCTGCTGGAAATGGAAGTGGTAGTGTAGTGCTAGGTGGTGGTGTAGAAAAGGGCCAAGAGTAATGGACTTTTGAGCTTTGGAGAAGAGAGCTATGGAGGATTGAAGGTGTATCTATCAGATATATATATATATATATATATATCTCTGGTTTTTTGCTCCAACCCACACAAAGGAAGAGGATGGATCTCTTATATAGATCAAGGAAGAGCCAAGCTTCTAAGGCAAGCTTACTAAAAGGGCTCAAGGCTTATTCAAGAAGCCAAGCAAAGGGACCAAGGCTTTTCAAGGAAGCTTGGACAGCTAGTAAGCTTCTTGAGGAAGCCAAGACAAAGCGGTCAAGGCTTCCTCAAGAAGCCTTGAGCAAAGGGTGCAAAAAGAGGGGTCCACGGCTCAAAATGGCCACACATGTGTATGGGGGGTCAGGTCTGTGCATCCCAGCTGGCACAGCTGGTATGCACAATGCCTGGAAGGTGCAGAGGGGTCAAACCGGCCAGAAAAGGAGATCATCGGCCAAAATAAATTGCCGGTCGGATAAATATATTGCCGATAGGTGCTGCCAAGGTCAAAAAAAGGCTGATGGGTGTTCAAATTGAAGCCCCGGAAGTTATCTTTCCAATGGCGTAAACCTTGCATTAAAATTCCTCCTGTGGAAAAAGTTATGCCCATTTTGGTGAAGCCGCGCAGATTTGATCCAACCGGGATGATGCCCAACTTCAACTGATCATATCTCCCCCACTCGGACTTGGATTTAAGAGATTCTTGAGTGCAAAATGAAGCCCCGGAAGTAAGCTTTCCAACAGTGGTGGCCTCATAGCTAAAATCCAAGTATGTAGATGAATAAGCCCGATTCAGCGAGGACTGCTCGACTCTCTTCCACTCGGATCCTTGCCGAACTTCTTCTCCAACTTGTTTTCTCCCCTCTTCTCCTATTTTCTTCAACTTCAAACCCCTAAACAAAGTGTTTTGAAAGATTTTTCAAAGATTTCATCTCTCTTTCATTCATTCTCCACTTTATCCTTGCTCGGTTTACAGCATAATATTTACCGAAATGCGAGCGTCAGAACATCGTAGGAACTTTATTTCAAAAATGTTTTGAAAGAGAGGGTTTTAAGGTCTAAAAACCATCCAAAATAATTTTGGTCCAAAATGGGGTGTGAAGTTGAGATTTGTCTCTCTCTTTGCCGAAAAAACTGAACCTTTGCCCTGCGCAGTTTCCAACACCGAGCAAACCATCAGTAGCACCCAAGTCTTGAGGGCAGTCAAAAATGGGGTGTCTACAAGACCTAATCACAATACCAATTCCAGTTAAGCCATTGGCTTTAGACTCATCGAATCACATCTGTCATGGCTCAACACTAGCCATACTAAGTTCCATTATCTCTTGACTCTCTGTTTGAGATGGATGGTCTGTAGAAAATTGGCTAAAACTTGCCCTTTTACTGCTCTTTGAGGGACATATTCTAGATGAAACTCTAATAAGGCTAGTATCCACTTGCCAATTCTTCCCCTCAACATAGGTCTAGATAACATGTACTTAACCAAGTCTGTGGTTGCAATTACCAAGACAGTTGTAGGTAAAAGATAGTATCTTAATTTCATTGCAGCAAAATACAAAGTAAGACACAGCTTTTCAATGGCTGAATATTTACATTCACAAGAATTTAAAAACCTACTAAGGTAATAAACAGCTTGCTCATTGCCTTCTTCATTATCTTGGGCCAAGAAAGCTCCCAATGAATCTTTTGCTGCAGCTATGTACAACTTCAAGGGCTTATCACATTTTGGTGGCATCAGCACTGAAGGGTTGGCCAAGTAGGTTTTGATATCTTCGAAAGTAATTTGATGCTCTGTTGTCCACACAAATTCATCTTCATCTTTCAGCCTTAATAAGGAAGAAAATACTTTAGTTTTCCCTGCAGTGTTAGAAATGAACCTTCGAAGAAAGTTAACCTGCCCAAGGAACCTTTGTAATTCTTTCTTACTTAATGGAGGTCTGGCTTCAATGATGGCTTTGGCTTTATTCTGGTTAATCTTTATTCTTTTCTTGTGTACCACATAGCCCAAGAAGTTTCCAGATGATACGCCAAAAGCACACTTAAGAGGATTGAGCTTCAATTTGAACTTTCTCATTCTTTCAAAGGCTGCTTCTAAGTGAAACAGATGCTCCTCCATGGATTGAGATTTAACTACAATGTCATCAATATAACACTCTAAATACCCTCCAATGAGGTCATGAAAGATAGTGTTCATAGCCCTCTTATATGTAGCTCCAACATTCTTCCAGCCAAATGGCATTTTAACCCATTCGAAGGTGCCAATATTTCGGGACATCGAATCTTTGTCTTGTGGACATCCTCCTCTGCAATGCAGATCTGGTTATAACCAGAATGCCCATCCATCATTGATAAAACTTGATGCCCTGCTGAACTGTCTACCAACAGATCCACTATAGGCATGGGGTACTCATCTTTTGGAGTTGCTAAATTCAAGTTTCTGAAATCAATGCATACCCTCATTTTACCATTCTTCTTATCCACAGGCACAATATTAGATAGCCATTCCACATACCTGGCTGTCCTAATAAAGCCTGCTTTGAGTAGTCTAAGAATCTCTTCCTTGACTTTCCGAATTACTTCTAGACTCATTCTTCTTAGTTTTTGCTTGTATGGCTTGAAGTTAAGTTTCATAGGGAGCCTATGTTCTACTAATGACTTATTCAATCTTGGTAGTTCATTATAAGACCATGCAAAGCAATCTTTATATTTCTTTAGAACAACCAACAACTGGTCCCTGTCCAGAACATTCAGACAAGCACTTATGTAGGTGGGCTGCTGTATAGAACCTTCCTCTAGATTTACTTTTTCCAAGGGGTCTTGTGTCTGAAAACTTACTGAAGATTCTTCTTTGATTTCTTCTATCTTCGAAACACTCTCCCTGCTTTGTTCTGCTCCCAGGTTCTTTAATTCAACATCTTTGCCCTCCTACTCATAGACAAAGTCTGTCCACAAGGCTTCCTCTTCCTGTATCTCCTGGACTTTTGTTTCAATGTCCAATGCACAGTATTTATCAAGGGTCAAAACTTTGATCTGTTGTTGCTGTTGCTTGCAGCCAATTATCATGGCTTCTCTTTCTTGCTCCTATACTTTCTGGACTATTGATTTTATATCCAATGTTGAGAATTTAATTAGAGCCAAAGACTTGGCTTCTTATGCTTCATTTCTTTGCCTACAACCAGGCATCACTGTCATCCTTAACGACAACCTCCTCATCAGCACTCTCCTGGACTAAGTGCTTCAGGTGTGTCACTTCCTCATCAGCCGTCACTTCGGCTGAGCCATCAGGTTTCCTCAGTATGCTGAGTGGTGTCACCCCCTTAATATATAGTTTGGCCTCTGTGAAGTCTGCACAGGCTATGAAAGGTTGAGAATCTGCATCAATTTCCTCTGTCTCTCCATTGCCTAAGGCCATCATAATTTTCTGATGCAAAGAGGAAGGCACACATTTGTTAGTGTAAATCTAATCTCTCCCAAGTAAAGCATTGTATTTAGCATTACTGTCGATTACGAAGAATGCTGTTATGCAGTCTCTGGTTCCCACACTCAGGTTAATGGGTAGAATTCCCTGAGCCATCTGCTTGTCTCCAGCAAAACCAACGATGGTTGTGCTGGTTGGGATTAACCTAGGATTCTTTTTCCCTAGTTTCTTCAAAGAAGATTTCGGTAGTAAATTCACTGCTGCCCCATTATCTATCAGGACTCGGTTCAGTTGTATCTCATCGAAGAAAACCTTGATGTACAAAGGCTTGACATGTTGTGTCATAGAATTCGAGGGATACTCAAAAGGATACGAGAGGTTAATGCTCACCTCTTCTTCACTCTCATATTCAATTTCCATTGGGGTAGCCATTCCAGAATCATATTGTACCATACTCACTTGTGAGTCTTCACTAGAGACAGGAATAGGATCAATGTCTTGGTCGTCTTGGTCATCTTGGTCCTCATCTCCAGCCTGGAACTCATGAGGCAGTATGTGTACCATATTGACTGATACTGGAGGAAATAAGCCAAATTGGATGGCTGGCTGTACCTACTTCCCCCCTTGGCCACCTTGTTTAGTTACTTCAGCAGCATCCTCCATGCTGCACTCTGGCACTTCGTTGTTAACTGATTCCTTCGAAGGATCTTTCTCAACTGGTTTTTCAACCAAAAATGTTTGCTCAGCCATGAAGGCTTCGAACATTTCTTCCTCCACCATTTCTTTCTTTTGGTTTATGCTAATTTCTTCTTCTGTCTCGCCATCACTCTCCATCAGCGCTTTCTCCAATCCTGCTAAACTAGACTCCTCTCTAGCTTTTAGTTCAGAATGAACCTTGGCCAACTGTTCCCTACTGTAACCCACCTTGCTTTGTCGAGTTGTCTTTGGAGCGTGGTCTGACTTTGGAGTCTTCTTTTCTTCTGTCTGGACCAATGAAGAACTCTCTCTATTTTCTTTCACATCTTTCTGGTACTAAGTGTACCTACGCTGAATCTTTCTCCTTTGTGATCTCGAAATGACTGGAACCATATCTGGTTCCTTCGTCTTTGGATGTTTAAGCAATACCCAATTGTTTGGAGCCACCAAAGGAGGTTTAACCATCCTTCCTTGATTTCCAACATCTCTTTGAGTGGGCACTTCTCTAGGTTTGTTCTGCATCACAAACTAATCTGGAACTCCAGGTACCCACGAACTTACTGACTCAGATGTTGAATTGCTTCTTTCTACCTTTGAAGCCATCTTCGAAGGTGGCTGTGAAGGCACTTGCTTGGTCCTGACCTCATGTTTCGAGCCTGATTCAGGCCTTCGATGAAGGTGACCACTTTCTGTCTTGCGTGAGGTTGGTCTAGGAGGCCAATCTCTGGCTTTGATCCCATAACCTGAACTCTTCTCCAATCTTCTTTCAGAATGAGTGCTCTCCATTCTGTAGTAGTTGGGTGGCCTAGACTCATACAAGGGTCTCTTGTCTTTAGCATGCATTCTATCGACTACTGGTTCAACTACCAATGGCTGCTGCCTAACACTAGCCGGATACGGCCTTTTGTTGTAAGCATTGGTTGGTTTAGGGCGTCTCTGAACATCCATGTAGTATTGCTTTCCATCAATTGGAAGCCCCTTCAACCATTTATAACTCAATCTGCACCTGGGACACATCCTTTGCATTACTACTGCCTCTAAGGAATCATCATCCAGTGATTCTTCATCAGGGTGTTTCCTCTGGTGTGAGAAACCTTGTCCAATAACTGGCAGATTTTTGGTGTCCTTTTTTATGGTGGCCTGGTTAGCAACATGCATCTGCACATTGACTTCTTCCAATTCGGTCAAGGACAAGTTCTGAAAGTCTGACGTAATGACACTGGCTGCCACCTCTCCAACTTCTGGAAATGGATTACTGTCGATCCCCATGGCCTTTTCTGTTTTGGCTGGGAACTTCAAACTTCCTTTCCAAATTTGTTCTTGGATCCTGTCTCAAAAAATAATGTAGTTTTTAGTCGAGTGAGACCAAGAGTTATGCCATTTACAATATACTTTTCCCTTAAGTTAATCTGAAGATGGCAATTTTACTCCTTAGGTAGCTTAAGGAAGTTGGCCGCAAGCAAATGATCAAAAATGTCATATGCCTTTGTTAAATCGAAAGAGTACTTTCTATGAAAGTCTTTCTTTTTAAACTGCTTGTCAATTGTTGTATCCTTTTGAATTAATGCCTCACAGATCACAGGTTCTTTGCCCACAATCTCTGCTGCATCGATCTCATAATTAGGATCTCTATAATATGTCTTGTACGATGCATTATTTTGATCTTGTTCCTCCTCTAGTAATGCTTCATACCTAGACACCTTATGGGTTAGTTCCACCAAATCTCTGAATTTAGTTGAGTCAAACTTCTTTCGAAGCCTGAATTCTAAGCCATTTTGAGCCAATCTTACGAATTCTAGCTCTGGCAGGATGACTCTACATTTATTTCGAGCCCTTTTAAATCTAGCAATAAACTGAGTAGCCTTTTCTTCAAGCCTTTGACTCAATCTAGCTAAGTCTGCCATGGAAACCTCTGGCTCCGATTGGAAGAATTGGGCATAAAATGTCTCTTCCATTTGTTGCCAATTTTGAATGGAGCCAGGTGTAAGGTTGATGTACCATACAAATGCTCTCCCAGTTAGAGAATTTGGAAATAATCTTAGTTTCATATAGTCATGATTAGTAAATTCACCGCATTGAGCAGCAAACCTAGCAATATGCTCCACTGTTGATTGGTTGCCACTTCCATAGAAAAGGGTAAAATCTGGTATCCTGAACCCCCTTGGGTATTCATGTACCCTATCTACCCATTCTGGGTATGGTTTTCTGTATACAGAAGTCTTGACCTCCCGAGCCATCGGTCCACATATCTCCCTAACAATATCAGCAATTTGGTCCCTAGGGACCATATTTTGTGCCTGCTGAACCACCACTGGAGGGACAAACATAGGATTTGGTAGACAAACTTGTGCTTGTGGTCCTCTTGGTCCATAAGGTGGTACATTTGGGATCAGTTCTCCCTGTGGTGCAGGTTGCTGTTGGGGGTGTGGGTAACCCCTTTGAGCCTGTCCTGCGAAAGGTACTGGAACAGGTGTTGTATCCCTTCCATTTGCAGGCTAACCTTCCAACCCCCTGGGTATAAATTCGAATAAGGGATTAGTAAACCCCCTTGTACTAGGTATGGCTTCGAACATGGGATTTGTGACCATTCTTATGCCAGTTTCTTGTACTGGGCCAGATCCACCAATTTGCATGGCTTCATTGTTGAGTACTGAGACATTTTGACCTGCTATAGGCCTCGAAATAGGTTCATACCAAGACTGAGGTGATGGTCTTTCATAGTTCTGATTACTAGTTTGACCATTAAAATGTCCATTAACTTGCATAGGCTGTTTATCTCTAGCCAATCTTTGTTGAGGGATATTTAAAACTTCCTCGATGTGTCTTGTGTTTGTTGGTTGGTGGTTATTCATTCGATTCAAAAAGGATGTTACCCACCTTTCCATTATGTTCATTAATTGCTGTCCCATGGCATCTACTAGGCCATCATATGGATTTATTGGATGAGTAGATGGAACAGTGGATGGTCCAATTCCTTGGTTTCGTCCAATATTATGAACATGTGGTTCTTGTCCTGAAGTACTGGTCTGTTCGACCATAGGTTCTGATAATATGGAAGTTTTCACAGGATGTGTTACCACATTATCCTCTAGATTAGGTATTTCTCCCTCTCCTTCTACGCCTTCTTCCAAGCGTTCATTTTCTCCTTGTCTTCTTTGTCTAGCCATTTCAATGAGTCCCACTGGGCGTGCCAAAAATATATGTTGGCTTTTTTGGCTTTCGAAGGGTATTTCTGTAAATGCGAGCGTGCTAGCAAGGATCAATCAGTCTTTACAGAAATATTAATTGCCAACCAATTATCAAACGATTGTGTTGTAGTTCTTTCAGTCTCAATGAAGAGGACTTTTACTGGTGGCTTGACTTAGGGGAAATTAAACAAAATAACAGTTAAATGAAGAGCAATTGAAATATTTCATTAGAATGAAAACTTACAATGATCTGAACTCAGCCTCGTAGAGGTTTACAGCGATAATCTACTTGAAAATACTCCTATGAATGAAGTGCAGTGCAGGAATTTAAAATGCAGGAATGTAAAGAGCAGGAATTTAAAGAACAGGAAATGTAAAACTGGAAAAGAAAAATATGTAAAGTAGAACTGGTTTGTATGATCTGAGTCTGGGCCTTTTATCTGGGGTCTTCCCCGCTATTTATACTTCTCAAGGATGACCATCGAACTGCACTTCAAACCGTCGAACCGCTCTTCCATGATCATTGATCATGCTGCATTATAAGTAGTTCCACTATGCCATTACTTGCAGTTAGGCTTCCCTCCTATATTTGAATTTTAATCTGAGTAACCGTTGAAGCCACGTCACCTTGCACCTCTTTATTGATCCAATGCTACTTAGATCACGTGAAAACCAATACTAACTGCCACGTGTACGATCAAGATCGAAGACTTGAATAGTCTTCCTATATTACCCTTATCCTGCCACGTGTTGAATTGTGATTGGCTCGTGTAAAATATGAAGCCAACAAATTGTGAAAAAAAAAAGTAAAATAATTATAATTTGAATGTAACATTTTATCTTATTAGCTTATTTAGTCTATTTTGCCAAACGGTAACTCAATTTACATACAATTTTTATTTTTTATTTTCTTTTAACATTCACACCGCATAATTTCTATAATACCTTCGTCTTTTAACCCACCCTAACCTTAACCCCATCATGTTGGTTGGGGTAGGGAAGATTGTTGGAGAGTTGGTGGCGGCAGCCGTGGCTATGGTTTGGAAGAAAGTATGTCATTTCTTCTCTCTTAAATTGTAATTTGTTTGAGAGAAAAATATTATAATTCAAAAAATAAAAATAAAAATAAAAATGAGGCAAGTTTAAAGAAGTGTGGTATGTCCAGGCAAATCCTCTTCACTTTGTAGACCACAAGAAGAATGTCCAGGCATTAAATACGATATATTCAAAAAACTACCAACTAACTCACTCCACTTTGTACACAATTTATATACTAAATCCTTGAAATTAAATCTATCATTATACTTGATAACCAATGTCACACCTCTAAACTTGCACATAAGAAACAAACAATTCTCCATCACTATAAATCTTGCAACAAACAACAATTACATTTCAGCAAACAACTCAAACATCCTAAAACAAAATCAAATACAGTGATAAAATTATCAACCAACTCAAACACATCCAAAAACCAACACTGATAACTTTACCAGTTAACACCACCAAAGACCAAGAACAGTGAACAAAGCTTACACTTATTAGACATGTAACTTGATTTGAATCTTACCATTACATTATGCAACCTTTTCATCTCCTATTTTCATACTCACTCATAAATTTATCACTGTTGAAAAAGTTAATCCAACATCACCCCCAAAATACACAGTGATAAAATTATCACTGTATAAAATAACAAACCAACACCTGTATTCAATCAATACAATTTTGTAACCAAAAAAAAAAATCTAAAATTCAATCAACAAATACATATCTCAAAACTTTCAATATCATGATCAAAACACAAATTCAATCGCAACAAAAATAACAGAGTAACAATAATATCACCACAAAATCAAAATCACCAACTCAAACTAAAAAAAACCAAAAAATTGAAATTGAAATCAAAATCAAACATACTAGTCGACTTTACTCCACAACACCGCAAATCAGAAAATGTAACTATACACCAAACGCGAAATCGCAAATAGGAAGAATTACAAAGCACGCAATCGCAAATCACAAATCACGAAGATACACCAAGCGCGAAATCAGAAATCACGAAGCTCCACAATAATACAGTAACAAATCGTGAAGTTCCACAAAAATCCAAATCACAAACACAATATTTTGATGGAAAATCCAAATAGAAACGCGCCAAAACATAAGAGGGGTAAAACAGTACCAAAAAAAAAGGCTCAGGACCTGTTGATGCACAAGATCAAAACTCAAGATTAAGAAGGGAATAACTGCAAAACTCAGGACTGGCCAGTAAAAAACCCTTTTATTAAATGGTTGGGATTGGGAAATAGTTCTTGAGCCCAACCCAAACTTATCGATTCAATTATTAATACATTTTATATAATTTATATGTTATACAAATGTACATTTATGACTTATTTTATTTTATTTTATTTAAACATGGCAATATCATTTTTAATATTTGTACAATTAATGAATTATTAATTAAAAAAAGTACTTAAATATAATGTTAATTAAAATTTCAAAAGAACCCTTCTAATTTAGAAGTGTAAGACTAATCATATTTTCTCTAAATTTCTTAAAGGCGAATTTAATTTGCCCAAACAAATAATTGAAGAAAAGAAAAATATTCAATAGCTCTTCAGAGCAAAGATAATAAGAGCATCTCCAGTGTGTTCATTAAGAATTCATCAGTGTGAATAGTTATCACAAATAGCTAACAAACAATTTATTTTTATCTCCAATGAGCTTGTTAACTTGTTTTTTCAGTTGGTTCGTTAGAAATCTTGCTCGCTGCGGAGAGCTGTGTAGCGAGCCTGAGATAGAAGAAAGCAAAGATGGGCTTGTAACTATGCTGCAGCACAAGCAAAATGGGTCGAACATTTGTCGCTTTTTACCATCACTTTACCTATCCAAATAATTATAATAATCTTATTTTATAAATATATATATTTTTATATATATTTGAACGGACTCCACACTATATAACGTACTTTTAACTATACTATTAGAATACACACGCTTCAAACTAATAATTACTTAACACACATAATTCAACACTATTTTTTACATCATTTGTCATATAACACACTTGAACACATAATTTTAGTCACACCACTTAAAGATACTCCAATACAAAGAGAGCTTTGCTACAAAAACATAGAGTCAAGATGTCCAAAACAGGAACCAAAAAAAACACATACCCCAGCAGTCATTTACATTAGTTTAGTACTAGGAATTACCATTGCATTTCCCAGCAAAAACACACACAAAAAACAAAGAAGTTAGTTCAGTCATCAACTGTAGTTACGTTGCACCTCCACATGAATGACATTACCAGAACTTGGAATGAACTTGAACAAACATGTGTCCCCAATTTCAATGTTGTTGGCTACCCTGAAATCAGGCCAACCAGCAGTGAAATCCACAGTACGGTAAGGGGGTGGCCTTAAACATATGTCAACCGCCCACAGCTGCCCTTTCTTGTTCTTCAGCACCACAACCTTCTTCCTCCCTATTCCACTCTCCACTGCAAAAGCCCTTGGAACAGTCTGACGACATACATGAAAGACCCAACAAAATTAACCTCACATTGTGTTCTATATATGAGTAAATTATGGCAAAACTCTTGAACCTTCCATTTATTTATCTTTCAATTAAGTCATTAAAAAATTAATTTTCTTTTAAGTCATCTAACTTTTAAAATTAGTTTAAGTCAACTTAATTAACTTACTCTTTTGATTGGTAGTATATAACACATTCAGGAGTGTTTTGGGAAGTTGGTAAAAAGTTGACTTTTAGCTTTTTACCAAGCTTTTTGACTTTTTTGAAAGTGATTTGGGAAGTTGGTAAAAAACTGGCTTTTTTACTTTTTGGTTTAATATTTTTTTAAAGTGTCACATCACTCCAAAATGACTAAAATATCCTTACTTTTTTATTTTTAAATTAATTAATCAAAATTTTTTAGAGGGTAATTTGGTAAATTTGGGGGTGGCGTTTTTGGTCTTCCCAAATGAGAATTTGGGGCGTTTTTGACAACTTGAGTTTTTAGCAACACACCAAAAACGTTGGCTTTTTGCCAACTTCCCAAAATGGCACTCATTAAACCAAATTTAAAAACTTCATGGATTTATTTGAATGAAAATTTAATTTGGGGGTTCATTCAAAAAACAAATAGTAAAGTTTAAGAGCTTCCCAAGAGCAACAGCTTCTATTTCCACACCAATACATTTTCTCAATTCGCATCCCTATATAAGCTTCGTTTAAAAAGAACTAATTTAACTTGACTTTTTGACTAATTTAACTTGACCAAATTAGTTCTGTTTTGACTTCTTTTTTTTTTTTTGAAATGGGATAATTGTGGATTAAAAAAAAATTATGATTTGAATATGACATTTTATTTTATTAACTTTTTTAAGTATATTTTACCAAACGGTAACTCAATTTACATACATGTTTTTTTTTTTTTTAACATTCACACCACTTAATTTCTATAATATCTTCGTCTTTTAACCCACCCTAACCTTAACCCCATCATGTTGGTTGGGGTAGGGAAGATTGTTGGAGAGTTGGTGGCGGCAGCCGTGGCTATGGTTTGGAAGAAAGTATGTCATTTCTTCTCTCTTAAATTGTAATTTGTTTGAGAGAAAAATATTATAATTCGAAAAATAAAAATAAAAATGAGGCAAGTTTAAAGAAGTGTGGTATGCAAATAAAAACTTTACATAGAATAGAATTAGTTGCAAATGCAACTAATTTTTTAATTTTAATTTTAATTTTACATTTAAATTTTTTAAAAATTTGTTGATTGAGAAAAATGGTTTCATTGCGTTGATGATGCTCTAATTTCTATAATATCTTCGTCTTTTTTTTTTTTTTTTGAATTTCTCTCTAAATGGGGGAGGTTTATGCAATTTCATTAGATCTGAAGGAGAGGTAGGTAAGTGTAATTTAGCAAAGGAAAAAAGATTGAGAAGGCAAAGATGGAAAATTCACCAAGCGAGATTTGTTGTACTTCTTTAAAACCATGAGAAAGCTGGGATGCGTGGGTTTGGCAGATGCTGAACCCCTTGCTTCGACCTCTCCTCTGTTCGATCGTCTACCGTACGGATCTGCTCATGCATCTCAAACTCAAGTATAAGTAAAAACCAAAATAATAAAATAATAAAAAAACATATATATATATATATAGAGAGAGAGAGAGAGCGAGCTAACGAGATGGTGAATCCATGGACTTTCGTGATCGTTTATCACGTGACATGAATGGGTTTTGGGGGATCTTCTTAATTGAAGGGTTAAGCTCCTTCTCACAGCCACTGGGACCATATGTGACAATGTGGAACGTCGAGTCTGAAATTAGCCTGAAAACTACGAAATCCCCAAATCTTAAATGGTTGTCATTGACGAGCTTTTCCCAACCACGGTGCGTGAAGCAGTGTTCATCACCAATTTGTTGGATTTTCACTTCCCATGATTGTTCCCCAGAGTTAGCTTCAATCAGAGCATTTTTGGGCAGTTCGCCATCCATTTTGGCCACAAATGCTGGCGGTATTCGCTGCCAATACATGCATTAAAACATCATAATAACTGAGGCAACGAAACAAACACATATTGGGCACACCATGAAGGGGCTTCATTAATGAATGTCAGCTCATTTATGAATATATATATATATATATATCAAAGTGAGAGAAGAGAGAGAGAGAGAGACTCACCAGTTTGTTGGCAAAATCACCGATCAAGACCTTGAAGAACGAGGGACAGTTTTTTGGCTTCCTACCCATTTTTGGTCCTTTCTTTTTTTTTTTTTTTTTTTTTCTTCTTCTTCCCTCTCTCTCAATTTGGAAAGTGAAACGCAAAAATGAAATTGAAATGTGTAAAACGGCTCTGCAACCGCCATAGTGTGTGCTTATAAAAAGACGACGAATGACTGCTCTGCAAGTCACTGATGCCGGCATCTCGAATGTCCATGGACGAGTTCACGGACCCGATTGATCCAATCCAATTTCCATTTACTTTTAAGTGATTTTGATAATATAAACAGGACAAATGTGAGTAAGTTCTTTTTAAATTCACTTATATTTGGACGGGTAGCCAATTCACATAGAATGATGTTAGTTTTTATGCTTTATGTTAAAAAAAACAATTTATTTAATAATAATATTAATTATTTATGAAAAAAAAATTACACTTAAATAAGGTTCAAAATAATAAAAAAATTGCTATAAAATAATTTTAAAAAGGCAAATTACTTCCACCTTTACTTGGGGTTTAACGAAATTATAAATTCTCTCTTGAAGTTTCAAAAATTACATTCTGTCCATCACAATTAATGCGGTTAATGGATATCATAAATTGATTAAAATACCATTTTAAGGGTAAATTGCCTACACCCCTTTGAGATTTAACTAAATTATCATTTTTAAATAAGTTATGAAATACAAAATTAAAATAGAAAAACACTTATCACACTACAAAAAATTAAGATTTTAGAGACTAAAATTTAGGGACAAAATTATTTTTAGGGGACCAAATATTTTTGTTGTGAAAAGTGTCGTCATTATATATTAAGCAACAAAAATTGAACATTAGAAATTAATTATTATCTTTTTGATGTCAATTTTTTGTCTCAAAAAATAAACCGTTTTTTAGACCAAATTATTTTGTCTCTAAAAGTCAATTTATTATTGACATTTTCGAAATTTTATCGCTAAAAGTTTTATTTTTTACTTTTCAGGGCATTCCTTTAGCAACTATCTTCATGACGATAGAAATTAATCTCTAAATGTCTTTTGCAACAAAATTTTCACTTTTAAAAATTTTAAAAATTGGTCTCTAAAACTTTCATATGTTATTGTGTCAAATTGTGAAAATATCATAAAATTAATAAATAATTAAATAAATTAAAAACACAAGAAGTGACTTGTCAAAAAATTCTTAGAATATGTTTGGTTTAATTTTTAGAATTTTTTTTTTAAAATTAAAAATTAATTTGGTTAAGAAATAAAAAATAAAAAATAATTATTTTTATATAATTTTATTTTTTGAGTGGTTAGAAATAATTTTTACCAATTAAATATATTTTTTCATATTTATTTTTATTAAATTAATTTTTATTTTTTTTAAAATTCAGAAAAAAATTTTCTAAACAACAAATCAAATATGGTTCTAATTTTTTTTTTTTCATCTAATGTAATTTTTTTATAAACTTTGTTGATTTATCAAAGGGATTTTAGTATGAGTAATGTCATCTATCAATTTATATTTTGGTGATGTCAACAAATTATTCTTAATATTTAATTAACAGTAAAAATTAAATTATTATGTGAATAAAAATTTTAGGATAAGATATAATTTTTGAAATTTTAGAAAAAATTTGTAATTTAACTAAATTTGAAAAGAGGTGTAGATAATTTAGCCATTTTAAAAAAAGCAGCAGTCATTTCACAAATGATGGATTTGATCAGCCAGCAGACGTGGAAGCGAGTATCTTCCAAATCCACTACTGCACAAAGCTTTCTCGATGCAGTATCATAACTTATCGCAGCACTGATGTTTGATTTATAAATCGTGGGTAAGTGTGTTATCTATACCATTAGGGGATAGGGAAAACTATTACTCTTTTCTTGGTTTCAGTTTTCAAAAAATAATTTTAAAAAAATTTTATTTTTTTACTTTAATGTTTTTAATGAATTTTTTAATATTTTAAATAATTTTTTTTTATTTTTAAACACACTTAATAAAATACACTTAAAAAGTATACTAAATATCAAAAAATATTTTTAAAAAATATGAAAATTTAATATATTTTTGTATTTTTATATATTTATTAATTTTTTAAAATATTTTTTACGAATATTTTATTATTTAAATACATCTAAGTAAAGTATATCTAAAAAAATATAAAAAATTACTTAAAATTTAAAAAATATTCATTAAAAACAAAAAAAGATGAAAAGCAAAAAATTTATCTTTTAAAAAATCGAATTCAGAAAATTGAAACTAAACACACTAATTATTATTATTTTTCTCTAAAATATGTTGATGTGTTTAATTTTTATTAATTGAAATAATGAAACTCATCATATTTTTTTTTATTTTCTTTTAAGAAATAATTGGATAAATATCTCTCCATGAATAGCGTGAAACAATATTTCAAAACATTAAGGTTGCGTTTAGTAAGGTTTTATAAATATGATTTGAGAATATGAGTTGTATTTGAGTGTAAAAAATTTATTTGGTGAATGAGTTTTGAAAAAAGTTTTAAAAAGAATTTTTGAATTAAATGATGTAACATAATTTTTATATAAAAACTTATAACTCATAACTAAACACAATCCAAAATTCTATTCAAAACTCATAAAAAAAATTTAAAAAATTAAAAATATTTTTTATTTAACATATTAAAAAAAAAAATTCAAGAACATTGTTCCGGTCAACTAGCCGGACGTCCGGAGGACATCCGAGTACATTCTTTTTAAAATGTGGGTGTAAAAATATGTTTTGAAAACCGTAAACAAATGCCGCACTCAAATTTAAGTGTAGAATCATGATTTAAAAGCTGTACCAAACACAACGTAAATAACTTTCCATTAGATAGAGTGAATAACTCTTTTGGTGTTCAAACCGTTTGATTACTTCTCCATATATGGGTTTCTTAATCTTCTATTTGAAACAGAAAGTAAAGGGTAAATTGCACTGACATTTCTTGAGATTTTATTCAATTATATTTTATTTTTAGATATTTTATGTCTAAATAATTGTTAATTTTTATTTTATAATCTCATATTAAGAAGAAAAAAAAAGTTGTTTCACTTATATAAAGTGAATCTTAATAGTATAGTATTGTATATATTTTAATTCAAGACAGTTTAAATTTTAAAATTAAAATGACATTTAAAATTTTTAATTAATTAATTTTTATATAAATTGGTTAGTCATTTGACTAACTGGTTAGGTTGAACCATTTTTGGTTTGACTGATTCGCCGATTTAATCGCGTTTTCTCTTCCTGATTTTATTAATTATAAACAATTAAAAAAATTCTCATTGACTAACTTCCATTTAACCATATAAAAATAAAACTCTAATTAGTTTATGATTTATTTTATAATCTCACATCAGGAGAAGAAGAAAAAGTAAAATTTATTTCACTATCTATCTATCTATCTATCTATAAATTATATAAAGGAAATGACAAACTTCACTTTACCCCCTATGGTTTAGGCCATGTGCGAATTACCCCCTGACTTTCGAATATCACCACATAACCCCTCTGTGGTTTGTGGAGTAATGTGCATAGTTAGTTTTTCTATCTATTAGAAACCGGCTGTGCAATATACGAGTGTGTGGTGCAATTGGACATGAATTGAGAATGTTCTCTCACAATGAAAAGACCAAAATGCCCCTAGGGTTAAACATAAAAGCTTACCCAAAAAGATTGTTTTTTATATTGTCTTCTTGCTTTTTATGTTGAATTGCAAGCTAGTCTACCCAGCAAAAATGTCATCTTCAAGCATTGAAGGTGGAGAAGGACAAATGTTGAGGTTCATGAACAAGAAATGTCGTTGTGGGAGAAAAGCATCCATTAGAATTGTGGAGTCCGAGAAGTCTTCAAAAGGTAGGTTGTACTATGTTCGTAAAAATGCAGGTTTGAGGGGTTATGATTTCTGGGCTTGGTGTAACCCAGTTGGATATGCTCCCATCTATGAAAGAAATGAGATTGATGATGAGAAGCCAAGAGTTGAGGAATGTGTGCAATTTAATGGAAAGACTAATGAAGCTAGAGACGAAGATAGAGGCACTGAACATGATGATGAAGACATCTATGGTTGTCACGCTCCAAAATTTGGACAATTAAATATTAAATTAGGACTAAACCCCAATCAATATTCCATCGTCCAAATTTTAGGGCTGAAACAAAAAAAAACTAAACGCCGACCAAATCATCCACCATAATTTCATAACTAATCAATACTTCAACATTAAAATAGCAACAACTAGTCAAAACAACTAAAATAATGTACGGTTACAAATTATGCCAAATTATCCCAATACTAAAGTCATAAAAAAAAAATAATAAATACATAAACTAATATCATCCCTAAGCTCAAGAAACCAAAAGAAGACCAAACGACAAGTCGAACAACTATAGTAATTCCACATCACCACTGTAGCCCCAACTAATCCTACAAAGGAAGCTCGACTGCGCTTAAACAGAACGCACCCGAGTTGCCAAGAGACAAAACGAGTCAGTATATAGGTATACTGGTATGAGTACAAGATTTAACACCCACGTGTCCACTAGACACAAACAAAAATACATTTAATTCTTATTGTGGGACAAGACAAGTAGTTCTAACCACACCGAGACTAATGGGTAATTTCTTGAAATACGGTGGCATTTAGTTTTTTGCCCGTTCACAACGAAATATAAATTGAGTATAAAATAAACAAAATAAAAATAAAAATATGGTGGGTCAGCCCTGCATAAAAAAGTTAATAAGACCCACCATCTTGCAAAAAAATAAAGTTAGTATAATTTAATCATAAGTAACTTGCTGAAAAAGTATAAAAATACACCATTTCATACTTAAATAATTTGAATTAACCAAAACTCAAAAAATGAAAGTTGTCCAGAATCAAATTTCCTAAAAGACAACGCGAACGAATTTAACAGAAACTAAATAGGTTGAGAGAAAAACTTGATAGAAAATCTAGACGGAATTCAACCGAAAAATCTAAAGCTGAAAACGAAAAGAAACTGCCGTAAGATGAATTGTTTCGGAAAAATTCAAAACAAAAAAAGTGTTCAGAATAATGTTTTACTTCAGTTTACGCGAAATCAATAAAAATGAGTTCGTTTCATAGGTTAAAACAGCCTCTAAAATCTACATTGTAAAAATAAATCAAAACTACAATAATCAAGATTATCCGATTATAAGTTCTAATTGATCTTTTTAATAAAAAGTTAAAACACAAAAGTTATCTAGAATCACGTATACATGTATTTACTCAAATTTCATAATTTATTGAGGTCGTTTACTATTTTTTAACATGTACAAATCAATACAATTCACACTATAACAATAAACTCATAATTAAATTATTTGTACCTTAACTCCACCACTTCGGCCCTCCATATATCTCATGTGCCTCCCGTATACCTAACACCACTCTGAAGCCAAACTTGCATATCGTCCCGAGTTTGACCTATAATCCCCAGATGGTTAGTATATACGTACGCACATAAATCAAGGCACTCGTCGCCTCATGAGAACGAGGCAACAATATACATATACAAAACATCTCACTCATGAGAACAAACATAACAAAGCCAAGCCTAAGGCATTCAAATAAATATCATAATCCTTACTTTTTTTATACACTCTTTCTCACCATCACTCAAATAAAACAATTCATAGAGTCATGGAGTATAAGGAATTTCTCTATGGGTTTCTAATTAATTTTACTTTCATATAATACAACTATAAAATAAATTCATATAAAAATCCTAAACCTGACATACACAACTAATCAAAATCATTAAAATCAATCAATGAATCAACTAATAACCCTAAATCTTACATACACAACTAAACAAAATAATTAAAATCAATCAATTATCTAAAAAAATAAACCTTACATACACAACTAATCAAAATAATTAAAATTGATTAATCATCTATATGAAAATAAGAAATCAATTCAACATCATATAAATATAAATAAATAAATAAAAACAACGAATTAAATATAACTCAAGGGAAGTGGGTTTTGTACTCACAATATTTTTTTGAAGATCAAAGAAATATTTAAAAAACTAATAGAGCCACCAAAACAAAACTATAATCTTTTCTTCCTCTCTTTCCCGCCGGTCCCCTCTCTCTCGGCTACATCTCTATTTTGTGATTAATCTCTCTCTCTCTCTCTCTCTTCCCCCCTCCCCCCGGCCCGGCGGGGGGCTTCTCTTTTTTCTTAATTTAGTTTATAACCTAGACACTTGTTATATAACCTAAACACTTGTTATAAAACCTAATAGTTATTATATTATATAATACAAATACAATATAAATAAAACATAAATAAATATGATATATATTTTTTATGTTATTAAATAATTACAACATATATAAATATATTTTATAAAAACAATACATGTAACACCCTTTTTTTTTTTTTTTTTTTGTATATATGGATATATGAATATAAAGATTCCGATTAATTATGTACAATTAAAAACCACATTAAATTAATTAAATATCACATTAAATTAACTAAACAACACATTAAATTCTCATATAATCACGCAATTAATGAAATCCAAAAATAAAATAAGGCAATAATAATAAATAATGACTTACGAAAAATTAGGGTCGCTACAATGGTGGTTTTGCTTGTGTGTTTCATTTCCACCATGTTAATATTCAGTATGAAATGAATTTGTAAGGTTCTTTATGTATTTGATGTATATTTGAAAGCAATGAAATTATGTTTATGAAATTTGTGATTTTTGTCTGTTCTTTTTTACTGCAACATGAAAATGCATTGAAAATTATTCCAACACAAACCCTGCTACGTTTAATTGGAAAAAAATCAACAAATTCTGAAATTTTTTTTACTGCATTCCAATGCAAAATATACAACCAACATTAAAATAATTCTAACACAAACAAACTGACTGTATACTTGAAGCAATGGAAACCCTACTGAGTTGATTTGCAAAACAACGGGCTTCATTCAAAATCAATGCACTTAAAGCAATGGAACATAAATGACAAAAAAAAACTGAGATTGATAATGCTATTCAATACCAATGCATTTATAGAAGTATGCTGACAAATGGTATTCAATACCAATTCATTTACAGAAGTATGCTACATTTGAATACCAAACTTAAATACAAACACAACACTTAAATACATTAACAGTTTCTGTTAGAAATGATTAGAAAAATTCTAGGTAAAACCAGAATTTTTTCCTAAGTTTGGTCTATTTTTTAGGTAGGACCCGTGTACGATTTCCACAGGTCAAAGTGGTAACGCGTTCTATGTCGCGTTGTGATTCATGTAGTATATTTGGTTGCTCAAAACCATTACCGAGTGAATGGAAAATTGAAACCAAAGTATGATCCATAGAAATGGAGTTTTTGTAGAAAATCCTTAAAGGTTTGAATAAGGCTTGTCCCACATTGATTTGGTGGGAAGTTTTGAATGGGTTTATAAGGCATGTGATTGGACCTTGGGGTGTGCCCCAAGGGGTACCCAAGTTTGTAGAAGGGAGAGGTTATGGGCAAAATAGACTAGACCCATTAGACCCAAAAATCACAACACACACTGCTGCCACCGCCATCCGTCTGGCCGGTGGTATTTGCGTGTCAGTGTTGGGCTTGTTCGGCCCAATACCTATCTTTTTTAGCCAAAAACATTTGAATTTTATTTTCTAAAATTAAATTCTAATTTTTCCAATTTGTTTTTCGGAATTTAAATTCAAAATTTGGTCCGATTTTCTCCCACTCGAACAGAATTGACTGTTTAAAATTCAAATAACCTAGACAGATTCAAATCTGGGTTATTTGGTTTTTTTATCTATTCAAATTTGAACCTAATCAGTTCTAATTCAAAACCCAACAGGTACTGTACCTGTTCAAACAGGTTTGCACTTGTTTAATTCAAAACCTTCAGCCACCAATACATCTATAAATAGACTAGTCCCTCATTTGATGAATTCATTCACAATTTTCGTCATTCCTTACTGCAAATTCATCTCTGCATTTTGCTGCATTTATTCTATTATTTTTTTCTGTCAGAAAGAGTGTATACACTAAGTGTGTTCGTTGAACAAATAAATTGTAGTGCTGCATGTATTTGTTGTTGATCATTTCATCATGGGAGATAGATGTCCATATTTTGAAAGCACCGTGGAGAGGACGAATCTGTCTTAAGGACACAGTGTCGAACACTTGACTTGATCAGAATAATATTCAATATATTAATCAAGTAAGTTATTTATTTATTTTCTGTTTTATTTGTATTTGTTTAAATCATATTTTAATTTTGTTTTTGTAACAAAATAAAATATGTTTTTATTGATTTAATTCTATTTCTAATTTGATTTTTGTAATCGAACTTCTTTCTCTCCTTTCTTTTATTTCTTTTGTATTCTGTTTGTTGTTAAGTATATAAACAGAATTAATCTATTTAAATACAGTAAAGATTGTCTAACAATTTCCATACAAAAATGAAAACCATTCTCAAAAACCATAACTCTAAATACAAAAATCAGAACTCTAAGTGTGTGTCTATATGTCCTTAGCTTAAATACAAACACAACACATCCCACAATATTGTTTCATTACAAAAACATAAATAATAACATGTAATCCTATAGTCTACTTCAACCCAGTTGCCAGTTCTTTGTCCTGTCCCCTTACTTTGATTGTCTCTAGTACAGTATTGAAACAACATGCCCTCTGACATTAATATTCACTCAAGTTCTTCCAACATTGACTACAGATGAAAATGCATTAATTGGTCATCGACCTCTCCCACCAATTATGATTTCAGGTCCTTTGCCAAGACCACTTGATGCCTTTCCACCATGGGTTGGTAGTTTTGTGGGCTGCAACAACATTTTTAATTAACAAACTGAAAATTTAAAAAAAAAAAAAAAGTTGGTTATATAAACAAGTGAGTTCCCTGAGTGGATAACCTAGTACTCCTCCTCTTCAATCCAATAGAAGCAGTACTCATTGGTGGTTAAGATGCTGTTTGGCCTCCTCCTCTAGTTTGACTCTTACTGGACATCTGAGGTAAAAAAATTTCCAGTTAGGAACAAATTGGACAAACCAATGTTAGTTTCCTACTTGAAGTTACAAGTCAACATTAAAAATTGGTTACCTCATTTGATGGAATGTTTGTTTTTTGGAGTAGGAGTTGATGTAGGTTGAGATGATTGCCCACTAGTAGATTTGTGCTGTAACAAACAAATTAAGTATACAATAAATTAAGTATACAACAAACAAATAACAACATGTATACAATAAATGAATGCATAAGTATACACTAACCTTCAGCATTTTGGACTTAGGATGCAGTTTGTTCTTACATGACCTCTGATTGTACCCTTTCTGCAGACACTTAGCACATGTCACATTGATGTTCTTTCTTGATGCCTTGTGGGGATTTCTGGGTTCATCTGCTTGTTTGCTTCTTAACTTCTTTGGTCTGCCTGCTAATTTCTTTACTTCTGGTGGATTCAATTTCTAGCCACCATCCTCATACTCATGCATGTTTGGAACTGGGTGTATCATGAATGCATAACTATCCAAGTACCTAGACTTGCTGTAATACTCATGCACATAGGCTTCTGGCTACTCATGATTGATTTGAATGGCACTGATGGCATGACTACAAGGCAAACATGTGACACCCTGAACGTTTAATTAAACACCACATAAATATTTATAGCTATATATAATTATGATTGTATGTGATAATATCTTATTAAATAAATAAATAATAATAAATAAATATATAAATCTAATTTGGCATTGGGTTACCAAATATGAGATTAATTAGCGATTATTATTTGAGGCCAAATTAACACCATTAAAGAATTATAATGCTAGAGTTAAAGATAATAAATCAATAAATAAAAGTAAAATAAAACAAATATAATAAATAATTTCCACAATTAATTAAGTAGCAATTAATGGAAGGATTTGCAAATATTGTTTGGAAAATGAATATGAGCCATCTGTACACCTAGGATTAGGGGAGGGAAGGTGACTCAGCATCCTTAGGGCCATTAGGGAGGATGATTCATCACCTAAATACATGTATAAAAGGGGGAGGTGCTGTGTAATAGTGTGAACGAAAAACAAAGAAAAGAGAAAAAAAAGAAAGAAATCAGCAAAAGTAGAGAGCAAGGGAAGGACGAAGAAAAACAATAGAAATAGGAAAGAAGTAGTAAGACTCAATATTAAGGTGAGTTATATTATACCTTGAGTTACCACAATATATTTTACGCATATTTTGACTTACCATAGTTTATTTTATACAAGTTATATTTTATAAGTTATATTAATATAAGTTACTTTTTATAAATTATATTAATGTTTCAGTTACGTAGATTAATTTCTGAACTCTATTTGTTAAAATAAAACCCATTGATATGTTTGTTTAAATTTTAAAGAATATTTGACTATGACCTTATAAACAATTATGTTTTGTAAGTACCACCACGGGAGTCCCATGCCTTGGGGGACTTAAATAACCATTGGTCTCTGTTTGATTACTTTGTGGTCCTCTGTTTGTTATGGTCCCATTGACCTCTGTTCTAATTATCACTTCTGTGACCTTTGTTCTGTTCTGTTTTATACCGTGGTTATGGTTATTTATTTATATAATTTATGTATTTCAATTTCTGCCACTTAAATGATTTATTTACCAAATTGAGTTATGTAAATGTTTAGGTTTAACTAACTATCCATGGTTATTTTGTATTCTTTATGATTTTGGCATAATATTTCTCACTTTACTGTGTGCTTATAGCGGTTACCCTTTCAGGTAACGAGATGTATGAGAAACCCATAACCTCACGAAATGGAACCCGCACGTGGATTGATGTTGAACCACTTTTTTTGTCTTTCTTCTTCTTCTTCTTTTTTTAAAAATATTTTTGCTCCCTTTTGTTCTACTCGGTGCTAGTCACTGAATAATAAAATAATAAAAGCCCTATAAATATATTTTCTCTTATTAAAATAATAAAATTAAGTAATTTCCTGTTCAATTATTTTTATTTTTGCTTGCACAATTTAATTTGCTACAAATAGAAAAGGTTAGTAAGTTGCGATTTCAACCCTATGCCCCTGGGATTGGGTTGTGACAAAGGTGGTATCAGAGCAATGGTTCAAAAAAAAGATATTTAAAATTTGATCAAGAAGTTTGAAAAGTTATAAATAAATCTATAAATAAAATTATATAGCTAAATAAACATAATAAAATAAAATAAAATAAAATAAGATAAATAAATAAATAAATATTTACCTGCAACGTTAGTCCTTTCGTTTAAAATCTCACGTTTATTCTGGTGATGTAGGAATGTCAGAAATTAATCTTGATGATGCGTTTTGGGATGAGCTCGGGGCCATTAATTTAGATGAGATTTTAGCTGAGCATCCCGCCCTTACCTCACCTTAGGATTGGAGAGATTCAGAGGACATAATCAGAGGACTGCATCCAGGTCTTGCCTAGTTGATGGGTCGGCCAATCTATATACAGGCTGATCTTATCGATGTCTCACATTTACTATGAAGGCAAAGCCGTGTCAATACACGCAGATGTTTTCTTGGACCCATTCATGTCCTTGGCATTGCCCCAGGACATGACCGCCCGCACTATATCACAGGCCCTCTACCTCCAGATTTTGTGGCCAGAAGGGGGAACGTGTACCCTGAGGACTATATTTTCACAACAGTCCCTAACCCACTAGAGATGATTAATATTCAAAATATTGACTTTAATAATGACCTATCATATATCGAGACATCCGGCTGGATTGTCGATCGAGCATTTTTGGGATATATACAGTCCGTCTCCATTTTCACAGTCCAGGTAGCATGGATGTGTTTTGGTGTAGTCCAATTAGGATGGGAATTTGAGTTTTTTATGCAACACTATTTCCTATGGTTTTTCGGCCCATTTGACCCACCACTCTAGATTTGGTAGGAGAAAACCTTTTTGTATGTTGACCATGATGTGTTCTGATCCCTTTTTGTTGTCTTTTTATTTTTGTTTACCACAGGGATGAGACACTAATACAATTTTTGATGTTTGGAACAAAGATGTAATATTAATTGTAGAAATAGTAAAGTTGGCATTTTATATAGATATAGATTGCGCTACACATGCTTACATATATGCTGCGTTGTGAATATAATGCCTCATTTATTACTTTGTAGAATGGTTAATAATGGTAATGGAAGCGAGTCATCAGTCAGTGGCACTGAATCGATGGAAAAATAATGAAAAGAGCCGGTTACCATCAAATAGTTCCAGGATTTGAAACCCACCACATTTACCGGCGGCCCAAACCCAATGGTAGCAAACGCTTGGGTTAAAGACATGGAAAAGATTTTTTGCATCCTACCCTGCACAGAAAAATATAAGGTAACTTTCGCCACTTTCACTTTCAAAGACAATACACAGGAATTGTGGCTTTTCACTCTGAAGAAAGAAGAAATTGCGACTTAGGCAAGATTCTTGGAAGTATTCTACGAAAAATACTTCCCAGATTCATTGCGAGAACAGAAGGCATCTAACTTCATACATCTAAAACAAGAAACCATGACGGTGGTCGAATACGAGAGCAAGTTCACACAACTCGCTCGATTTGCAATATACGTCATCCCCACCAAAACTCGAAAAGCAAGAACATTCGAAGTAGGATTGGATGCTGAAATTAAAGATAGGCTCGAGGTCTTAAAATTGCCAACCTATGTAGAAGTGGTAGACCGGGCGTACATTGCAGAAAAGGGGATTAAAGCCCCGCATTCCGGGAAACCAAGCCACAAGAAGCGATTCTAGGTAAGAGACAACAGAAGACCCGGTGTTGCACCTCCCAAAAAGACGAATACGGGCACAACCAGTTCAGGCCATCGAGGTCCTACCAACCCCCGAAGTGGCACTATTTGAATTTGTTCCACTTATGGGAAGGCTCATTGGGGACAATGCCATCGAGACAAGGGAGCATGTTTTAAATACGGTCAAGTTGGCCACTTGCTGAGGGATTGTCCAAAGCTGACTAATCTTACAACCAGCCCCTCTGGCCCAGTCAGGAAACCCGCAGGACCTAGAGGAGAGAGGAAGGACCAAAAACGTCAAGGACGAGTTTTTCGCCTTGGTACCTGGAAAACCAAAAGTTACCGAAAACGTTGTGTCAAGTACACTTTCTGTCTGTGGTCATTTAGCCTCATGTCCTCATTGACTCTGGGTCAACTCATTCTTTTGTTGCACCACACTTTGCTGCCAAGTTGGCATCAACACCCAAACTATTAGGATATATATTGTCTGTGTCTTTTTTTTCTGGTAAATCTGTCTATAGTACTGATGTGTACAGATCTTGTGCTATATTCCTGAAAGGCAAACCCTTATATGTAGACTTGATTCACCTCCGCATTAGAAACTTTGATGTGATCTTAGGTATGGATTGGCTAGCTTCCAACCATGCCTCTATTGATTATAAAGCCAAAAAGGTCTTCCTCAGGTTACCAAACCAATCCGAACTTGTCTTTGATGTGACTGGAGTTTCTAACCCTCCTTGTATTATATCTTCCATGACAGCCCAACGACTTCTAAGAAAAGGTTGTGGTAGTTATATTTGTTATGTAATCGATACACAAAAAGAGGCCCCCACCGTTGATGCAATCCTCGTGGTTCGAGAATTTTCGGATGTTTTTCTTGAAGATCTACCCAGTATTCCGGTTAATCGGGAAATCGAATTCACCATTGAAACCCAACCTAGCACACAATCAATATCAAAAGCTCATTATCTCATGTCGATGACAGAATTGAAAGAGCTAAAGACTTAACTCCAGGAACTACTGCACAAAGGTTTCATTTGACCTAGTACCTCACCTTAGGGAGCTCTAGTATTGTTCATAAAGAAAAAAGATGGCACGATGAGATTATGCATCGATTACCGGGAGCTGAACAAGGTCACTATCAAGAATCGGTACCCTCTACTGCGAATCAATAACTTGTTCGATCAACTTCATGGCGCCCAAGTATTCTCCAAAATCGACTTGTGTTCTAGCTACTATCAACTAAAAGTCAAAACGGAAAGTATCGAAAAGACTGCCTTCAGAACTCGTTACGGGCACTACGAGTTTCTTAACATGCCTTTTGGCATCACAAATGCCCCAGCTGTCTTCATGGACCTCATGAACCGAGTGTTCAAACCCTATCTTGATGAGTTCGTCATCATCTTCATTGACGACATCCTCATATACTCCAAGTCACCAAAGGCTCATGAGCAGCACTTGCGAACAGTTCTACAAACACTACGTGATCACAAACTTTATGCCAAGTTGAAGAAATACGAATTGTGGATCACTAGTGTACACTTTCTCGGTCGCGTCATTAACAAAGATGGCATCTCGATTGACCCTCAAAAAGTTGCAGCAATCGTGGATTGGCCACGACCTAGTAATGTGTCAGAAATTCGAAGTTTCTTGGGTCTAACTGGTTATTATCGACGCTTCGTGCAAGATTTCTCAAAGATAGCATTACCCTTGACCCAGCTAACTCAGAAGACCACACCCTTTGAATGGAATGACAAATAAGAGCTTTGCTTTCAAGAATTAAAAAGTCAACTTGTGTCAGCCCCTCTACTAGCACTCCCTACAGGAGCAAATGGGTTCGTAATTTATAGTGATGCCTCATACAATGGTTTGGGTTGCGTTCTCATGCAAAACGGAAAAGTCATTGCTTATGCGTCGCGACAATTAAAGACTCACGAGAAGAATTACCCGACTCATGATTTGGAATTGACTGCGGTAATCTTTGCCCTCAAAATCTGGAGTCATTATATCTACTGCAACTGCGAGGTTTACTTGATCACAAGAGTCTTAAATATCTGTTCACGTATGAACGAATATGAGGCAACGGCGATGACTAAAATTTATGAAAGACTATGATGTAGAGATCCATCACCATCCAGGCAAAGCTAACGTGGTGGCAGACGCACTGAGCTGAAAGACGACCAAAGGTTTGGCATGTACTCTCGTTTCCCACATGATCAATGGACTACTCGTCAACATAACCATGGAACCTACATTGATTAAAGAAATTAAAGCGCTCCAATGGGAAGATAAACTTTCGGAGAAAAAGTACGAGGAAGAAAGGAATACGCCTGACCCTGATTTCACTATAAGCAATGGGATACTGAAATTTCAAAATCGAATTTGCATACCCGACATCCTGGAACTCAAGACGAAGATACTGGAGGAAGCTCAGAACTCAAGATTTGCAGTCCACCCTGGCAACACAAAGATGTACCATGATCTGAAAGAACACTACTGGTGGACATGAATGAAAAGAGACATAGCAAGCCATGTCTCCAAATGTCTGCATTGTCAGCGTGTTAAAGCAGAACATCAAAGACCTGCAGGACTGCTGCAACCACTCCCTATTCCTGAATGGAAATGAGAACACATTACTATGGACTTCGTGGTCAGGCTACCACAATCATTTTTGAAGAATGATGCAATATGGGTTATAGTAGACCGATTGACGAAATCGGCGCATTTTTTACCAATCAAAATCATGTACTCCCTTAATAAGTTTGCCACTTTATATATCAAGGAAATTATTCGTTTGCATGATATCCTAGTTTCGATTGTGTCTGACCGAGACCCCTGCTTCATGTCTCACTTTTGGAACAAATTGCAAGAAGCTTTGCGAACCACACTGAAGTTTAGCACTGCTTATCACCCACAAACTGATGGACAATCCGAAAGAACAATCCAGACATTAGAAGACATGTTACGTATATGCGTGTTGGACCTCAAAGGTAACTGGGATGAGCACCTACCTTTAGTGGAATTCGCTTATAACAACAGTTACCAAGCAACCATTGGCATGGCACTGTACGAAGCTCTGTATGGAACGAGATGTCGATCACCTTTGTGTTGGACGAAAGTCGGGGACAAGAAATTGTTAGGCCCCGAGATCATGCAAGTCACAAGTGAGAAAATCCAACTCATCCAATAGCGAATTCGCATTGCTCAGAGCTGCTAGAAAAGTATGCAGATACTCAGAGACGGGACTTGGAATTTCAAGTAGGGGATCATGAGTTCCTCAAGATCTCACCAACAAAAGGAGTGATTTGACTTGGAAATGGAAGAAAGTTAAACCCATGTTACTTCGGGCCATTGGAGATACTGGAAAGGATTGGTCCTGTAGCCTATCGCCTTGCACTACCACCTAAACTATCCAATGTCCACAATGTGTTTCACATTTGAATGCTTCGGCGGTACCCTCGAGATCCAGAGCACGTTGTTGATTACGAGGATCTGGAAGTTTAGGAGGATCTCTCTTATGAAGAGCAACCAGTGCAGATTCTCGATCGTCGTAATCAAGTTCTCTGAAACAAAACCATACCGTTGGTAAAGGTCTTATGGCGAAATCATCGTATTGAAGAAGCTACGTGGGAAACGGAAAGTCAAATGCGAGCCAAGTATCCACACCTCTTCGAAAATTAAGGTACGTCAAGTTTGGGGACAAACTTCTATTTAGAAGGGGAGAAATGTGACACCCTGAACGTTTAATTAAACACCACAAAAATATTTATAGCTATATATAATTATAATTGTATGTGATGATATATTATTAAATAAATAAATATATAAATCGAATTTGGCATTGGGTTACCAAATATGGGATTAATTAGAGATTATTATTTGGGGCCAAATTAACACCAATAAAGAATTATAATGCTAGAGTTAAAGATAATAAATAAATAAATATATATATATATATATAATAAATAATTTCCACAATTAATTAAGTAGCAATTACTGGAAGGATTTGCAAATATGGTTTGGAAAATGAATATGAGCCATCTGTACACCTAGGATTAGGGGAGGGAAGGTGACTCAGCATCCTTAGAGCCATTATTGAGGATGATTCATCACCTAAATACATGTATAAAAGGGGGAGGTGCTGTGTAATAGTGTGAACGAAAAATAAAAGAAGAGAGAAAAAGAAGAAAAAGAAGAAGAAGAAAGAAATCAGCAAAAGTAGAGAGCAAGGGAAGAACGAGGAAAAACAACAGAAATAAGAAAGAATTAATAAGACTTAATATTAAGGTGAGTTATATTATACCTTGAGTTACCACAATATATTTTACACATTTTTTGACTTACCATAGTTTATTTTACACGAGTTATATTTTATGAGTTATATTAATATAAGTTACTTTTTATAAATTATATTAATATTTCATTTACATGAAGTAATTTCTGAACTCTATTTGTTAAAATGAAACCTATGGATATGTTTGTTTAAATTTTAAAGAATATTTAACTATAACCTTATAAACAATTATGTTTTGTAAGTACTACCACAGGAGTCCCACACCTTGGGGGACTTAAATAACCATTGGTCTCTGTTTGACCACTTTGTGGTCCTCTGTTTGTCATGGACCCATTGACCACTGTTCTAATTGTCACTTCTGTGACCTTTGTTTTGTTCTGTTCTATACCGTGGTTATGGTTATTTATTTACATAATTTTTGTATTTCAATTTTTGCCACTTAAATGATTTATTTACCAAATTGAGTTATGTAAATGTTTTAGCATAACTAACTATCTATGGTTCTTTTGTATTCCTTATGATCTTGTCATAATATTTCTCACTCTGGTGTGTGCTTATAGCGGTTACCCTTTCAAGTGACGAAATATAGGGGGAAACCCAAAACCTCACAAAATGGAACCCGCACGTGGATTGATGTTGAACCACTTTTTTTGTCTTTCTTCTTTTTTTTTTATTTATATTTTTGCTCCCTTTTGTTCTACTTAGGGCCGGTCACTGAATAATAAAATAATAAAAGCCTTATAAATGTATTTTCTCTTATTAAAATAGTAAAATTGAGTAATTTTCTGTTTAATTATTTTTATTTTCGCTTGCGCAATTTAATTTGCTACAAATAAAAAAGGTTAGTGAGTTGCGATTCCAACCCTAAGCCCCTGGGATTGGGTTATGACAAAGGTAGTATCAGAGTAACGATTCAAAAAAAATGCTATTTTAAATTTGATCAGGAAGTTCGAAAAGTTATAAATAAATCTATAAATAAAATTATATAGCTAAATAAACATAATAAAATAAAATAAGATAAAAAAATAAAAATAAATAAATAAATATTTACCTGCAACGTTAGTTCTTTCGTTTAAAATCTCACGTTTATTCTGGTGATGTAGGAATGTCAGAGATTAATCTTGATGATGCGTTTCGGGATGAGCTCGGGGCCATTAATTTAGATAAGATTTTAGTCGAGCACCCTGTCCTCGCCTCACCTGAGGGTTGGGGAGATTCAGAGGACATAATCAGAGGACTGAATCCAGGCCTTGCCTAGTTGATGGGTCGGCCAATCTATATACAGGTTGATCCTATTAATGTCCCACATTTACTGTGGAGGCAAAGCCGTGTCAATACACACAGACGTTTTCTTGGACCCACTCGTGTCCTTGGCATTGCCTCGGGACATGACCACCCACACTATATCAAGTTACGATTTCAACCCTAAGCCCTTGGGATTGGGTCGTGACAAAACCAAACAAATCCCATCTCTTGCAACTGCATGTCCTAATACTTAGGTCCACTATGCACCTCCTCTGAAAATAATCAACGTCAAATTCAAATTGTCCACCCCAGGTTGCAAAGCAGTTCCTTGATTCCACCTTCAATTTCTCAAGTTTGTCATGAATATTAGGACAAATCTGACCACTGTATTTCACCATTCCAACCTTTTTAATTTGAATCCTTTGCATCAATTTCCTTCTAATCCATTCAAACATAGAGATTATTGGCAACTCTCTAGCTTCTAGAATGTAAGAATTGAATGACTCACTCAAATTGTTTACAAAGATGTCACACTTGTTCCTTGGAGAAAAATGTGACCTTGCCCACAAAGCAGAGTCAGTCTCCCTCAACCACTCCACAGCTGTCTTCCTATTTCTAGTCTTAGGATCGGCTTCTTCAATCATCTTCATCCAATAATTGAATTCATGCACATTCTAGTTGATGCAGCTTTCTAAAATAAGTCTTTCAACACACAATCACTATATTTTGTCTTGAAGTTACTATACATATGTCTTAGGCAAGATCATGATCTCTGATGAGGGTATAACTCTGCAAATGTTTCAACCAAACCCTTTTGTCTATCTGATATAAATGTCCACCCCATCTTCTCAACACTCCCAATATCATTCATCAATTCCTCAAGAAACCAAGACCAAGAGGCTTTACATTCTATCTCAACCAAAGCCACTGCAATAGGATACATGTTGTCATTTTTATATCTCCTAATAGCATTAAGTAGCTGCCCTTCAAAAATCCCTTTCAAATGACAACTATCTAGTCCTATTATTGGTCTACACCCTGTTAGAAATCCATCTTTCTGCGCACTAAGTAATACATTCTTTCAAATGTAGGCTCTACCTTTTTAGGATTAGTTGTTATTGAAATGTGTAAGGTTGGATTTTTCCTAATAACTGTAGCTGCATAATCCCTAATCCTGTGATATTGCTCTGCCAAATCCCTTGCACTTATCTCCCTTGCACTGTCACTCTCATCAGCCTCATTATCTTCTACAGACTCAATGTTAGTAGTATGCTGCAACCCCTTCTCATATTGTGTATCATTACCCTCATGCTCCCTTCCTATTTGACTCCCCCTAGCCTGATTCTGACTTGATTTCTCACTACCCTCACATTCCTTACCCACATCCTCACCCTCAGCTACCTCTGCACTATTATCTGAGTCATTCCTAATGTTATCAACTATGATGTCAATATCAGACAAGTTTATATCAATAATGTCTGTGTCACCACCACATATAGCATTACCACCCTGTTTTATGTCACCATCACCTATGGCATTACCACCATGTTCTGCACCATTGGGATCTAACAACAACTCACTATTGGATGGCAAAACCATAATAAGATCTACACCCTTCTCTACATAAACTACTACATAATCCAAACCCTTATAAGCCTTAAGTATTTTCATCACATCAGCATCATTATAAATTGTTTTCAACCCAACATCTAAACTATAACCAGGCCATGTATAATACATGTCTATGTTTCTCATTTTTCACCAACCAAGTCATAATAAAGGTCTCTTAACTCAAACATAGACATTTTGTCAGGGTCACAGTTAATTATTTTATTCACCCTACCACCCTCATAAACAACATGTGGATGAAAGACAAAATGGCCCCCATGGTGCATTTAAATAGCTATGAATTTGTCTGACATTTTCAACATTCACTCCTAAAGTAGAAAAGACTTTCATCAATATATTTTGGAACCACAACCCATAACCCTAAACCCTAAACAAAGATATAATCATGCATGTAACCAACATAAACTAAAATAATATAAAACAAATCACACAAAACAGAAATAGAATATAAAAGCATAAAGTCATATAATACAAATACCTACAATATATGACAAGCATAAAGTAATAGAATTAAAAAAACCTACTCTTCAAGCATAAAGTTAAAAGTTAATTGAAGAAAATTGAAGAAGAAAACAAACAAAGTAATACACTGAGGATTAGGGATACACTTCACCTTTTTAGTGCATACCCCACACAAAACACAATGACAACAAACAAACAAAGTGATACACTGACATCATTCACTACAAATAAACAAACAACCATAGGGGACCACAGTATATGAACAACTTTATATATACAAAACCACCATAGCAACAGGATATGAACAATTGCATTGAACACAGTGTCCATGACAAAAAGTTAACCACTAATGGTACGAAAAAGGGAGGCACACAATCCCTAATATACAAAACATATAAGACCACAATATACAACAACAAAAAGTACATCAACTAACATTTTATATATATATATATATATATCAGCAAATTGAACCAAATGACATACAAAATAAAAAGCAATGATCGAAAAAATACCTTACAACTTATTCTTCGTGAACTTTTGGGCTTCGTTTGCTTCGTAAATCTCTAAATCAGTGACAATCGAACAATCGAAGCCCTACTTTCTCAAATCTATACATTATTTCGTTCGATTGAAACCCTAATTTGTTCAATTGAACAACCCTAATTTGTTGAATCGTATAACCTAGTTCTCTTCACTTTCCTCTTCTCAGATACACGACTGTTGGAAGTGAAAATGGTAAGCAAAGGTTAGATATATATATATATATACAAGGGTAAATTGGTCTTTTTACGTTTGCCATTAACAGTGTTAATTGTGCACATTACTCCATAAACCACAGGGGGTTATGTGGTGATATTCGAAAGTCAATAGGGTAATCCGCAGATGGCCTAAACCATAAGGGGGTAAAGTGAAGTTTGCCCTAAAGGAAAATGAGGTTTTTAGGGAGAAGCCTCCTAGGAGTTCCTAACCCTTATTCTAAAATTATTGAATTTTCTTAATTTTAAACAATTAAGAAAATTCTTATATTGACTAGCTTCCATTTACTTTTTATTTTACAATCCCACATCAGGAAATTGAAAGAAAAAGTAAATTATTTCACTTATATAAAGTGAATCTTATATTCTCATTTATATAAACAAAATGAGATTTTTAGTGAGAAGTCTTATGATCAATATCTCATACTAAAATTAAGAAAATTTCCATTGGCTAGCTTCCATTTAACTTTTATTTTACAATTTTACATAAAAGTTTTAATTTCAAAAATAATTTTGTATGAGGTTTTGAAACTCTCATAATATCTTTCCTTAAAATTATTATTTTGTAAAATATATAAATATATTGATAATCTCAACGTCACTCTTACGGCTCCTTAATACAAAAATTATGAGATAATTATAATAATTTTAAATTTGTATTTAAAACTTATAAATCATGGGATATTTCTTATAATTTTAAATTTATATTGTGTCAATTTTAAATTTAAATTAATAGATTGCTTTTCATATTTAGTGATAGTTTAAATTTTAATAAACTAAAATTAAAAAAAAAATTATTAATTAATTTTTGTGTAAGTTGATTGCTCTTTTGACCTAACTGATTAAACTAAACCATTTTTGGTTTGAATGATTTATTGATTTAATCGTGATTTACCGGTTTTACATGTTACGATGATTCTTTTTTACTCATTAAGTTTTTAAAATTTATTTAATTATTTCCCTTTCAAAAATCAATATGACAAATTTTTAAAATTCATATATTTTTATTCTAAAATAGTGAAATATTAGAACTGTATCATTTTTTTTTATAATAAAGCATAATTTTAATTATTAATTGTTGATACAACAATTTTAATTTATTTATACTCTATGTTATAGTAAAGGAATATTTGAAACAAAACCCTTAAACTTATATATAAAATTTTATTTATTTAGAGACAAAATATTAAAAAATTAAATATAATTATTGTATTTGTAATAAATAATATATTATTTTATCTCGTGCATAGCACAGGTGATATGGTAGTATATTATATATACAAATAATACAAAATCTTACTCTTTTTTTTTTTATTCTTACTCATAAATTGTAAATACTACTATAACGGCATTTCTTTTACATTATGCAAATTATTTATTTTGATGTTATTATTGATTTTCTAAAAAAAATGTAAATAGAGTTAAATTTTAATAATTTAATAATGTAGCCGGAAAAAAAATGAATTTCATTTACAATTCGGGCAATTCGAGTTTAATTTAGGTCGGGCTTGGGCAAGCAACTTCGGATTACAATTCGGACTTGGACAGGCTTGGGCAGGTCTTAGCACAACTTGGGTTGAGCTTGGATAACCTCCTAACCCGACCGAACCCACTCGAGTTGCACCCCTAGTTTTGAGGGTCTTAATGGAAGGGTTAATGTCCTTCTCACAGACATTGGGACCATATGTGACAATGTGGAACATAAAGTCCGAAATTAGCTTGAAAACTAAAAAATCCCAAATCTTAAATGGTTGTCCTTGACGAGCTTTTGCCAACCATGGTGGATGAAGCAGTGGTCCTCACCAATTCGTTCGATTTTCATTTCCCATGATTCTTTCCCACAGTTAGCTTCAATCAGGGCATTGTTGGGCAGTTCTCCCTCTAATTTGGCCACAAATGTTGTCGGTATTCACTGCCAATAAATTGAAACATGCAACACTATTGTTGCCTAACATTTCGTTCCATACAACATCGTTGGTCTAATAGTCGTTCTATAGAACTTCCATTTTAATCTAATGGGCACTCGTTTATCGCACAGTACTCAAGACGCATGCCTCCACTTAAGCCACCCTGCCTTAATTCTGTGGACTACACCCGCTTTAATCTCCACAGTCGTTGTGATAATCGATCTTAAATAATGAAAATATTTACTCATAGGTAGTTCTTGATTCTCAATCTTTACTTCTCATCTGCTTCCATTGTGACTGTTACCAAAATTACACTTCATACTTTGTCTTAGTTTTGTTTATCCTAAATCTTTTAGATTCAAGTGCTTTTCTCCAAATCTCCAACTTAGTGTTATCTCATTCTCTAGTCTCATCTACTAATACGATATCATCTGCAAAAAAAAACTTACACCATGGCACATTATCCTGAATATTGCTCGTCAACTCATCCATAACTAAAACAAAAAGATAAGAATTTAAGGTTGATCTTTGGTGTAACCCTCCAGAAATTGAAAATTCCCTCGTCTTTCCAACAAGTGATCTACTAGTGGTCACCACACCTTCATACATATTCCTAATCACATCAGTGTAACCATTGGTCACCATTTTTTTCTCTAACACCCACCAGATTATATCCCGAGGCACTCTATCATATATTTTCTCAAGATTGATAAAAATCATATGAATATCTCTTTTCTTTTCTTTTCTCTATACTTTTCTATTACTCTCCTCAAAAGATAGATCGCTTCCATTGTTAACCTACCAAGCATAAATCCAAATTGATTCTCTAACACCTCTGTTATATCTCGTAATCGACGTTCAATCACGTTATATCTCGTAATCGACGTTTAATCACTCTCTTCCACACTTTCATTGTGTGACATATTAACTTGATACCTCTATAGTAGTTACAATTCTGGACATCTCCTTTATTTTTATATAATGGCACTAAAATACTCTTCCTTCACTCCTCTGATATTTTCCTAAAATCTTGCTAAATAACCTAGTTAACCAAACCACCCCATTCTTACGCCAAACATTTCCACGCTTCAATAGGTATATCATCGAATCCTAAAACCTTATTCAATTTCATCTTCTTAAGTGCAAACTCCACTTCAAAATCCCTAATTCTACGATAGAACCTATAGTGCTAGTTTTCCTTATCACTGTCTATTTCCTCTCCTTTTGACTTACCTTCATGTTCCTCATTTAACAACTTCTCAAAATAGTTCTTCTACATCTTCTTAATCTCTTAATCCTTCACCAAATCCTTAAAGTCCTCACCTTTGACACACTTAACCTAATTAAAATCTCTTGTTTTCATCTCTCTAATCTTAGCAAGTTTGTATATCCTCTTCTCTCACTCCTTACTATCTAGCCTAGTGTATAGGTCATTATAGGCTTTCAATTTGGTCTCCCTCACTACTTTTTTGACTTCCTTATTGGCCCATTTGGAGCTCTTAAGGTTTTCCTCAGCTCTATCATTCTGCCACTTTTTAAAGCTCTCTTTTTTCGTCTTTATTACCACTTGGACCTCCTCCATCCACCACCAAGTTTCCTAAAAGTTGGGTCCCTTTCCTTTCGACTCTCCAAGAACTTCCCTTGAGATTCTCCTTATACAATTAGGTATCGAGTTCCACATTATGTTAGCATCATCTTCCAAGTCTTAAGTACCTTCTTTATCCATTCTATTCTTAAATGTGTCTTGTTTATATCCTTTTAGGTCCCACCATCTAGTCTTGCGACGCCCACTATCTTTTCGAGTTGGTATTGCCCTTTAAAGCATAAATCTAGTATCAAAATCCTATGTTGAGATGTCAAGCTCTCTCTAAGAATCACTTTACAGTGGCTGCATTTTAGACGGTCCCTTTTTTTTACTAGAAAGTAATCTATTTGACTCCTAATTGACTCACTATTAAAGGTTATCAAATGCTCATTTCTCTTCTTATACACAGCATTGGCCACCACTAGGTTAGAAGCCAACGCAAAATCTAAAATATTTTCTCCATCCTCATTTCTATCACCAAAACCATACCCACCATGCACCCTCTCATACCCTAGTTTATCTACTTCTACATGGCCATTGAAATCACTACATATAACTAAGTTCTCTCCTACGAGTTTCTCCTGTAATACCTTATCCATTTGGTCCAAAAAAACTCTCTTAGTCTGATCATCTAATCCTATTTGGGGGGCGTATGCACTAATAACGTTCATTATATTCTCTCAAATAACTAATTTAACTAACATAATCTTATTACCTTTCGTAATGACCTCAACTACATTTTCTACAAGACTCTTGACCACTATTATTCCTACCACATTCCTGTGTCTATCTTTGCCATTATAATATAGCGTAAAACCGATATCCTCTATTTCCTGAGTTTTCTTATCCGTCCACTTAGTTTCTTGTACGCAAGCTATAGTAACTCTCCTCTTAATCATGACATCTATCAATTCCATAATCTTACCTATTAAAGTTTCTATATTCCATGTGGCTACCCTAAACTTATAATCTTGGATTAACTTCTTTATCCGTGTTTGAAACCTTTGCCCATTTTTCATTGTACCTAGGCGTCGATGCGGCGCCCCTTACTCACTTTTTGAAACACTCGGAGGCAAACGCAATGCGTCATTTAAGGGGAACGACCTAGCATTTAATCGATTCAGAGTATAGGCTTCATGTCATAAAGGATCCAAGTGGTTTTTTATATGTAAGTTGGCGATTACCTAACACACAATCCTCTTCCTTTACCCAGACTTAGGACCGACGGAGTTGTTAAGCAACATCGGTGAAGTTATTTATACAGCATACATCTTTTTAAGAATAGAACATCTATTTATTGAAGTATATATATATATATAATTTGATCATGCGATTATTTATATTTGATCAACTCAATTTTTTACATGTATGTTCTTCTTAATTTGTCATATGATTATTGAGATGAGTACAAATTAGTCTCAGCTTCACTTATGAATATTTTAGCAAATCCAAACTCACCGCACGGATGCTACAATATCTCACCAAACGTCCTTTTTCTGTGTTAAAAAAATAAAAAATAAAAAAACTCAAACATTGCACTTCAAGTCTCTATCTCTATCTCTTCATGGGCTAACCACTAGAATTAGGACACTTTTAACTCAACTAAATTAACTAAACTGATGCAGTTCTTTTTCTGACGGGAGATGGACCGGGCTGAGTTGAGCTCCCAACACTTCTATTAGTCCTGAAGCCTATGGAGCACCCCTGCAAAAGGTCTAATAGAGGAGGTAGTCGCAGACACTCCGACGTTCAAGTTAGAATAGGAGAGATGAACTGTGTAGAGAGAGAGAAGGAGAAAGAATGAAAAACATACCATTTGATGTGTCTCAGAAACTTCCTTATATCCTTTGCTCATCATTTTCTTATCCATTTCAGCCTATCGTGCTGGCCGAAAGCCTACGTTCTAGCTTGCGTTGTTTATGGTGAGTCTATATATTCCGACGTGAGGAGGTTGTCTCATTTAATGTTGTGAGAGCCTCATTAATGGCTGATGTATGGTGCAATAACTTTGCAAGATCTTTGTCTGCTTACGTGTCTAGGCTCCTGTTTGGCCAAATGTTATTGGTCCTGGTCTAATGTTGATGTTATTGGGCTTAGACCGCAAGAATATGGGCTGGGCCCTTGATCTGTGGGTTGGGCCCTTGTGGTTGGGCCCATCAATATCGTAAACATTTTAAACTATGCATTGGAGTGTTTTTTTTTGGCCTGGAAGGTGACATTGTCCCTTTATTTTATTGAGAACCTTCATGATCCAATTCTATATTGTATTATAGTTTTGAAAGTTGATAATCATGAAGGGCAAACTCTAATCTATTAGTTTACTTGCCAATGTCTTCAATTGGTTCGAGTTTGTCAACAGATCATTGTCACACCAACCACTACTTAACTAGTGATTAGATCACAAATTTAGATGAAAAATTATGTAAAAAAAATAAATAGATATACATTTTCTCTTTATCTTTTTAAATTTATACTTAAATTCATAATTCAAACACGACTATAAAACTAACAATCAGCTTATACAAAAATGCTATGTAAAAAATAATTGGAAGTGTTTAGATTTTAAATACGTTGTGTTAATTTAAATTTGACATGTTATGAGTGAATGAATTTGATTCACATATTTTAAATTTTAAACATATAATTTTTTTCTAAATATGTTTGTATAAATTCTAAAAGTACATATTTTTTGGGCTTACTTTGGGCCATTTTTTTTTTTTTTAACCCCTACTCTCATCTAAAAAAGTGTTTGTCCTTATTCCATACACTGATAACCACACAATCCCCCTTTTTTTTTAATAATTATTTTTAATATAAAAAAAATCAAATTATGTGATTGTAAATAATGAGATAAAAACATTTGCTTTTATTTTTAGACCAATGAATCCCAACCTGGCTTTTATGTTGTGAGTTCCTTTTGTTTCTTTGCTAGGAAAAGCACAGCTTTGATCATCAGCATATTGTCTTAAAAAAGAGTAGTGTAATATATATATATATATATATTTGTACTATTTTAATACAGTAAAAGTATATTTTATACATATTTGTTACAAACTGCTCCATTAATGTGTAGTATTTATTGTGCTAAAATAATACAGATGCTCTAATTGTGTAATTTTTTTGTGCTATGTTTTCTTCATAACCAATTTAAGTCAACGTTGCAAAATAAATAAGGATTACATCAGACAAAAAAACATAATATATAATCATGAAATTTAAAATAAAAAAAAATCACAAAAATTGATATTTGCTGACTATTTTATTATTGTAGCATAAATCTTATCCAAAAAAAAAAATCTTATTTTACTTTGTTGATAATAAGTTTTTATCCGAGACTATTTTAATTTTCTTTCTTTTAGTCTAGCATTCCCCTCTTGAATGTCACATCTTTACCTATTAAAATTATCTATGAAATCACAAAAAGGAAAGCACGAATCATCTACTATCTTGTTCTTTTTATGCGATTCTTTTTCGATCTTTCTTCCATTAGGCCTTCTTGTTCTTGACGAATCAACACCAACTTTCGTTGCATCTTGATTGGAGTCTAGGTGAAGATTTCAATAAATTGGTGGGGATTTTGGTGTAGTTTTCAATTGTTACAAATAAAATAGTTAGGATAGGTAAGAATTTCAATACATAGGTCAAGATTTCAATTTCTTTATTGTTGAATTAACAATGACTTAATAAATTAGTGATAAATTAAACCTAATTAAAATTCCATAGATGTAATATTTAGGGCTATTTTTCAAAAAGTTATATTCTTACATGTTATATTCCATTTAACCCATTTTATTTTTTAATATTCTATTTGGTCATGTTTAATGTCATATGACCAAATCACCTTTTCAAACTTTTAGAATGGGTTTCCATTTTGAAACCAATAGACAATTAATAATAATAATAATAATAATAGTCTCTCATTTCATTCTAGTGCGAAAATCTCTCCCTTATTTTATGAAAAAATCTCTCATTTATTCTATGAAAAAAATCTCTTCCTTATTTTAGAAAGAAAATCTCTCACATTCAAAACCTTAAACCATCTACTTTACTCCAACGTAAAGAAGCAACACTGTGAACATTCATATCAATCAAAGTGTAGCTATTATGAACATCCACATTACCGGTGGTTGCTTATATTTATATACACATAACCATTGACTTAATGTGAGTTATGATAAATAAATATTGATGTGAACTTCACATTACGAATGCATGTTGGTAAAATAACACATTGTTATTTGCACTTGTATAACTATTTTTGAATGTGAATATTAATATTGATTAATAATGTGATGATCACAATACCAATTGCAACACATTACAATGTGATAATTCACAACAAGAAATGACTCATTACAATGTGAATATTCACACCATGTAACAATTATGAAAAACTCATACAATAATCAGTGATATGTAAATATTCACATTATGCAATAACTATGCAATCATTAGCTTACACTGCACGTCATGCAACTATTACATATTTCTAATGTTAAAGTTCACATCATCAAATGCAAAACATTAAAATTTGATAATTCACAACAACAACTTCAGTGGATGTGAACGTTCACATTCACTGAAATATCCACCTAATAAGCAAACACACACTGATTCATAATACCATATCAATTCATTTCGAAACAAAAAGTAGAATCCAACTTATTGAACATGAATTCCTACCAAACACAAATCTACATGCGGTTGCAAAACAAAATGGTGCTAACCTTTATCCAACAATTCTAAACTTTGAAACCGCAACAATGGAAGAAAACAGAACTTCAAAACCGCAACAACGAAAGAAAATAGTGTTTCAAACTTCAACAATGGAAGAAAGTAGTATTTGAATGTTCTCTAACCTTCGTCCAATAATTTTGAACTTGAAAATCGCAACAATAGAAGAAAATAGAACTTCAAAACCGCAACAATAGGGGAAAAAAATGGAGCTTCAAACCACAATAATGGAAGAAGAAAATATTCAAATGCTCTCTCACCACTAATGTGTAAACGAAACTCCTATAAAAACATATAATGGAAATGTATCTATTGATTCCTTTAAGATTTCTAATCACCAAAACTTCCAATCACCAAAACTTCCAAAATAGAAATAACAAAATATGAAAAAAGTTATATCCTATTGTGTATAATACTATCAAAATAGAACAAAGGGTATAATGGTCTCATAAAAAATTTAAATAAGGCAAAAAAGACCTCTTGTGATATAAGTCTAAATATATGAGACTTGATGAAACACAAAAAAACCTGGTGAATTTATTGGGCTATAAATCTATTAAAAGGGATCTATAAATAAATCTTCCTAATATTTATTACAAAAATCAATCGGTCAAAGGTATAATTATAACAACCGTGCTGGGGACCCTAGTGGGGGGTGATCCCCAACACCCCCAGCTCCACGTGGGGGGTTGTGCTCTCAAGACTAAAAAAAAAAAAAAAAAAATTGAGCCAATCAAAAAATAGTGAGGATAGTGGGGGTGGGGGAGAAAGAGGTCTGGGGCATTTTCCTAATTATCATGGCCTATTTGCTGCAATTTATTGCAAACTAAAAATTAATAATTAGAAAATAGAAACTAAATGTATCTCTTTCTCAGCTTTCCAATAATCATTCTTTCCCCCAGCTAATATAGATTATTTTTACCTCATAAACTTTAAACATACACTCCCACAAATTCTTAAAATAAAAAATAATACCTAGCACCTACAAATTACACTAAACAGAGCCAACAACTAAGGCTGCAAATGAACCGAGCTGTTTATGAACAAGCTCGGCTCGGCTCGACTCGTTTAGTAAACGAGCCGAGCTTGAACTTGAATATTAGGCTCGTTTAGTAAACGAGCCGAGCTCGAGCTCACACAAGCTCGGCTCGTTTATCTTTATTTAAATTATATAATAAATATATTATTTATATATTAAATAATATAAATAATATATAAATATATATATATAATTGTATAAATGTATTATTTATATATTAAATAATATAAATAATATTTTTAAAAAAATTATTGAGCCGAGCCGAGCTCGAGTTTCATTAATGTTAACAAGCCGAGCTGAGCTCTCGGCTCGACTCCATTCGTTTGCAGCCCTACCAACAACTATAGGAAGAAAGAGACCCCATAGCCTTGAATCATCTAATTTGCAATCTTTTCTTGTGGTTCAATGATGTGCTGTGTGTATAATGTATTTCCCTGCAAAGATATATATATATATAGCCTCTGTTAACATCATGTCACTGTTACTTGATTCATTGTGTTTCTTTAGAAATTTCATGGCATGTTTCTCTTTGATCAGGTATGAGGTAGTTGACATGCTGCCATCCATTGAAATAAAGAAAACAGAGTATGGTGGGAGAGCTTACAAAGTCTCAGCAATATAAAATGGACTAATTCAAATGCTGAAAACAAAAAAATGAAATTATTTCTTGAAAGGGGTTGAGTCTCCTACATCCTTGGACTAGAAATGGATATGGACAAAGATATTGATGAGTAGGAATAGATAATTCAACTAACTGGGAAAAAAAAAAAAAAAAAAAAAAATCAAATTTATTTTTATGAAAGTGATTGCGCTTCATTTCACTAGGCCTACGTCCTTGGACTTGACTTGGATATGGACAAGAAATTGATGAGTAAGGGATTGGTAAATTATGGTGGTTCATGCATGAAAAGGTCACTTGAACTAGAATTTTTATTCTTGCAAACCAAGCAACTGTTGTTCCATTATTTTTCTATCCATTTAACTTCAAATCCCTTAATTTGAAATCTACCCCTATTTAAATAGATATAGGTTTGCAGGCACTTACAAATATTCAAAGTATAGTCAGGGATGGGTCCAAAGGACACAACATTGGATAGGTTCTTTGTCATAAAAGCCCTGTTTGGTAGAGTTGTGGAAAAGTGCTTATACCTTATGCCTAAAAAGCTTATACCTTATGACTTTCAGCTTAAGCTGATTTCCAACTTATTCTTAAAGCATCTCCTGCCCCACTCAAAGAATAAGCTGATTTCTGACTTCCAAAAAACTATAAGCTATAAGCTAAACCAAACACATCAAAATAGCTTAAATTAAGCTAAAAGCTGAAATAACCTGTAATTAAGCTCTGCCAAACAGGCACAAAATAAGGACAAATTATATCAATGGTCCTGTAATTTGTCTCGTGTCGATTTGGTTCTTGTAATTATAATTCTATCAATTTTGCCCCTTAAGTTTTCATATTATGTGGATTCATTCTAATTGATAAAATTCACTAAGAAATTGGACAAAAGTTTGATGGCAGAATAATACATTCAAAAGGGAATAATAGACCTATTCAAATTCGACACCACCCTCTTAATCACTTTGAAGAGAGAGAATAAATTATTTTGTGCAAAATAAAAGGGTAAAATTCATGCATTCAGAATCACAAGGACCAAATTGATACAAAAGGCAAATTACATGATTATAGGTGTAATTTGCCCTTAAAATAATCATATATCAACATATTATCGTTAATGATTTCCATAACATGATTCTGAAATCAGTAGTATCATCCAAATCTTATACTGAATTGGGCAACATAAAATATGAAAACACTAGTTGGCTACTGGAGTGGAATCAAATTCTTTGTTGGCCTACAGAAAGGATTTCAAAGAAAGTATCCTAGAGTTAACAAATTTTTTGCTAAAAATTGATAGATTTCTGATAACAGAACTACTTTTTAGTTCCTGTGTTATCATTACTCCGAGACAGTAGTTACATCTCTCTTCCCACTTTCTACTTCAGGAAAAACAAAGCAAGAAAAATATATATAGTCATATCAAAGTCAACTCTTGCAAACAAATCTCAGTAAAATCATCAACAATTGAGACCCTATAGAAGGTATTAATTTTATTGCACATCTCACTGAATTTTGAGGTAACCCAAAACAAGTAAAATAAGCTAAATCTTACACAAGCAGAAGAAAAAAAAACAAGTTGTGCCCATTTAACTCTACTTTGAGTTCATGATTTTCTGAAGCATACAAATTTCTAAAGCCAACTCTACAAGTCTACAATAACCCACGAAGGAGCCAAAAAAAAGGGGAAAAAAAAAAAAAAAAAAACAGCAAATAAAAACATGAATGAACAAATTCACCCACTTGCAGCAAAGTCTCCAGAAAAACCAAAAGACTACTGCACAATGAAAACAGCAACTTCTAATTCTTTCTATGCAACTAAATATTAATATTCCACTTCCAACTATAAGATGTAATAGAATTTCATAGGGCAGATTGATCTTTGCTTTGAAATAGAAAGCAGAGCGTTGTCACCTGTTTTAGCCTTATGACTCTGAACCTTCTGCAACAGTTGGAAGTCCACCCTCTTTGATATAGGCAGGATTAAGAAACTTTGCTACAAATGCCCACAACTTGTAAACATCATCGAAATTAGTCAAAAAGCCAAGAGAAGCCGTGACAACCTCAATGCGAATGAACCCCTTTTTTCCATCATGCCAGCCATTTTCCATTGGCCTGCACAGGGCAGTATCTTCGAGATTGAAAGAACTGCGCTGCTGTCTTGGGCTATCTAAAATCCGTATGTGACTGAGGATACCAATGCCAAGCGAGATACCATTTGTCTCAGCCAGCTTCTGAATGAGCTCTGGATTAATTAGACCCCGGTTTCTGTCTCTCACATTGAAAGCCACAGCAGCACCCCTTTCGTATTTAATCTTTGGGCCATAAATGTGAACAAGTGGCAAAGATTCGTTCCCATCAGAAGCCGGTAATCTTAATTGAAGTAATGAGGTCACAAGCCAATTGATCAAGAATCGCAGCCGGAGAGTGGTTTTGTTGAGACCCAACATGTTTACATGATCAAGATGCTTGCAAACTAACTCAGGTTCCCTTCTGTCAGAGTCTTGCCCATCAGCATATTCTCCATCGCTGACATACTCATCATTGAAGCTTGTGGCAGATAAGTCTCCGGGTTCCAATGTATGGCTCAGATCTTTACGGTGATCTTCCATACTAAACGATACCCGCCTTCCCTTGCTACCAGGCTGTTCAAGCTCTTCTATACCAAAAAATCTACCACCAGAAAATCTACCGCCTTCCCTCCTTCCCAACAACCTAAACTCCCCTTCTGTCTCTCTTCTTATTGCACTTTCTTTTGTCTCCGGATAAATTTCAGACGTTGAGCCATTGTTGAGACTAGATCCATTTACCCCAGAATATTTGTGGGTTTGAGGTTCCTCCTGAATTTCATGATCGTGATGATGACCCAAACCCTTCCCAACATTTTGTGAATAGGGTTTTGTTTCAGCGAATTGTTCTTCTTCAGGGACCTGCTTAAGACGGTCAAGATCCTGTGACACTGATAGAACAGCAGCATCAAATGATAGCACATGGTGGTCCTCATGAGAAGCTGAGTGTACCTCTTTGTCGTATAAATGGCTGTTAGAAATCTTCGATGATGGTTTTGGAGAAAGACGCTTGTTCTTCTTACCCGAAAACCAAAAGGGTGGCAATGGAGAGGCTACCTTATGTTTGTTCAACTGGCCATTGTGTTCTGATCCCAAAGGACTCTGACCCAAGTCAATCCATATCGAGTTGTCTGATGACTCATCTTCACTGAAAACCGGACTCTTCATCACCTCCCCAACAGAAATACTCTCGGTTTCTTCAAATATAGTGCTTGTCCCATCTCTGTCAGGGCTGTTATCCTGATCCATCTCAGTTTCAAACACATCCCTCACTTGAGCAGAAGTGAATGCACCGGAAAAGGCAGGCAATTGCGCTCCTGGGCGAGTTTCAGAGGATAACTCACTATTCCGACCGGCTTCGTCATCTTCAAGTCCAGCCAATCCAGGTAGCCCATCAATAGAATCATTCAGATACAGAGGGAAGACAGGGGTGATTTTCACTATACCTGAACCAGCATGCCCAGATTGATTTTGAAGGCTTGCCATCACTGATTTTTTAATGAGAAGACATCCAAATCCAGTTGGGTCATACCCAAATACCCTGTAAAACGATGTGATAATGAAATCCGGCCTAAACAGAGACAACCCAAGAGAATCCATGTCTTTGGGACCTAACGACCCAGCATCGAGCAAGACATGCCAATTGTTCTGCTGTGCCAGTGCCATCCACTGGTATGAATACTTCGCACCGGTGACTCTAGACTGAACAGGAAACACAAAAAGACCAGTAGCCGAATCCTTTTTCCTCTTTTTCTTGTTTGAAATCTGCTTTCGCAGATCAGTTGAGCATAATTTGAGGGTTGGCCATTTAAACCATGCACTGTAAACTTTTGCACCTTTATCCCTAGCACCCTGAGCCATCCAATTCACTGACTGGCTCTCGTGATCAAACATGGTTAACAATTTCTTGTTAGTATGAAAAGGGTATGATTCAGCTAGCAATTTAAATGCCGATCCACGGCTCACAGTAAAAACAAGTCCATATTCATTCTCCGGGATGTTCAGATAATCCATTATCCTAGTCTTTATATCATGTTCCACAGTGCCTTTCTCAGCACCTCCATACAAAGCATGATTGCTCAAATTTGCAGTAATCTCAGACAAACTAAATGTTGAAGATTCCCAATAGTGAACTGTTTGAAGAAATGAAAACAACCCAAATCCACAGTAATCAAGATATACCTTAGGGGCTGATCCTGATAGATTTGCATAATCATCCACCCTTAGCTGATCAATCCTCTCTGATGATTGGTACTTTGGGTACATTGTGAGGAACTTGGAAAACGATTCATGGAGGTCAGGAATTGAATCTTCATCCTCGAATGTTCGCTCTGCGGCAAGAGCAGTGGCTCTGAGGAATTCCTTTTGAGCGTTGAGCCTCGCGAGTGATCGCGATCGCCCCAAGCCATCCTCTTGATTCGCAGCAGACTCAGAGTCCATGTCTTGGGATTTCACAAGTGACCCATCTTCAGAGGCTTCCTCAAGAGCTTCCCTGAGCTTGTGCTCTAGCAACTTCCTCAGAAATGATGGGTTTCTCTTGATTTCTTCTGTTGAATGGTTAGACCCATCTCTTCTTCTGCTCTTCTTGTCCATGATCAGAGCAGCACAGTGAGAAATTGGCTTCCATAGTGAAAGATGCATTGAAGCTTATCTGTTTAATCAATTTGAGAGATAAAAAAAAAGCCCCAGAAAGATAAACAAGTTATCTCAAGCTCCACCAGAACAGAAGGGTTTGTTTGTCTAGCCCATCTAACACCAAACCCCTCCCAAAAAGCAGGTCTAGTTCAAACCCTAATTTCAAAAAGCAAGAGGAATCAATCCAAAAGCTTACCCAAAAACAAAGCTTTGCTTTCAAAAATCAAAACCCCTATCTTAAGGAGGGAAAGCCACAGATACTTTGCTTTACTAAAACATTCAAAGACACAGAAATAAGAATTGGGTCAAAACATCTCAATTCTCACTGATCTTTAACCAGATCAAATAGAAACCCTAGATTTGACTACCTTGAAAATCCAGTAACTGAGGATTCAACCCAGATTAAGACAACACATTTGGAACCCAGAAATGTAGGAAGAAAAATAAAGGGACAAAAAAAAAAAAGAAGATAAAATCTACCCACAGATTTTAGGGTTCAATCAGTGAACTAGAGGACCACTTCAACAATTTGGGAAAGTGACTCAAAAAAATATAGGATTAGGAGAAAAGTAAAAAGAAACAGAGAGAGACTCAAAACACAGAGAAATTCTAGACCCAAGATTCAAAAGATTCATGGAATTACAAAACCCCAAACCCATTGAAATTCAAAAGTCAAAACATTACATCGAATTGGGAAAAAACCCAATAACAGAGACGAAATCAAAACCTCAAACCCTGGAACCCAAAACCCAGATCCCAAAAAGATTGGCAAAGAAAACACCGCAGAAAATTGATTCAGCGAAATGTAGCCGAAAAATAGTTCAGAAAAAGAAGAAACCGACTTCAACCCCCTGTTCTGTAAGAGCTCCAAGCTCTCTCTAACTTTTCTGCAACCCAATTAAATGCAGAGCCTCCACATACAAATGCCTCATTTACTTCCACTTTGTGAGTCCAAGCCCAAAAACATACCCTCTCTCTTGATTACCCCCACTACCTTTTATTCTCTCTCTCTCATTGACCCCAGTTGTAGCTGGATATCTCCACCTCAGTGAGAAATGATATTGACTTTGACAAACCGATTGGCTAGGCTATGATTATTATTGTGTTTTCAATTAGTAGAAGCTACTTTAATTTAGGTCAAGTTTGGGTATTCTTAAATAATTTAAAAAGTCAAAAAATTATTTAAAAAGTTAAAAAATTAACATTATTCACCAAAAGTCAACAATTACGGCTGCACAACTCCCAATTCAAATTTTCTTTTAAAAATCAATTTTTACAATTTTTTATTACACATTTTTTCATAAAAAGTCAAAAAGTTAACCCAAACATCCATATTTTCAACCTCAATTTTTTTATCTAAAAAGACAAAAAGTACACTTATTTAGTCTTCACAAACAAGGCCTTAATTTTTATTGAGGAAATGACAGATAAAAAATAAAAATATTTTAAAAAATGTGATAAATAATATAAATATTAATAAATTAGTGGGACCCCAACTTTTCTCTCATTCGGTGATGGGTTTAAGTCAATTAATCAGCTGCCACGTAAAAACTGTTTTATGCCGCTGTTTTAGTGGAGGTTACGAGGATTTTTTTATATTAAAATGTTTGACAAAATTTTTAATTATTCCTCTCATTCTAAAATAGTAGTCATTTTTAAAAATTTTAATTTTTTTAATAGTATAATTATTACATTTTAAAATTTTAATTTTTCAAAATTATCTTTTAATAATACATTTTTTTTTGAGAAATATTAATTTCATAATTGTACTTTTATGTTGTTAATAAATTTAAAAGAAAGACAAAATAAGAATTTATATTATTTTTGTACTTGATTTTTAAAAACGGACTAATATTTTGGGATAATAAAAAATTGAATAAGGGACTAAATTTTGGGACGGATGGAGTATAAGTTTTGAGATAAAAATAGGTTAAGGCCTTATTTAGCATATTCTAAAAAAGTCAAAAAGTCACTATCTTATTTAAGTCACATCACCTCTCTACAACATCACTATCTGTACTCAATCCATATTTCATAAAAAGTTAAAAAGTTCCAAACCACCCCTAAATAAGTTGAAGTTAATTGGCATAAATATTTAAAATATTTGTTTTTGGTTATCAAATTTAAATTTAAGAGGGGTATTTTGGAAAATTTGTTAAAAGTTGACTTTTTAACTTTTTTATTTTTTTGTGAATAAAAAATATGATATGTAATATAACTCAAAATGAGTTAGCTTTCCAACCGAGCCCAAATTGTATCAAACATGCCACTATCCGCTTCAGTATTTAAATTGGATTTTTTTATTAATAAATTTTATTTAGAGGTGTTCTAACCTAATAAATCTACTAAAGAAAATTATAAATTTTAGTTCCATGTATTTATATTTTTGTTACATGACATTCTTTTTCTTGATTTATATTGTTTGTTGGACTATTATATCCTTATGTCTATTATTGATATGTATTACATAGAAAATGAATATACACATTTCTTTTTTGTTATTACCTCTATTTTGATAGTTACCATTATTCACATTTTTGTTTTTGATCAGTTTTATTCACATTTGTGGTATTGTTTTATTGTGCTAGGGTTTCGAAACTCTCTATTTGGTAGGGTTTAGAAACTCTAATTTACATATAGTGGTGAAATAATATTATGTTCCTCTATTGTTATGGTGAAATTTTGTGTTCCTCCATTGTCACTTTGTATTTGTAGTTCTGTGTTCACCCATTGTTGCTCTGTGTTCAAAACTCTGTTTCTCCATTGTTGTAAGTTGAAACTCTATTTATGTCCAGGCAATTTTGTTACAAACATATTTTTTAAAAGTGAGTTTGGTTTGATTTGAATTGATAGAATGATGAAATTACATAGAATGTTAATGATAGTGATAATGATAAAAATAATGATGAAAATGAGGATGTGGGTTATATTTTTTTTGTTTTTTAAAATGATTGAGTTTTTTTTTCTGGATTTTTAATTATTACTGCTATTGTTTTTATTTTTTGTCAATCAGTATGAATTTTCACATTTCACATTATTTAAAAGTCTGAAAAATAAGTGTTGAAATATAAATATGGACATAATTATATATTTTACAATATGTGAATATTCATATATCATTGGTTATTTACTATACTTCTTAATTGAACAATCATTTTTTTTATTACCATTAAACAATTGAAATAGTCATTTTTTTCTTTCAATTTTGTTTCATATTGCAGTGTGAATGTTCACATTGATATAAATATAGTTTTTTTAAGCTTAGTTGTATGTTAATTGTAAATTGTGAACATTCACATTATATTTTGGTATGAATTTTATTTTTTTTTTGAAGTTTTTTCAAAAGTTAGTTGTATTTTTTTTTTTTACTATGCTTGTTGGTTAAACAATCATTTTTTTTTTATCATTAAACAATCAAAATAGTCGGTTTTTACTTTTTTCAATTTTATTTTATATTTTCACGTTACAATGTGAATGTTCACATTGATACGAGTTTATTTTTTTTAAACTAATTGTATATTAATTGTAAATTTTGAATATTCACATTATATTTTAGTATAAGTTTTGTTTTTTGGAAAATTAATTGTATATTTGTTATTTTTGTTACTATACTTGGTAGTTGAACAATTATATTTTTGTTACCATTGAACAATTGAAATAGTTGATTTTCACTTTTTTCACCTTTGTTTTATATTTTCACGTTGGAATGCAAATGTTTACATTAATATAAGTTATTTTTTTTTAAGACTAATTATATTTTAATTATAAATTGTGAATATTCACATTATATTTTCGTATAAATTTTTTTTTTCCAAAAGTTAGTTATATGTTTGTTATTTATTGTAAACATTCACATTATATTTTAATATGTGTTTTGTTTTTTTAAAAGTTAGTTGTATGTTTGTCATTTACAGTGAACATTCATATTATATTTTGATTTTCATTTAGATTTTTTGTTGCGTTATTTTTAAAATTTTCAAAGTATAAAAATGTTCAAAGTTCATAATTTGAGATTTTATCCATGGAATGCGAAAAGATTTTCTCCTTAAAATAAGAGAGAGATTTTCTCCATGTAATAAAGGAAACATTTTATCTTTAGCATGAGAAAGATTTTCTCCATAAAATGAGGGACTATTGTCATGTATTAGTTTCAAAATAGAAACATGTACAAAAAAATTAGAAAAAAAAATGATTTAATCATAATACATTAAACAGGACTTAATGGAATATTCAAAAAAAAAATATGAGTTAAATGGAATAAAATACTTAGAAAGAGAATTTATCAAAAAAATGACCCATTTAAATTAGGATGGTAAAAAGGTCAAGTTGACTTAGGTATACGCCTCCGTTTGGGAAGTGGGCTGGCTCTTTGACTTTTTGACTTTTTGACTTTTTTGGCTATATGAGCCTGGGCTCAAAAGCTTGGTTTAGGAAGGGCTCTTGGCTTTTTGACTTTTTGGCTTTTTTGACTTTTTTTGTGAGAGAAGAGTATAATAATTATGGGGTTGGATGTGATGTTTTGTCTGTTGTAGCTCATAAGCCTATTTTGTTTTTGTGTGGCTCGTGAGCCCAATGAGTCCTTACCAAACGGAGGCATAATAAGTTATTCAATTTTAATTTAAAATTTAATAAATTTAAAAATGGACAGTATCTAACTTTTATTGCCTTATTTATTTATTTATTTTAACTCAAATGAGTTTTAGGCCTTGTTTGGCATAACCTATATAATCCATCTTTTTATCTTTTTATCTTTTTTCCATCACATCACCTCTCTACTTTTCTACACATCTTTTCGTAAAAAGACAAAAAGTGCACTTTTTTAGGACACCCCAAACCAACCCTAATAGAGTCAGCCTCGAATTGTTTGATTTTTATAATGCATATAATAGAGTTAAGTCAAGTAAAGTAATATGATATTTAAGCTTAACTTCAAATTTTAACGGATTTAAAAATGTGTTTAATCTTAATTTATTTGTACATATCAAATAACTTTTTAACTAGTTAAACATAAGTCAAGTTCATATATAAATTGCTTCATTAGTCAAAATGTCTCATTTTGTTGAATACTACGCATGGTTTGGGAAGTGGCTTATTGGGCTTTTTTGGCTCAATGAGCCACAAAAGACAAAATAGGTTTATTAAGCCATAAAACACAAAAAAATACATCCAACCCATAATCATTACACTCTTCTCTCACAAAAAAAGTTAAAAAAGTCAAAAAATCAAAAAGTCATTTCCAAACCAAGCTTTTGAGTTCAGGCTCATATAGTCAAAAAGCCAAAGAGCCAACCCACTTTCCAAAGATAACTACCTAACTATGATTTTTGAAATTTAACAATTGTATTTTTTTAAATTATTTTATAAAATTTGTAAATTGATTTTTACACCCAAAAAATAGTGTGAAAACGATAATTCTTTTTAAACTTTTTTATTACTTTTTTTTTTTTTAATTTGAAAAAATCATATTTAAAAATGCTACCAAATAGATTCTTACATTTTCGAGTTCTTTAAATGTGATTTTTGTATTTGGCAGAGAAGCAAAAGAAAATGCAAACAATATGAATTTTGCATTTTTTTTTTTTTATCACGTTTAATACTTGCTTTGTGTTTGTTGCTGGATTAAAATTACTCTAGCTTTACGTTAGATAAGACTAGGATTATTGTTATTTTATATTTTAATATCAAGAAAAGTACCCAATGAAACCTCAATAAATAAATAAACACCTTAAAAATTATAACTACAAGTTGGGTGCTCAATTGTTGCATTTTGTTTTAGGAAAAATTATTTAGAAGTCCTATTAGGGAGACTTATGCTACATATGGTCCTACTAAAAAATTTATGTTCCCATAAGTCCTGTGAGAAGTTTGTTGACACATTTACCCTCAATATTAGTTGTTAATATCATAAATAATAATAAAATCATATATATGAAATTGATATAAACGTAACGTAACGTGACAACTACATAAACGTAACGTGACACCTATACGTAACGTGACGTATCTACATAAACGTAACGTGACGTGACATCTATATAAACGTAACGTGACATATCTACATAAACGTAACGTAACGTGACACCTACATAAACGTAACGTGACACATATGATTTATGGTAACATTCAATTTTTTATATAGGAAATTGATTTTATTTATTTTTTGGATTTTTTTGGGATAGCCAAACAACCAAATTACTGAATTCAAACACAATTAATTAACCAAAAAAATAATTATTCATAAATCAAATTTCAGTCCACAGAGAGTTAAACAAACTCTTCGCTCCTCTGCCCTATAGAATTATTAAAACAGCATGAAGAGTAATCATCTTGTTATTACTATGATGGCTTAGCTCCAGCAATTCATCAACATTGATGAAGTGCGTCTCACGTTTGAAGACGAGTAAGTAACTTTTCTCCCCTAAACCACTCACACATGTCCACTCATAGATAAGCGTGATTTGCGAGTATTGTTTTTCCGATATACTTTTGTCCTTTCTATTTTTATTAATTAATTTAGATTTCACATATATTATTGATAATTTTTTAAATTTTACAATTAATAATACAAAATAAAAATACATTAAGATTATATATCTATTTCAAAACAAACGGATTAAAAAAATAAAAATTTATTAAGTTAAAAACGCGTGACACATTACGTTACGTTTATGTAAGTGTCACGTTACGTTTATATAGGTGTCACGTACGTTACGTTTATGTAAGTGTCACGTTACGTTCATATTGGTGTCACGTTACGTTACGTATATATAGGTGTCACGTTACGTTACGTTTATGTAGGTGTCACGTTACGTTACGTTTATATAAGTGTCATGTCACGTTAGGATTTTGTGGAATACATTCTTATGAAAATAAGACTTGAGACTTTATAAGAAATTATACAGGACTTACCCTAACATAAGGTTCTGAAAAAGGATTTATAAATAAGTTCCCCTCTTTCTTATTATCATCGTGATTAAAAAATAAAAAATAAAAAATACATTTGGTCAACCCTCCGTCAGGGTTTAGGTTTCCATTTTTAAACTATTCGCATAGTTCCAAAGAGGACATTGTACGTGGATAAATAAATATAAAAAATAAGGTGAATTTATATATTATATAAAGAAAATGAAATTTTTAGTGAGAAAGTTTGTGAGAGGTTTAAAGTCTCATTCTTTAATTGTTGATATTTTTTATTTTCAAAATAATTTTATTGGCTAATAAAGTAATTATAGATTAAAAAACAAAAACAAAAATCACTTAAAATTTTGAATTACAAGTTTTTAAAATCTCTCTCCAATATTTCTCCTTTTTCTTAAATCTCATCTCATAACAAAGTAACTATACATTAAAGAGAAAAAAAAAATTATACATTAAAAAAAACACAAATCTCATCTCATAACAAAATAATTATATATATATTTTAAAAACATTATAGATTAAAAAAAAAGTAAAACCACAATTGCTAATTTTTGTGATTTTAAAAATATTTAAAAATAGTACCATTGACTATAGCTATAGATTTAAAAACAAAAAGCTAAAATTGCTAATTTTTATAATTTTAAAAATAATACTATTGGCTAACAAAGTAACTATAGATTTAAAAAAAAATTGAATTACAAGTTCCTAATATCTCTCTCCTAATATTTATTTGTTCCACATTTGCTAATTTTTGTGATTTTAAAAATATTCAAAAATAATTCTATTGGCTAACAAAGTAATTATAGATTAAAAAAAAAAAACAAAAACCACATAAAATTTTAAATTACAAGTTCCTAAATCTCTCCCTGCAATATTTATCTCTTTCGTAAATCTCATCTCATAACAAAGTAACTATATATTAAAAAAAAATTAAAAAAAATACAAATCTCATCTCATAACAAAGTAATTATATATATATATATATTTTTAAAAAAACATTATAGATTAAAAAGAATGGAAAACCACAATTGCTAATTTTTATAATTTTAAAAATATTTTAAAATGGTACTATTTGCTAACACAGTAACTATAGATTTTTTTAAAACAAAACTAAAATTGCTAATTTTTGTAATTTAAAAAATATTTTAAAATAATACTATTGGCTAACAAAGTAACTATAAATTTAAAAAAATAATAATAATTGAATTACAAGTTCCTAAAATCTCTCATTTAATATTTATCTGTTTCTTAAATTTCATAGTCTATCCATCTATGTTATATATTATACTAAAGTGACTTTTCATCTTAAGTATTTCAAAATCTTAAATCTAATTTTTAAAATTTTTTATTTTTATAAAAAAAAATTAAAACATCTATTAGCTATACCAAGAATATAAATATTAACTTTCAAAATTAATTAATGCAAATGCATTGCTGGTAAAAAAGAAAGAAAAAGCGCACAATTCTTAGCGGCCCCCCCCCCCCCAAAAAAAATCAAGATTTTATTTAAAAAGAATATAAATCTCTTACAATCTTATCTCTTCTAAAATAAATCTAATGAAAATGAAATTATCTCATCTCCCATAAAATGTATATTATTAATATTTTTTTGGGAAAAGCACCAATAAATCCTAAATTTGAGAATGTTAACCCATTTAGTCCTGAAAGTTTTTTGTTGGACTAATAGGTCCTATTTCAGCTTACTATAGGCCTTTTTATGATGTACCTTCTTTTCAAACGTCAAACATTATTCATCTAATATCAAACATTACAATGTCAGGATTATTCATCAAACATCAACCACTAAACATTAGGATTATTCATTAAATATCAAACATCAAACACAAATTCCGAATCATTAAACATTAGGATTATTCATCAAACATCAAACATTACCCATCAAACATCAGATTTATAAGTAACATCATCGATTAAACAATTTTTTAAATAACAATTAAACATCAAAATAACGATTAAAATAACATCAAACATCAAAATAACGATTAAACAATTTTTTCTGATCAAACATCATCATCATAACAATTTTTTTTTTTATCAAACATCACCATAACATTTTTTTCAACCAACCATCATCATAACATCAAAACCATCTCAGTCGAACATCAAAAACCCTAGCAATGGCGTATTCAACAATTTCCGGCTGTGGAAAAGGTGATTCCGGCGAGTTCGATCGACTCTACTGAACCACCACGACGATTTCAGCCGAATCGGAAACTCGTCGCTGGGTCACCACATCATCTCTCTCAGATCGGCGGTGGGTTCTTCTCTTTCGATTAGCATCATGATCGCCGATGTAGACGATGCAGTCGAGATCAGATTGGATGGCCTTGATGGCGCACCACAGAACTCTCTCTCTGCAGCCGCCATCGTTGGTGTAGGGATGGAAGAACCCTACCGCTCTCTTTTTGCTCCTCCGACCTCCGATTATCACAACCGACAACAGTTTCAGAATTAAGGCAAAGATTGTACATGTGAGACCCCAAATCAGTGCTTTGCACGACGTTGAAGTGAAACACTAAGGTTCTGATTTCTGGATCAAAAATCAGATCAACCTTAAGGTAAAAGGCATTGAATTCAGCGTGATCTTAATTGAAACTTGGAAGAAGACTAGTATCAATAAAATCCATTTTGATGATGATGTTTGATGTTGTGATGTTTGATGTTGTTTTATAATGATGTTTGATATTGTTTTGATGATGATGTTGTGATGTAAAAAAAGGACTAAATGGTTTATAAAAAAACACTCAGGACTAAATGGAGTAACATTTTCTAATATGGGACTTATGAGTAATTTTTCCTATTTTTTTACAATTAGTTTGATCTATATAAACCTAAAATTAAGCCTAACATAAAATAAAAATTAAACATTATATCTAATTCTCTCTCTATCCAAATAAAATTATACTTATTAATAAATATGGCATTAGTTTTAATTGTAATTACATCTTTTTAGAGTCTTTATTCATTTTTTAACTTTTTTTTAATATTTTTAAATTACATGTTACAATAATTCTTTTTTATTCAGTAAGTTTTTGAAATTTCTTTAATTATTTCCCTTTTCAAAAACCAATATAACATTTTTTTAAAATTCATATATTTTTATGGGGGATGCACCAATAAATCTCAAATTTGTATCTTGTGATCCAGTTAGTCCTATTGTTTTTCTTATGAACTAATAGGTCCCAACCCAATGTTAATAACCAAACATCAAACGTTATAAACATCAAACATTAGATTTATCAAACATTATTCATCAAACATGAAACATTATTCATCAAACATCATAAATTATTCATCAAATATGAAACATTATTCATCAAACATCAAATTTATGAGTAACATCATCGAAACAATATTAAACATGATCATCAAAACAACATCAAACATCACAACATCATCATCAAAACAACATCAAAATAACGATTAAACAATTTTGTAAATAACGATTAAACATCAAAATAACGATTAAATTAACATCAAACATCAAAATACAATTAAACAATTTTTTCTGATCAAACATCATCATCATAACTGAAAAATCTAGAGACCCTAGATGTTGATTTGTGATTATGTACCAATTTTAAGCAAAATATAACAATCCCAATCAAACAATCAAGAGAAAGAGACACAAAGATTTTACGTGGAAAAACCACAATTGGACACTTTTTAATTGTGATAAAAAAACCACAGGCAACTGCCACAAGACAATCCACTAAGAAGATTTAAAGAAATTACACAGGTATCACTCTCAATTATCTAGCGAATCCACAACGCCTAATTGAACTAACCTCTATGTGCCTCTTCCAACCCCATCTTCACCACGGAATTGTCTTTCTGATGAGCCACTCCGGATTCCACCAAATCTTCAGGCTCGAATTCTTCAGAATCCACAACTGAAGAACAACTCTCTCTTTTGTGTATAACAAACAAACCTTTGATGTACTCTCTTTAAACCATGAGTTGAATACTCAATAAAACATCAAAGAAAAAATAACAAAATATCTCCAGATATAGACCTTTAAGAACCAAAAAGAAGATCTGGAGAGATTCAATGAATGAATCAATGAATAGCCTAGATTTGGGAGAAACCCAACTATTTATAGAAAACCAAAGCAATCCTAGTTGGGAAAGAAAACCAACTTCTTGCAGAACTCCAAAGTAATCTTGTTTTTGAAGGAAACCAACTTCTTAAAGAACTCTTGTTACAACTTTGGTTTTGATCCATGGAATTTGACAACAAAAGGTCCTAACAATCTCTCATTTTGTCAAATTCTGGATAAAACCAATTTAAAACAAATTTCCTAACAAAATCTCTCAAGCAGCACCATCAACTATGAACCAACACTCAAATTCATGCTCTTGAACAATTATCCTGAAATAAAATAACCACACACAAGCCAACCAAAATATGTGGAACTAGATTAAATAACAAAATATAAATCAATCCATAAACAAAATACTAACAATCCAACTGTACCAAAGAAGGATATAAGCAAAAGTAAAAACACTGTACCATCAACCAAACTACTGTACCATCAATATACATCAAACACTGGTAATGATGAACCAAACTCTCCCTCATTAAAAAACAATCACAAACACTGAAAACAGTGAATAAGAAGAAAAACGACAAAAAATAATATAGTAGAGCAAGCAAGAAATTTCAGATTTGTACCTTGAAACACACAAGATTATTCAAGAAGCACAATTACTTGAAAACAAAATGTGCACAGCCTCTAGAAAATTCCTCATAAAAGAAAGTGATGCATTATGTGAAAAGCATAGATCCCATGATAAAGGTGTGTGTGTGACTCTTGGAGTTCAACAAACACAAGATTCAAATCCTAGTAGTGATATAAAAGTTAGACCTCCGACAAGAGAATCTAAGCACAACTAAGGAAAGTCAAACCACTAGGAATCAAGGGATATTTGGTGAGGAAAGGTGGAGGCTCCCCCTCAATCAATGAATCTCTTTTTTTTCTGTTCTTTTTCACATTTTTTTTCTTTTCTGTCTTTTGCACATTTTTTCTTTTCTTTCTTTTGCACATTTTTTTCTTTCTTTTGCACATTTTTTTTTCTTTCTTTTGCACTTTTTTTTTCTTTTTTCCTTTTTTTCTTTTTCTTTTGCTTTTTCTTTTTCTTTTTCTTTTTCTTTTGCACACTCATTGGCAGTTGATACGCTCAAGAGTATGGAAACCAAACCAGAGAAGCATGGATATAATAAGGATGGCTTGGTTGGTGACTCTGAAGTAGTCTTTTCCTCATGGCTGGACTACAAAAAATAGAGGGGAAAGCCATGGAGATGCAAAAAGATGGAAGATGGTTAAGAGACTCAACATCACCCATGATATACTAGTATAGGTCAATTCCTCTAGAAAAGCAAAAGATACAATACCAGAAGTCCATAGAGAAAAATAATCACTAAGGCGGAAGACTCCAAAATTTGCTAATCCAAAAGTGTGTACAGAATGAGACATACTAATCAAAGAACACACACTCCAAAATGAGTAATGACCACAGAAAGCACACATATATTAACATGTAATGGATATTCTCATCAATTCCAATATGCACCAAGGACCACTCAAAAAATTTAAGCTTGCAAAACCATATTAAGAAAATCTTTTTAGATTTTTTTTTTTCATATGAATTTCCCTCACGAATTGTATCCATTATCACAAATCAAACAAGATTTCGTTCTAAACGATATTTAAAAAAAAAAAAGAGAGAATAAAGCGATCCAAAAGAATTTTTTAAAAAAAAAAAAAATAGAACGACCCGCTCTGATACCAATTGAAAAATCTAGAAACCCTAGATGTTGATTTGTGATTATGTACCAATTTTAAGCAAAATATAACAATCCCAATCAAATAATCAAGAGAAAGAGACACAAAGATTTTACATGGAAAAACCACAATTGGACACCTTTCAATTGTGATAAAAAAACCACGGGCAACTGTCACAAGACAATCCACTAAGAAGATTTAAAGAAATTACACAGGTATCACTCTCAATTATCTAGTGAATCCACAACGCCTAATTGAACCAACCTCTATGTACCTCTTCCAACCCCATCTTCACCACGGAATTGTCTTTCTGATGAGCCACTCCGGATTCCACCAAAGCTTCAGGCTCAAATTCTTCAAAATTCACAACTGAAGAACAACTCTCTCTTTTGTGTATAACAAACAAACCTTTGATGTACTCTCTTTAAATCATGAGTTGAATACTCAATAAAACATCGAAGAAAAAATAACAAAATATCTCCAGATATAGACTTTTAAGAACCAAAAAGAAGATCTGGAGAGATTCAATGAATGAATCAATGAATAGCCTAAATTTGGGAGAAACCCAACTATTTATAGAAAACCAAAGCAATCCTAGTTGGGAAAGAAAACCAACTTTTTGTAGAAAACCAACTTCTTGCAGAACTCCAAAGTAATCTTGTTTTTGAAGGAAACCAACTTCTTAAAGAACTCTTGTTACAACTTTGGTTTTGATCCATGGAATTTGACAACAAAAGGTCCTAACAATAACAATTTTTTTTTGATCAAACATCATCATAATAATTTTTTTATCAAACATCATCCTAACATCAATTTCACCCTTCTGGGATCATTCCCCCAATCTCTCTCTCTAACAATGGCGACTGGTTTGTTCCGTCGAGCAATATCTAGAGTTCAGTCCTCCCCGGCGGCGAAGCTGGTATGTATCCGAGCCCACGCATCGGAGGTCGAAGGTCAACAAGTCGAACCAAAAGCCCGACATCTCTCCGACTCCAAAACCTTCCAAATCTACCGATGGAACCCCGAAAAGCCTAACAAACCCGAGCTCCAAGACTTCCAGATCAACCTCAAGGAATGCGGTCCCATGGTCCTCAACGCCCTCATCAAGATCAAGAACGAGATCGACCCAACCCTAACCTTCTGGTGATCATGCCGCGAGGGAATTTGTGGTTCTTGCGCGATGAACATCGACGGCTGTAATGGACTAGCGTGCTTGACGAAGATTCCCCAAACTTTTTCTCATGTTAGAATTGGTTTCTGGGGTTCTTGAATTTGGATTTGGTTGTGTTGAAATTGGGGAAAGAGATCTGTTTGCAGATACTGCCATTGATGAATAGAGAGAGAGAGAGAGAGAGAAAGAGAGATGAGTATGTTGAAGTGTTCTTAATCCAATGGTTCAAACCTAGATTCAAAACCAGATTCAAACGTGAAGTGTTCCTGGGGGCTTTGTAATGTTAATGATGTTGCTGATGTAGATAATGGGACTAAATGGTGCATAAGAAAATTTGTAGAACTAAATAGTTTAACTTTCTACCACATAGGATTTACTGGTAATTTTTTCTATTTTTATTCTAAAATAGTGAAGTATTAGAACTATGTCATTTTTATTTTATTTTTTATAACAAAGCATAATTTTAATTGTTAATTGTCAATACAATAATTTTAATCTATCTATACTATAAATTATAGTAAACGAACATTTAAAACAAAACTCTTAAACTTGTATATAAAATTTTATTTACGAGAGACAAAATACAAAAAATTAAATACGATTATTGTATTTTTAATAAATAATATATTATTTTATCTCGTGTATAATATGGGTGACATGCTAGTTATATTAAAGGTCTTTTATAGTTTGAATTTTTGGTCATTTTAGTTTTTAATTTTTTAATTGTAAGACATTTGATCATGAATTTTGAATATTATTCTAAATAAAGACAATTAAATATATTATTGTTCAATTTGAAAGGCAAAGTTATCAAATTGATACAATATAAATTAATTTGACAAAAATAAATGTCAAAAAATATTTTTAAATTTTTAAAAATTATTTTTACCCACAACAGATAAAATTATGTAAGATTGATTAATTTTTTACACATTTATTTATTTATTTTACTAAATTAATTTTTATTATGTGTTTTAGATGATGATCATGTAATGGTTGGTTGTTTTTATTTTCATTAAATTAGTTTTTATTTTTTCAAAAATCAAATATGACAACAATTTTGATATCATTATTAAACCAATCCATTAAATCAAAAAATTCAGAACTAAAAATATTTCATATATTAAATATATCGAGTACACATTAAAAATCTAACAACCACTCATTACATTATCAACATCTAAACTCATAATAAAAATTAATTTGGTAAAAAAATAAATAAATGTGTAAAGGATTTACCAATTTGATATAATTTTATCTTTAGTGGGTAGAAATAATTTTTAAAAATTAAAAAATAATTTTTTGAGATTTATTTCTGTCAAATTAGTTTATATTTTATCAAATTGACGACTTTGCCCTTCAAAATGAGTAATGATATCTTTAATTATCTTTATTTGAAATAAGAATTAAAATTTAGAATCAAATATATTACAATTAAACGATTAAGAATCAAAACAATACAAATTCCAAACTATATTATGGTTAGGATAATTTACCTTTAAAAAAAAAAAGAAAAAAGACATTGTATGCTTATTATTTTGGATATGCTCTAGATTTGTTTGCGCTCTATTTCTTGTATTTTCTGAAATTTTAGTAGATGCCCCTATCTCGTCAAAATTTTCAGTTTTTGGTAAAGCAATGTTTGATTGCACGGTTATAGAGATGGAGATTTTTTTTTGAACAGTATAGATGGAGATTTGATTAGTAATTAGTAATTTGTAATCATGTTCAGCATTGAAAAAAATAACATGTGATTAATATATCATAGAATCATGATTTTTAACTTAATGGTTTTGTAATATCATTTTGTAATATAGTTATGTCTTAGTCAGAATGTTTTGTAGTTTTTATTTTAATTTTGATCGAAGATGTTTTTGATTATGTCTCAAGTGTTATAACTTTTAATTATAATTTATTGTGATATCAATTATGATTTATTGTGATTATCATTTTGATTCCTACTAAAAAAAATTTTAATTGTGTCCCAAATAAATTTTAATTCTGACTCATTATGTTTTGTTTAAATTATAACTTCAAATAATTTAATTATGACACAAATATTATAGCTTACCTATCATACACATTCAAAAAGAAATATGTATTATAGAATGACCAAATTCTTATATTCTCTTCGTCTCAAAATATTAGTCTCTCATTTTATTTTTTATTATCTCAAAATATTAATCCTTTTTCAAAAATCAATGATTAGAATAATATGAATTTTCTATTTTGCTTTTATTAACAATATAAAAAGTATAATTATGACAATTGATATTTCTAAAAAAATACTATCAAAGAGTAATTTTAGAAAACTAATATTTTTAAAGTGTAATAATTAAAAAAATTAAATTCTTTAAAAAAAACTATTCAAAGTATTTGGTTTCAGTTTTTTGAATTCAATTTTTTAAAAATTGAGATTTTTTTTGAGTTTTTTTATTTTTAGTGAATATTTTTAAAATTTTAAGTATTTTTTACTTTTTTAGATACACCTTACTTAGATATATCTAAAAATACAAAAAACATACTAAATTTTAGTATTTTTTTTGAATTTTTAGTATTTAGTGAATTTTTTTTACTAAAATTATATTTTTTAAGTATATTTATGTTACGTGTGTATAAAAATTAAAATTTTTTTTTAAAATATTAAAAAAATTAAATAAAAATAAAAAATACAAAAAATAAAAAAATAAAATTTTATAAAAAATGTTTTTTAAAAACTAAAAATAAACATAGTAATTATTTTGAGACAGTAACAATTCTTATTACTTGAGCAAAATCCTAGGAAAATCTCTCTCTCTCTCTCTCTCTCTCTCCCCTTTGGATTCCCTTTTTCCTGGATGGGCGGGCCGATGCACAAGACCCTAGAGTTTGGCCTCAAAAAGTAAAAGCTCCAAATTGACTCCAATTTTAACTTTGTTTTAGGATTGAATTGAGACCTTCTTTATTTATTTAACATAAAATAAGAAATCGTAATAATGTCGGCAATCCACATGTAACTTATTTATAATGTATTATTGACCCCTAAGTTTAAAATATTCAATTGCAAATGGGGCACATGCAAAAGTGCATCTTCGAGGTTACTCTTTCATACATTGCTTTCATGATTGATTTTAAATAGTCATATGAGGGACACATTAAAATTGGGGAATTCAATCAATTCAATGTTTATGGTTTAATTTGATTTGCTTTTCTAATAAGGCCTTGTTTGGGAAGACTAAATAAGTGCACTTTTTGTCTTTTTTGACTAAAAAAGTGAGGTTGAAAATATGGATGTTTGGGTTAACTTTTTGACTTTTTATGAAAAAATATGTAATAAAAAATTGTAAAAATTGGTTTTTAGAGAAAAATTTGAATTGGGAGTTGTGCAGCCGTATTTGTTGACTTTTGGTGAATAGTGTTAACTTTTTAACTTTTTGAGTAACTTTTTGACTTTTTGAATTATTTGAGATATCCCAAACTTAGCTTAATAATGGTTCAATTTTCGGTCTAAAATTCATGAACATGATCAGGTCAATTCGATTATCAAATTAGATTATATCTAATCTACATCTAAAAACTTGAACTTATATGCATTTTACACAAAATTTTATTTATATTGAAACATAATTCATATCACTAGTATCTATTTTGTTCCTTCGTAAACACTTTATATGGGTACTTTAGATGTAATTTTCTAGGGGGAATCATACTAACAGTTTCTATAGTTTAGAATTTGTATCATTTTAATCATTGATTTTTTAAATGTAACACATTTGATTCTAAATTTTAAATCTTGTTCTAAGTAAGGACAATTGAAGATACCATTGTTTAATTTTAAAGGTAAAATCGCCAATTTGATAAAATATAAACTAATTTGATAAAAATAAATGTCAAAAAAATATTTTTGAATTTTTAAAAATTATTTCTACCTACCAAAGATAAAATTATATAAACTTAATAAATCTTTTACACGTTTATTTATTTTTTACCAAATTAATTTTTATTATGTGTTTAGATGATGATCATGTAATGGGTGGTTGCTAGACTTTTAATGTGTAATCGATATATTTAATATATGAAATGTTTTTAGTTTTGGATTTTTTGATTTAATGGATTGGTTTAATAATGATATCAAAGTTGTCGCATATTTAATTTTTGAAAAAATAGAAACTAATTTATGAAAATAAAAACAATCACCCATTACATAATCATTATCCAAACACATAATAAAAATTAATTTGGTAAAATAAAATAAATAAATGTGTAAAAGATTTATCAATTTTATATAATTTTATCATTGGTAGGTAGAAATAATTTTTAAAAATTTAAATATTTTTGACATTTATTTTTTGTCAAATTAGTAATATTTAATTAAATTGACGGCTTTGCCATTGAAATTGAGCAATAGTATATTCAATTGCCCTGATTTGGAATAAGATTTAAAATTTATAGTCAAATGTGTCATAATAAAAAAATCAAAAACTAAAGTGACAGAAGCCCCAAATTATAGGATCTTTAGTGTAATTTGCCCAATTTTCTATTATCTCTATTTCTCTATTTTTTAGTTCTAGATTTATTTATTTTTTCATTGACTCATTCACATAGATTTTATGGTCATATTTGTTTGGCTCCATAGATGAGGAGATTGGAATATCAATCTTGTGAGTCCTACATAACCCATGTTTGGTTGACAAAAGTAGAAGGAAACTAGTAGTCCCATAAGACTATGAATACCCTTACATAAGGATCTCCCTCCTCTCCAACACGCTTCAGTCCCGCTTCCTCTAGCCATTTCACCAGATGGAGACGCGTGGTGTTTGGTAGATCTGAAGGCACCAAGGAGGCCACGTCTATGGAGTTGCTGAGTTAACAAAACGACATCGAAATTAGTCGTTTTGGGTTAACGGAAGGTGACTAACGGGATGATTCAACACTTATAATAAATAAAATAGATAAATGATTTAATTTAATAAAAAATTTCAAACCCAAAATTAAATTTTAAGCCAAAAAAAATCCCAACAAGTTAATTTTTATATATATAAATAAAAAAAAAATTAGTTGACCATCGGTTGACCGGCCGGACGTCCAGTCGGTCAACCGGTCAGGCCAATTTATTTATTTATTATTATTATTTTTTTTTCTTGAGAGCTCAAGGACTGCAAAGAGATTGGCTTTTTAAATTCTGATGTTCCCTGCCTGAATCAATTACATTGCAAATGATGTTCAGCTAATAAAGTGATTGGCTTCTTCAAAGATAGTCTTTGTGTAACAAATTATAGTCTTTGAAATCTGATATTCCCTTAGTCTAAGCCAATCTATTTTATAACAAATTAGATTTCAATGATAGTCTTCAAAGATAGTTTACACAAAGACTATCTTTGAACATCAGGCAGGAGATGTTTACACAAAGACTATCTTTGAGATCAGATTTCCTTTTCTTGTTTTCCTACATTAATTGTAGCATATTAGACTAAAGTTAAAGGAAATTCTATGAAACAGCACAAATGCTACCATAATTTATGAAATATGATGGTGACAGTTTCAAAATCTAGAAGCCATATATTCAGGCAGAAATGCTGATCAATACATCCTTGTAAACAATCCAATTGCACAATCTCAGTGAATTCAACTCAACCACATTAGTGTTGTCCTGCAATACGTCCTTGTAAACAATCTCATACCCACCTCATCAAATATGCTTATCAACAATAATATCTACAAAATCAACTCTTGCGAAATATTCTTCATTGTCCCAAAAATAAAATTTCATGTCCAAAAAAAATCACTTCTATAATTCAATGGACCGTATAGCAATAGAAATATTCATAATCCAAATTGACAATAAACATTCCCAAATTTAATGTTCACAATAAACATTCCCAAATTTAATGTTAACAAAAATCTTTCACTCACAACAATCTTCATCGGTCTCCAAGAATTTCTGGATATATTGGTATAGAGGAATTCCAAATAATGTTTAGATTGGGAACCTATGAAGTAAAAAACATAATCAGAATGAGTTCAAAGCATAGAATTGAAGGATATCCACAATAATTCATGTTATTGTAATGTGTGCTAGTCGAGCATTGTGATGAGTTAAGCAAAGTAGATCCTTGAAGTAAGGCTCGGAAGTTGGCATATTGAGGCTCTCCATTCCATGTCCAAGGCATTGAATTTGGTACTTCAGCTAATGGTTGCGTCATATGTGGGAGTATATTCGAAGATATATGTACATCCTAGAAATTGAAATTTCTTGAAAAGAACTCGAATAAATTTAAAAATGTAAAGATAAGAACACAAAAAAATAAGTATTACGTGCATTGAAGTTGGTACTTGAACATATGGTGACATCATATGTGGGAGCATATTTGAAGATGCTTGTACATCTTATCAAGATAAGAACTTAGATGAAACCAAGTAACATAAATTGAAAATTTTAAAGAATATAAAGATCATAAAAAAAAAAAAAATTAATTAAATAATACCTGAACGCGTTGCTTTTTCTTTCTTGAAGTCTCCAATGCCTTTTCCATGCTACTTTTAATCCGTCGCCTTCCACGAATGGGGTCAATCATTTTCTTCAGTCCCTTCGCTTGAATGACATTTTCACTGCCCTCATTCGTTCTCCTTGTAGAGCTAGCATCATTTAAATTTAGTGGTCCATTGGTGATACATATACGCAACTTATTTTGAACAAATGCAAGCAATTTTTTCCCTTCATGAACACAATCTTTATATGTTTCTTCCAATTTAGATGCCTAGGATGAAATCATAGTAAAGAGGGAGCACAATGACTTGTATTTGCTGCTTTGTTCCAACTTAGGGTCAGTTTGAATGTCGCGCCCTTTGTAATCTTGGACAATTTCAGCTCTTGCTAATTTGGTCCACCTTTTCAGGATATATTGGCTTGAAATTTCCATTATGATCATTTCATCTTTAAGAACCTTAATAACATGACTACACAATATTCCTTTCATCTCAAACAACCTACAAGAACAAGACAAATTACCATCTTTGTCTTTCTTCACTTCACGCATTGTAGATTGTCGATATACTTTGACAATATAAACCAAACAATCATCCTTGTGAACACAATTTGCTACGTATAACTTAAGTGAACCCACATATTCATCTTGAAATTCTTCAAAGATAGTCTTTGTGTAAACATCTCCTGCCTGAATCAACATTAGAACTTGGATTTTTATCTTGGGCAACTTATATGACAATGCATACTCAGCTTCATATTTCTTATATCGCCTCTCATTAAGCACCATTTCGAAGTGAGTGAAAAATTGAATCAAATTGTAATATGATCTCAAGTATTCTCTCAAATCAGCATTTAAGCTCTCACTAAGTTGTGTGCTCTTCATCCTTGCTGACCATGTCCACCTAATATATGCCCTAACCCATTTTTTCCTTAAATGAAAAATGCTTTGCAGCCCTGAATTATCATGAACATCAAACTCATCTAACATAGCATTCCAAGCTGCAAAAAATTCCTCTTCCTCCTCATACTCATCTATAAACTTTCCCAAAACACTTCTTATCCCACCAGGACCGCTAAAATGCCACTCATATGTTTTATAGCATTTTGCATCATATGCCATGTGCATAGCCTATGATATGTGTTAGGCATCACATATGAAATAGCCTTAGCCATTGCTGCATCTTGATCTGTGAAAATAGTTTTTAGATGTTTATTTGACATTGCCTCTGAAAAAGTTTTAAACAACCATATAAACTAATTAACTATTTCATCATACATCAATGCAGCTCCAAAAACAATGGTCTCTCAATGGTTATTGAAGCCAATGAAAATAGCAAAAAGTTGGCTCTCTCTATTAATCTTGTATGTTGTGTCAAATGTTACAATATCCCCAAATTGACCGTAGTCAATTATCATTCTAGCATCTGCCCAAAAAATATTTGTTATTTGCTCTTTAGTATCCAACTGCATAGAATGAAAGAATGAAGGATTTTGTACCGTTTGATCTTGAAAATACTTTAATATGCTCTCTGCTTCACCAAATTCTAACATTCTTTGTCTCTTTGTTCTTAAATAATTCTCTTGATCTTTTTTCAAAAACCTAACACATTCCCTTCCATCTGCCTCTCTACCCATTAACTCATAGGATGACCTAGAGGTATTCTACAATCATTTGCCAAATCTATTTCAATATATTGAGAGGTAGAAATTTTTCTTTGGAAAGAAAGCATATGAGCACATGTACTTACTACAAGGGGATGGTTGTGTGTTTCTATAAAATTGATGACTCTATACTTCCCAATTTGCCTAATTAATTTAATGCTTATCAAAGCACCACAACCGGTCCTTGTCTTCGCCCTAGGAATCCTTACAGCAAAATCTCTTTTATCAGATTTTCTAAGACCCTCCTTAGAACAAACAAATGTCCTTGAAGTAATTTCACCGGTTTTACTTTTGTGAACATATTCTTTTCTAATACTAAATCCAACTCTTTCTCCATAAGAATTATAAAATTCATAAGTTGATTGTTCAGAGTCAAATTCCATATCTAATATGGATTTACATTGTGTATCATTCTCGCCATCAACATCCATTTGGGTAGTAATTGTTAAATCATCCATTTTCGATATATCCAATACCTAAAATGCAAAAAAGTAAACATGATTTTTTATCTAAGAAATATGTGAAAGCAGTACATGGTTTAATGTTCTTAAATGATATTGAGGCTTTGTTTTACACATTAATGTTTTGTTTCATACTATCTACTAAATCAATTTTTTCTTTTTCTAAATATTTGATTTGTGGAAAAATGATTGTCTTTCCCTAAATCAACAGAAAAAACTTGACAAAAGTATCTAAAAGCCTAATCTTGATTGATATGACAAATCTGTTTCTGCTTAAGAGTGAAAAAAATCTGTTCAGTGAAATATGAGCATCATATACATACCAGATTTTAGGTGGGTTCTCTAAAATTACCAGATTTATGAGCATCATATATAAATGAACATACATTAATGAATTCTCAAATAGACAAACTATTGTTAATCTGTTAAGTGAAATATATAAATGAGATTTATATATGCTCATTTATAAATAAGCATATATAAATGAGTATGAAAACTATTGCTTTCAGATTTTAGGTGAGTTCTCAAACAGACTAGCAAACATATAGGTGCCGTTTGATAACACTTACGTTTTCAGTTTTCTATTTATATTTACAAAAATTTTAAAAACTCAAATAAAAACTTGTTTGGTAAAATTTTTTATTTATAAATCAGTGGTCTCAGTTTATAAATTTGGCCAAAAAATGAAAACACAAAAAATGTGTTTCCATTTTAAGTTTTTAGTGTTTTTTTTTTTACCATCCAACATTAGCCACCACCGCCACCATTTTCCACCACCATCTTCCGCCACCACCACCCACCCCCCACCACCACCCACCACCACCACCCACCCATCCGCCACCACCACTTGTCACCACTGCCACCACCACCCATCTCTTGCCACCACCACCACCACCACCACCCATCACCCGCCATTACCATCCACCGCCCGCCACCACCACCCGTCACCTACTTGCCACCACCACTCACCATCCACTTGCCATCACCATCCACCACCTGCCACCCACCCACCACCACCACCCACCCAACCACCACTTGCCACCCACCCGCCACCACTACTACCACCATCACCCACCACTCATCTGCTACCACCACCCACCACCATCACCCACTGCCACCACCTACCACCCACCACCACCACCACCACCACTACCACCACCGCCATCCGCCACCCACCTATCACTACTCGTTGCCATCGCCACCGCCACCACCACCACCACCACCACCACTACCACCACCCACCACCACTCCACCCACCCATTACCACCCACCCACACCACCACCACCACCACCACCGCCACCACCACCCACCACCACCCACCACCACCACCCACCACCACCCGCCACCATCACCCACCCACCCACCACTACCACCAGCCATCCGCCACCCACCTACCACCACCACTCACCACCACCCGCCACCGTCACCTACTCATCCACCCACTACAACCAGCTACCCACCACCCACCGTCACCACTTTCCACCACCGTCTTCCGCTGCCACTTGCGACCACTTGCTATTTCTCACTATTTTTATATTTTAAATTTTTTTTAAACATTTTGTCAATTACCAAACGCGTTTGTAGTTTATGTTTTTCTAAAAATAAACAAAAACCAGTTTATAAAATTTTTGTAAGTGTCGTTTGGTAACACTTACGTTTTTAGTTTTCAGTTTATATTTATAAAAATTTTAAAAACTCAAATAAAAACTTGTTTGGTAAATTTTTGATTTATAAATCAATGGTCTCAATTTATAAATTTGGCCAAAAAATGTAAACTCAAAAATGAGTTTACGTTTTGAGTTTTGAGTTTTTTTTTTTTTTACCACCCAACATTAGCCACCACCCGTCACCATTTTCCACCGCTGTCTTCCGCCGCCATCACCACCCACTACCTGCCACCACCACCCACTGCCCGCCACCACCACCCACCTGCCACCATCACCCACCTGCCACCCATTCGCCACCACCACCTACCCCTCGCAGCCGCTGCCATCACCATCGCCACCACCACCACCACTACCCACCACCCACCACCCACCACTACCATCCATCACCCGCCACTTACCCGTCACCACCACTCACCATCCACCAGCCACCACCAGCCACCACCCGCCACCACCACCATCTACTATCTACCCCACCACCACTACCACCACCATCACCCACCCGCCATCCACTTGTCACCACCACCCACCATCCGCCACCACCACCACCACCACCACCCACTCTCTACCACTCGCCATCACACCCACCACCACCACCCACCTACTACCACCCACCACCACTACCCGCCATCCGCCACCCACTTGCTACCACCACCCACCACCACCACCACCACCACCACCCACTGCACCACCACCCGCCACCACCAGCCACCTGCCACCCACTAGCCACCACCACCCACCCCTTGCCACCACCCCCACCCCCCACCCCTCGCCACCACTACCACCCACCTGCCCCCCACTCGCCCCCACAACCCCCCCCTCGCCACCCCCCCCACCACCACCCCCACCACAACCACCCACCCACCAGCGCCACTACCATCTATCGCCACCATCACCCTCGCCACCACCACTTACCACCCACTGCCACCACCATCCATCACCCACACAACCACCACCACCACACCACCACCACCACCACCACCTACCACCACCACCACCACCACCACCACCACCATCATCCACCGCCACCTATCACCATCACCCACCACCACCACCACCCACCACTCACACCCACCCACCACCACCACACCACCACCACCACCACCACCACCACTACCACCACTGCCACCACCACCACCACCACCACACCACCACACCCACCACCACACACCACCCACCCACCCACCACCACCACCCGGCCATCCGCACATCCACCATCACCTACCACCTACCACCCACCACTACCACCACCACCCACTCACTACCCACACACACCACCCCACACCCACCACCACCCGCCACCACTTGCCATGTCTCACTTTTTTTTTTATATTTTTAAATTTTTAAAAATATTTTGTCTAAACCAAACGCGTTTGTAGTTTATGTTTTTCTGAAAATAAACAATAAATAAATAAAAATCAATTTATAAAATTTTTATAAATATAAACTGAAAACGTAAACATTACCAAACAGGCCCACAAATCTAACATTTGGTGTCTGCAATTGTTTGGGTAAACAAAGATTTTCAAATGATGGAGTCCAGGGATGGCAAAGCATTCTACTGTCGATCGATTATAAATGGAAAAAAAAAACTAAATCATAGATAGGGGACTGGGTTCTGAGAAAGAGAGAGAGGGAATGAGGGATTGGGTTCTGAATTTATGAAAAAGGCGGGAGAAGGGATCTGAATCTGGATATGTAATTCAAAATAAAAAATAAAAAAAAAACTTTCCGTTACATACCTCCATCTGGCCAAAACGATAGAACTTGGCGTTGTTTTGTTTGTTTCTTGAGCTTCACAGATGTGGCTCCCTTCTCGCCAGTCGGATCCGTTGTCGCCACGCGTCTCTATCTAGTGGAATAGCTGGAGGGAGCCGGACTGTAAAGCAATAGAAAGGAGGTGAACCCCTTACATAGGGGGATTAGTTTAATTTTTTTGGGTAGAATTAAGAAAATAGTGAGGGGATTGAGTCTATTTTATATATAAATTTTATTTATTTTATTTTATTTTTTTTACACAGTGCACCTGTTTATTTTAATATTTGTTCTAATTTTTTTAATATAGAAATAATTTATTTATTTATTATATATAAAAATAATTTAACAATCCTATCACTAATCATCTCCCATACTATCATCAAAATAAACACATTTTTACTTAATCCCCTCACTAACAATTCTCACATTAATAATATATTCACTAACAATCCTTTCACTAATAATCTCATCCAACTTAATCCGCCAAACAAACGTGACTTATATGTCATATAATTCGTGGAATATATATAAGTCCGTTTACTTGTTTAAAAGTATTTTTATGATATTAGTTTAAGTATATTCATTTTATGGGATTCGTTTTGAGTTTAAAATTTTGAAATCAGTCATGTTGGATTTAATTTCAAGCTTATTACTAATTTGAATAAAATTGACCATACACACCATTACTGGCAAACATACGATACGATGAGGTTATGTGTAAATATTAAATTTGTAGATAATTTGTGGAAAAAAAAAAACACATACAAATTGAAGGGGCTAAATAAAAAATGGGTTGGATCCAAGCCTTGGGCCGGTCCAATCCCCCAAGCCCAAATCCAAATGGGTTAGATGAGCATGTGGGCAACCCAACTAAACCCAGTTCCATTACTAATAGTCCATCCAAGTCCTCAAGCACTTGGGCCCAACTCGCAGTGGAAGGCCACCCAGCTGCGATACTGGATTAGGGCCGAGCTGCAGGACCTATTCTACAGGGCGAACTGATGGGTTGAACCCATCATTAGAACCAAAGTAGGCCGAATCCGTACACAAATATTTGAATGGGCTAGCCCATCCCAACAATAGCCACACAAAGGGCCAAGCTGAGGTACAATGATGCTGAGCTGAGGAAACCTCTCAAAGAAATGTGGAAGCTATGAGTATATGTATGTGCAAGTTGCCACCTCAGCTGGTCCCCTACACTTAGAATCATGGAAACAGTTAAATCGAAGAAATGTGGTCTGTTATCAGCATGACTACAATGAGTATAAGCACCTCTTGACAACTACCAGATGGTCCCCTCACCTGGGGCCGTGTTAAAAGGAAATTTGGCAGCACCAGAGCTCCATGAAACCAACTTGGAAAACAAGTAAGAAACTATATATAAACTACATCAACTTCACATTGAAGGTAACTGATTCAAGCTGAACCCCACTTGCTTACAAACTCAACTCTCTACACTTCTTCTCCGATTACTGATTCCCACATCGGAGGGGTTATCCGGCCAACCCCGGCCGGGCAGCTCTTACGGTGCTTCTTGTTGCAAGGACCTCATTCCCTGGATAGTCCAACCAAGTGCGGAGCCCTGATCCATTTTTATCTAGTGCAGTATCCGGTACGCACAATTGGTGCGGTGAGCGTGGACCACTTTGTTTCTGAGCTCTGCACTCAATTCCGATGATGGGGATTGAGGACGTCCCACCTTCGACACATACTCCACAGACGGAGAAGACAAAGGACAAAGGTTTGGCACTCCTAATAGTCCTAGAAAAATAAATTGAAAACAATAACCGGACCCATTTGAATATAAATTATTCATTTTATTTGTAGAATACATTTAAAATACTATTTTGGGTACATAATTTTAAGAATATTTTATTTTATAAAAGGCTAGTCTGGAATCCTAGTATGGTTAGTTGAGTTGTTCAAAACAAGTTGTTGATGGATTTGATTTTTGAACCACGTAAGCCTAACATTGTATACAATTATTTGGACAGGACTCATCACTGGTAAGTGAACCAACATATCTGTCAAAACGCACGAGATTATTGACCAAAGACAAGTTAGAGAATCCAAACATGTTTTTGTTTTCGCTTATAAAGCCAAGAGGAATGTTCTTTTACCCTTCTTATTAGTAGGTCTAGTCTCTGTTTCATGCCTAAAAGACCCCATCCAGTGGCAATTTAGTCCAAGGTTGTAGACTAATGTTTGTGCCACATGTCCCACAATTTGAAATATGTGATTCAAAAAAACATTATTAATTTGCATCTACTTGGTTTTGATTTTTTTAAAAATAAAATTTTGAGTTTATAAATTTTTATTTTTCATATTTTTTTGTCTTTCATATATATGTTTTTTATTTTAGTCAAATTATTTATTTTTTAAATGCCCCTAATAATGTAAATATACTTAAAAAGTAAAATATTTGTGAAGAATTCAATAAATATATATATATATATATTTTTGTATATAGTGACTTTTTAAAAAAATATTTTTTTTCATAAAATTTTATACTTTTTAAGTATATCTAAATTAAGTGAATCGAAAAAATATTTTTTAATTAAAATATTAAAAAAAATCACTAAAACCCATAAAATATGAAATTGAAAACTGAAAATCTTTTTGTAAAAATTAAAAAATCAAACAGAGTAAAGCTTTGGTTTTCAGAATTTGTTTCTTGAAAAATAAAAAATAAAAACTAAATACTAATTTAGTGAAAAATAAATAAATAAAAAAATTCATCAAGTACATTTTCGAGAGATGAAAATAATTTTTTATGTTTATTTTAATTAAATTAATTTATATTTAAAAAAATTAATTTTAAAATTGACACCAAACAAAGCCAAAGTTTTTAGTGCTTTTGTGTAAGCAAGTATCATTTTTATAACCATTCACCAATTTTTCTTTCTTCTGACTTCTGAGACCCCATCAAATAAATTAAGTGTTTTTGTTTTGTTTTTAATGTTTGTTTTGTTTATTATTATTATTTGCTTTTGCTTTTTCTTTTACGTAAGTTATCGAAACAAATGCGTCCTCTGATACTTCGTATGTAAATTTACTACTTCTTTTTGTTACTTTGGAGATATTTGGCTTCAATAGAAGTTATAAACTATTTTTTTTTTTTTGGCTTAGTAAGTAACAAAATGTTATTATATTATTATTTTTCTTGAGTTGAAATTGTTAAAGAATTCATTTATTGTAAGAGATTCAACCCAACAACTTTGCAGTGCTTTAAGAAAGGGTCTGGACTGTCTCCAGTCCAAATCTAGGACAGTTCAGTCCAGTTCGGCCTATTGAGCCTATTTTTGGGCCTCTTTTTAATAATCCAAACCGTTCATATTTTAGAATTCGTTGAGTATATTATCCCTGTAAAAAATCACGTCGATCAGATAACAGATACTATGTATTCGGATTACTTTTGCTTGGAAAAAAATGGACGGTTAGAAATTAACGGTTCATAAAAAAGTGATCCGAATACATAGTATCTGTTATCCGATCGACGTGATTTTTCCAGGGTTAATGTTCTCAACGAATCCTAAAATATGAACGGTTTGGATTATCGAAAAGGGACCCAAAAATAGGCCCAATGGGCCGGACTGGATCCTCCAGTCCAGATCTGGACTGGAGGCAAGCCACTGCCTTTAAGAAAATAGATATTAGACAGATTCGTTTCGGAACAAACTTTTTAAAGTAAATTTTTTAGTTTTTTATTAAAATATGATGTAAAAAAAATAGTATATTTGTAATGATTTTTTAATTTTTTACAAAAAGATATACAAAAAGTAGAGAGAAAATAAAATCTTTAACTTTTTAATATGAGTTGTTGACTTTATGATTTTTTTAGTGACTTTTTAACTAAAAAAGTCACTTGCCAAACGAATCTCATTACTACCACTAATATAACAACTAATACATCATTTTAAAGTTGCAATAAACTTTGAACAATAATTTTTATAAAAAAATATTTTTTTACTGAAACATACGAAATGATATAGTTTTGAATTCATTTCAAGCGATTAATACATGTACTAGCGTATGAGTTTAAAGTAATATTTTAGGTACAATTATCGATGCACAAACATATACAAATAAAATGATATTTTAGATTAAATTATTGAAGCTACTGCTGCGAGTGATAACCGTGCCGATCGACATTGGATGTCTCATAGGGAGACATATACATTAATAGGTAAGGTAAACGACAAGCATCTTCAAACATAAAGGTGCTTCAAGTCAAGGGTTGTTAGTACTTGATATAAAGTTTTTTATTTTTTTTTTATAATAAAATTATATACAGGTTAGAAAAAGAAATTTTTTTTTATCAAGACGCTTATATTTAGGAATGTAATTGGTTCGGTACGATTGGTATTTAGGTAAAAAATTACATTGAATATAATATTAATTTTATTATTTTAAACACCAATACACTTGCCCATCAATCAAGACTCTAACCGAACCGATTGAAACGGTTCAGTTTGGTACGATTTAATCGATTTAGAATTTTTTAAACTTGAGCCACTTTTAAATATAATCATTAATCTACATAAAAAAATTAAATTAGTTATTTGTCTACCATTTCAAACGTATCCAATCCATCAATTTAATACATACTTTTCAATTCCTAAATTAACAAAAAAAAAAAAAAAGAGTTTAAAAATATTAAGATTTCAAGAATAATGAATTAGAGTTAAGATTATATATAATAAGAGTTTACAAACTTAAGTTATAAAAATGATAAGATTAATTAATTAAGATTAATAATTTATTATACTTATTAATATCATTACATTATTAGATTATATATATATATATGTATATATATTATAAATACAATATGTGATGAAACGGTCAGTTTTGGTTTAAATTGGTGCATAAGGTGCTTAAATCGATACTAAACTGAAAACTGAAAAAATTCAAATTTAAAAACTGCACAGACCAATTCTTGTTAAAAAAAAAGACCAAATACAGTTGATTTGGTCCGGTTCAATCGGTTTTGTCAATTTTTTTCAATTTTTCTTACATCCCTACTTACATCTCACAGTTTTTCATTTGCACTCTATCACATACACATTTACACCTCTATGCGTTTTTAATTTTTTTCCTTCCTCTTATCTACATGTAATTTTTATTTTTTTTATTTTGATACATCATCAAATATTTCAGATTCATGGTTTATCCCTATAATTATATAGTATATAATCGGTGGGAACAATTATTAATGTTCTTGAATGTGGTGATTAATTTCTAATACCACGAACTACTTGTTAGGTTTTTGATATTGACAATCTCATTTAACAAAAAATTTTTTAGTTGTAATTTTATTCGATCTTTTTATTTTAATAAGGTTATGAGTTTTTAGATGCGAATCTAACCTGAATTGTACTATGCAGTAGAGTTCGTGATCTTATAATTATTTTATGTTTGCCACTTCGTTGACTATGTCAGGGATCACGCTACTTGGTCAGCTTGGAGGGGTCCATGGGACAGCGCTCCTTGGTGGGTCCAGGGCAGCACGTCGAGGGTCAGCGCCCCTGAAGCAAAAATGCAGTCGAAATTGTTTATTCGCTCGAGCGAAGGAATATGCGCTCAAGCGAAGAATCTTTGGTTCTAGAAGTTTTCATTGATTGTAAAAATACTGAGAAGGTGCTTTTCTCGCTCGAGCGACACTTTGGTGGGTCGAGCGAAGACACTTGAAAAACATGCGTTTTAATCTCTCACTCGGCGATTATTGCGCCGTGTTTTCTATAAATATGTGGTTCTATCATATTTTAGGGTTACGATTTCCAGATCTTCTTCTTGGGTATTAAGGTTTTTATCTGGAGCTTCTTTACTAGTTTCTTTGATGTTTGTTTGAGTTTAACTCATAGTTTGAGAAGTATACATCAAAGGATTGTTTGTTTCATTCAATACAAAAGAGAGAGTTATTTTTCGGTGGATTCCGGGGAATATGAGCTTAAAGCTTTGGTGAATTCTGGAGTGGTTCATCATCGTGATTCGACATCAGCGTTGTGGATTCAATGTTGGGCAAGATAATCCCGATGTGAAGACGATGATAGAAGAGACACATTGGGATCGGGTCGATTCAAGCGTGAATTGCTAGGTAATTGAGGGTACACTTGTATAATTCTTTTTTGTCTTCTTAGTGAATTATTTTGTGGTTTTTGCCCTTGATTTTTTTTTATCACAATTGGAGGCGCTCTAGTTGTTATTTTTTCACGTAAAATCGTTGTGTTACTTTGTCTTTGACTGTTTGATTGAGATTATTATTTACTGTTTAAAATTAATATATAATCACAAATTAATATCTCCAGAATTTTAGATTTTTCGCTATTAAACATTTATGTTATCTTTGGTTATTCATTTTTATATCATCAGCCTAGGTAAAAAGAGGAAAGTTAAAATGAAAAGA